>JALPQD010000507.1:0-120131 GCA_023101885.1 Typhlomys cinereus
TGGGTGGCCTGGGCCTCCTGACTCCTCCTAGTGTGTGATTCAGCTCCTGTCCCATGACTCAGTACCAAGTGATTCAGCACCCTGGCTTGTTAGCCACCGCGCATTACTGCTGAATCTAATTCTCCACAATAAAAATGGAGACAAGGAAACCCTCTCTGGTGTGCCAAGAGGAAAACCACATCCATCCAGGATGGTGGCACAGGCCTAATAATCCCTGCTACTCAGGAGGCTGAGGCAGGAGGCTCCAACCTCAAGAAATGCCAGGGCTACAGAATGAATCCAAGGCCTCTGGGCAACTTGGTGGGACCTATCTCACAATAAAAACTTAAAAAAAGAAAGAGAGCCAGACCATATAGCTCAGTGGTACAGCCCTTGCCTGGCATGCAGAGAGATACTGGGTTCAATCTCCAGCATAGAAGAAAAGTTCAGTGGTATTAGAAAAGAGCCACTAAAATATGCCTTCTTTAAAAAAAAAAAAAGCTCCCTGTTCATACCAACTATTTACATACTTGCAGAATTGGCTCTGCTCTCTGTGGCTTGCAATGTATTTATCTCTGCTGAGATAAGGGTTCTGTAACCGCAAGCACAGGCCTAAGCCCCAAAGGCAGACAACGAAGATGACAACTTGTGTCACATTCCACCATGGGCACACAGGAACACAGGCCTTTGCAGACCCCAGCCGAGCACGAGCCAGGCTGCCTATCACCTGAAGCGAACAGGGACCAGAGTGAGTGGAGGAAGCTCAAAGGAAGGGCCAGGACTCAGCAGGAACAGCGGTGCCATTTATTCTAGAGAAATGGCTACATTTTTCTGGTACTAAAGGAACATTCCTGCTTAAGATCCGAACCCTGTCGATTAAAAAATGGCCTAGTATGTGCTGGAAGGATGTGCTTCCTACCCTTCCTGTGTGGCAGAAACTCACATTTCATCTCTGCAAAACCAGTTTCCAGACTGCTACTGCGAGGGGAGGCCATGCCTCAGCAACTGGCGCCAGGCCAGGTGCTAACAGGGCAGAGAGCCATTGATCCACAAAGGGACTCGGGTGGGATAGGCCCAGAACCTACCCGAGCAGCCTCTGCAACTGCATCTGGCCATTTCTCAAGTGACCAGGAGCCACATCCATCTTTTCATTGCTTCTAAAATATACTGGGTCAGCCAGGCAGGTGGGAATGGTGATTCACACTTCCTTAAAAAGCAAGTCCAGGGCTGGAGAGATGGCTCAGGGGTTAAGACTCTGTTCACAAGCAGAACGTCTTGAGTTCAGATCCCAGGTCCCATGTAAAAAAAAGGACAGGTAGAAATGGCAGAGGCCTGCACTCCTGACTCTGGTGGGAGGAGCCTGGGAAATTCCAGAGCTAAGCAAGGAGATAGAACAATCCAGAATGATTCCTAAAGTTACCCTTTGTCCACAGGGATACACAGTGCCCTCTGATACACACACACACACACACACACACACACACACACACACACACATTAAATAAATAAATAAAATATTAAAAAAGCGAGTCCAGAATGTGAGAAATCAACTTTCAGATCACCCCCCCCCCCAAAAAAAACCCTGAAAAATAAAAATATTAAACAAACCAACAAAGGCTGGGGACTGAGGAGGTAACTTAATTGGTAAAGAGTTTGCCACGCAAGCATGAGGACCTGAGTTTAATTCTCAGCGTCCAGCAAAAAGCTTGGCATGAGATAATGCGAGTCTGTAATTCCAAAACTGGTGAGGTAGAGAAACAAGGCTCCCCGAGGCTCGCTAGCCAGTCTGGCCAAATCAGTGACCCCAGGCCAGCGGGAGACTCTGTCTCAAGAAAGGAAGGTCGACTCTGCACACATACACACTCTCTCACACATGTCCAAGTTTTTAAAAAAAATTAAAATGACATGTTGAAAAAAACAAGCTGAGCTGCTGGAACAGAAAGGGAATGAAAATGTCTCAGGTCCAGCCGTGCTGCTGGCCAACTCAAGTTCAACAAAGGGGGGTTCTGGAAGGAGCCCAACAACTATTTCATGAGTGCGCTGAAACTTTTAAGGATGTACTCGTGTGGCTTCAATTAGCGTATTCTAGAACAAGCAGATCTAGGCTGGCCAGCACCCCTGTGGCAGGCTAGGGCCTGACCCTCGTCAGAAGCAAAGCAGGTCCTTGCAGGCAGCCCCAGGACAGCTCATCCAGGCTTGCTGACCACAGAGTGTGCACACATGCCACACTGGAGGGTTCTTTGCTATGTATGGGGGGTAGGGGAGTTGTGATGGGTTGGAAGGCACCAGACCTTAAGAAGCCCAAGACAGCGAGTCTGGGAGATCTGCTGGCCTTGGAAAGGAAGCTGAAGGGCAGGAGTAAGAGCGGGACCCTGGGCCCCTGCTGGAGGAGGGGGTGTGGGAGGCAGCTGGTCTGCTAAGCTGCTGACCAGGGGTGAAGCTGTCTGACACCATGCTCTGCATCCTGCAGTATCCAGGTCAGGGGAATGACTGCTGGCTGACAGGCACCATCCCTACCACCAACTCCACCTTCCTCACAGAGAGGCGGCAGCGGCAAACAGGTCGTGCAGGTGAGACGAGCCAGCTGTACGGGCTTCTAGGCATCTGCACAGGACTCGTTTGGAGCCATAACATGAGACCACGGAACTCTGAAATCACCAATGCCAGCTGCATCAGTGTAGTTGGGGATGGGCAAAAAGGGCCACACGTTCCTGAAAATTCAAGGTCTCGTTTTTCTCTATGTGGTAACACAGGCGGCCAGTGAATCTGGGGTGATCCCTTCTTAAACATCTCCCAAAGCAAGCCGTTCCCAGAACCTCCCTGCTGAAGAGTGAGCGCCTTTCAGGAGTGACAGCTGAGCTGGGTTGTTGGAAGTATCCCTCCACGAACACACCCCAGTGCTCTTAGCAGAATCCCCCAGACCTCCAGGGAAGGTCCCAGGGGCTCAGCTTTGCCCTTCCAGGGTGGTACCTACTGCTGAGGATACAGGCCTTGACTTGGGCTCAGGGGCTCTTTCTGCAGTTTGGGCAACCCCTCCCATAGAGGGGCTAGGAAGCTGGCAGGCTCAGGCAAAGCTACACGCAGTACATCTTCACTGAGATCAGCTGTACACAGTGACACTTTTAGAGGAGATGGTAAAGACTAACAGGGGCTTCCACACCTAAGCCAGGATATCCCAATTTCCAACACAGCGATCTTGAAAAGTATTTGCTCTATTGACTTCCAAAGGAACAATCTTCAAAAAGAGCTGGTCAGTCCTTTCTCTACTTTGAACATTAAAGGCAGCGTAATCTCTTCCTCTTCATGGGGAGAGCCTTACAGACAACATGCATGCACACACACTCACATGTATGCACATGTACGCACACACGTGCACATGTGCATGCATGCACACACATGCGTGGATACACACCGCTCACATAACATGTACATGCGCACATGTTCACACGCAAAAACACGCATGCATGTATGCACACTCACATACACACGTATGCATCATACCTATAAGGGTACGTCACCACTACACCTGTCCTATCCACAGGCAAATGAACCCACGAGCACACTCACAACCACCAATGATCACTTGCATATAATTAAACTCTCTTTGTGCCTATAAAACACACAAAGGATTAGATGGTAAACATGACCGGCTGCTGCTGCTGCGTGGAGCACAAACTACCAATAGGAGGCACAACAATGAGAAACAGGCAGCAGCTTCGGTGGTAGCAGGAACAGGAGCCTCTGGAAGCCCATCAGCAGGATACTGCTCAATCCAGCTTACAGTCTTCCACTCAAACCCGAGGCTACCTCTCTGGGCCTGTCACATACCTATTCTGTCCTTATCCACCATTTCTTGTGCTAGGAACAAGCCTCCAGGAGTCAACAATGAGACCACCAACTTAGTCCATGTGAGCACCAACCTCTTGCCTAGTCCTGTGGACCTCAAACTCCCCGGTATCATTAGATCATACACCACTGCAGACGAAAGCGCACATCCTAAGCAACAGCCCCACAGCCCCTCCGGACGCTCTGCCTGCGCCCCTGCCTGGCTCACAGGCACTTGAGGCATGCTCTCAGCCTGATTCGGAAGCTGAGATTCAGTCCAAAGGGCAGGCAGACGGCACAGCAAAAGTTACACACACACAGACACACACACATATGCGTACACACATAGGCCAGAGGTCAACCTGAGGAATCATTCCACCATCCACCTTGTTTTCTGAGACAAGGATATGTCACTAGCCTAGAACTTTCCTCCTTGCCTCCTTTTAAGCCACGCCAATCTACCAGTGCAGAAACAGGTCTGTCTGGCTGAATGAGGAACTAGATTAAGTGTGACCTCATCTCTCCTGGTCAGTGTCCACGCTTTCTGATATGTGCACAGACAATAACAGCCCACCTCCAGCATCTCACAGGTTCACTTGCTCTCAGATTTATCTGTAATGCAAAAAAGCACTGGCTGCCGTTTACCAGCTGATCCCAGCACAAACACTGCCCACGTGTCTTTCTGGAGATATGTTTTTCCTGATGAAATGCTTCGGGTCCAGGAATATATTTTAAGACCTGTATTTTCATCCCCTACCACACCCTTGCTTTCCTGACAAAGCCCTCAGACTTGAAAGTCCGATGAGAAACTTTCTTTTTAATTCCACTGGAATCAACCAACGTTGGCTGCAGTCTCCAGGCTTCCCTGATATGAAAGTGGATTTATGGGCAAAAACTGTAGTCAGGGGGTCTCTGTTTCTGCACATCAGCCTGAAAGTCTGATTTAAACCCCATTGTTAAGAGGACTTCCTTCCATTTGTCCTGCGGATAACTACCCCCAGAAACACTTCCCTGCCCCTTTCTCCCTGCCACGAGTGGATCTTTCACAGCTTACTACTTCTTTGTTTCTCACAGCAAAATTGAGTCCCCAGTGCCCTCGGTCACAATGCAAACGCTAATAACACAAAGGGCAGCAGCAGGAAACCATTTCCAAGGAAAGTAGGGGTTTTCGAGTAGCACGGACTCTGAGGCCTTGGAGTTTTAGAACATGGTCCTCCGGGCCGGTCCTGCCCTTCCCGCTTGGGTCCTATGGTCTAGACCCCAGGTGTACCGCAGGCCTCTGAACTTCGGGGTGTTTTGTAAGCGCATGGGTTTAAGTCACCCCCCCACACACACACACAAACACGCCGCCAACTGTGCTCATCCCGGGGCGGCGGTGTCACGGAGCTCTCCAAGATCTCCCAGGTCGGCCTCCGAGCGCCTCACAGGCAGCCATAGTGGAAAACTGAGGTTCTAAGTCGTAAACTCCACCAGGGCCCACGCTGGTGCTAAAGGCAAAGCCCGATCGGAACGAGGCTGCTTGGCCTTGCCCCCACTCCGGCTATGCCCCACTCGGGACCGCGGCGATGGTGCAAATCCTGTCCCGGGCTTCCTAGCCCCCCTGGCCGCCCGCTCCGCCCCCCGCGCCGCACGTCCCGCCGCACCCACCTCGTCGCCGAAGCGCACTAGCTTCTGGCCCGTGGGCCCGCGCAGGCCAGGGAAGCGCGCGGGTCCCTCGCGTCCCCCGGTCCCCCGCGGCGGCGGACTGCGACTCGCAGCGGCCTCCATTCCAGGCAGCGGTCGATGATCTCGTCCTGCTGGGCGGGCGGCAACCTCGCCCCACTCGGTGCCCGTACTTTTCCGGATCTTCTCCTTGTCCTGCATGATCTTCCTGGCCATGGGGCTCAGCGACGAGAAGTAAGTGAAGCGCTTTCGCTCCGGTCATCAAGCGGCCGTTCCCGCTCATGACCGCCGAGCGCGAGGCCGCGATCGCCGCCGCCATCGACGCCATGCCGGGCCCGCCCGCCCCGGACCAGAGCGCCGCCTCCCCGGCTGCCAGCGCCCCGCCCGGGACTCGCTTCAACCCGGCCTCCTGCGCCCGCCCCGGGCCCGCCCCCGAGTCCCGCCTCCGTCCTTTGACCCGGGAGGCGGCTCTATCCCTCCAGCTGCGGCCGCCTCCAGTTAGCACGGGGGCTGTCCCGAGGCACCAGGCTCCCGCCCCTGCCAGCGCACCGCCGGGGCAACCGGACGGAATCCGTCTCCACCCTGTCGCCTACGCCGCCTTGGTACCCGCCCAGGACTCCGCCTCCACACGAAGCCGCGCCTCAGGGCCCCGCCTCCACCCCAGCCCCATCCCACTGTGCGCGACCCCTTGTCTTCCTTGGGGTGCTGGCGCTTTCCCCGACTCGCTTGGGCAGCTGTGGCGCAGCTGGTGCATCCTCAAGTCCGCGCGCGGCGCTCGGAGAGAGCCGCCGGCGTCAACTCCCCGCGGGGGATGGGCGTGGTGCCACGTGGTCACTGCTGACAAAGGAAACTTCTCTCCTCCACGTGCCCACCGCGGCCTGCATTTGGACCAGCTTCTCGGTTTTCCGACCCAGTTTCGGATTTGCAACTCTGCTTTCCCGGGCGGTTTGGGCGGGCGTTGAACTGGCGTCCAGGTGCGGGGCGTTGACCCACAGGTGTGCTGCGGGAAACCAGACTCTCCTCAAGAAAACACCTGGTAACCAGGCCGGGTGGCGCACGCTTCTGATCTCGGGAAAGCTCGGTAAAGAGAATTAACGCAAGTTCGAGACCAACTTTGTTTAAGCGTGACACTGTCTCACTCATGGTGAAGACCCCACCACATCCAGGAGAGGAACTTAGCTCTGGAGGCTGGGAACGGGCGCAGGACCCAGCAAGCCCAGAGGCCTTTCCTGTATCTGAGGAACTCTGAACTAGGTCCTTCCCATCACCTAAGGCTTTGCTTTCTCTGCTTGTCACTGCAGGACAGGCCACCAAGTGTCTTCTGAATCTGTCTATATACATCCCTGAAGTTCCCAAACAGAGAAGTCAGTGAATTCGGGTCAGTGTGCTGAGCCTGTCTTGCATCAACTTGAGTGGGAATGAGCCAAGAGCTACACTTCCAAAAATGGCAAGGAAGGCTGAATCTGGAATCTCAGAAATCACAGGAACTCTGGGCTGTTTGCAAATTGACCAGGATGGAAAGTTTCCACAGGGAGGACAGGCTGGTCATTTTGAAGTGTCCTTCTTTTTAGGCTGCAAAATTAAAATGAACCCAGGGCCATTGGTGCGGGAAACCAGACTTCATGTAGCTAATTCTCTGTCACTGAAAAATCCCTCATGAGAAAGAACTGTGCCCACCCTGGAAACACAACCTACTATGACTTTGCCTCTGAAGTAGCCCTTGTCTGTTTAATCCTGACCACAAATGCAGCGGTACTTTGTAAGGCCTGACCTAAATGTGACCTGGGCTGCACATCCTCTCTGAGAATATTTTTGGAATGTCACTAATGTACCAAGCTTACCATGAAAGATAGGACCCTCGAGAATGTTATCAGGTGACTGGGGATGGCTAGGCGTTGTGGCTCCCCTCTGTGATCCTAGCACTAGAGGCCAGGCAGGAAGTTTGCCTAGAGTTTAGGGCCAGCCTGAACTATACAGTGATGGCTACAGTCTAGGCTACAATCTAAAAGAAAAAAAAAAATTAAAAGGGGGGCGGCACAACCAAACATATAGCAATATTTCTGAAACCAGATTTCCCCCCAGGCTCTTGTGTCCCAAAGTCAAAGAGTAAGACCAGAATACATGGAGAGAGTGCAGCAAGATTTATTGATTGATAGCGGGCGGGGATACTCATAGGACTAGGCAGGTTTTAAAAAGGTGGCTTTTCCTTATTGGTTGGGTTTAGTTTCTTCAAATCTGAGTGAGACCTTTGATATCTTTATGTTGGGGTCAGTTCTTGGTAACTAAGCTGTTTTCCTGTAGACCAAGGAACATACATCCTTTTTTAGTACACATTAAATAGAGGCCTGGGCAAGTTTCTGGAACTGATGATCTTATCCCTTCTACAGTTGTCTGGTCAGCTTTTTTTTTTTTTTTTTCTTTAAAGATATTCCCAGCAGTGGGGAGGGAGAAATGACCTTTGGGAACCTTCCCAACCTGACTGCTCTGCTCCTAAGAGAAATTATTCTAACTAGTCTCCTAAAGTGCCTATTACCGCTCCTATAGTGTATTTCTTCAGATGACAAAGTGCAGCCGTAGAGCAGGTGCATGTCTCTGGGTGATGCGCCCTGTGGACATCCAGCGTCCCCCTCCCCCTTGAGACCACTGTGTAATCAGATTGGGGACACACAGTAGCATTCTGCTAATATTGCTTGTGATTTCAATCCCTAAGACATTTCTGCTTTACATGTTTTCTTTCTTGTTTTGTTTGGGAGATGGGGTATAGCCCAGATTGGTCTCAAGCTTCTGATCCCCCTGCCTCAACCTCTGGAGCACTGGGATCACATACTTGAACTGCCATCACCCATCTAGATCTCTCTTTGTCACAGGGTCTTGCTGTGTTAGCCTAGGCTGTGAAGTTCCTGCCCAGCCTTCTGAGAGCCAGGATTATGGATGTGCTCAGCTTGCCATGGGTTCCACACATGTAGAGTGTGTTCTCTCTTTTCCACATTTGGAGGGAGGAGCTATAAGAACAGAGGAAGGTCACCGCAAGGCTTCAGTCTGGACAGTTTCAGCTGCATGTCTCAGCTTGCATGTGGCAGAATCTCATTATCAGAAATCACCTGAAGAATTCAGATGGGGTCAGGCTTCATCAGTAATTTTCAAGTTTCCTAGGTTAGGGCAATGGCTCAGTGGATTAAATATAAGACTGAAGATCTGAGTGTGAATCTGCAAGATACATAAAAAGCTAGACAGGAGATGGGAGGTGGAGACAGAAGCTTGTGAGTCAGCCAGCCTGATGTACAAAGCAGAAAACAACAGAGAGACCCTCTCTCAAATAAGGTGGAAGGCAATGACTCACCCAGGTTGTTCTATGATCACGTGTGCTCTATGGTCATGTGTGCCATAGCATGTGCGCATACACACGCATGCACACGTGAATTCCCTCACACCGCTGGGTCACACTTTGAGAACCACTTTCCGAATGCTTGTCACGAACCCTGAGCTTCCAGCAATCCAGAAGCACAAACAGGGCACATTGGAACTGGGTGGCCAGGAGGATGGTGGACACAGGGCATCAGCACCTCTGCCTTTCAGGAGTACTCAGACACAGTCTCCACACTGCACAATGGATTGTATCACAGACATTGTGGTGTCAGGTCACCTCGTGGTCCAGGAGCTGGGCTAAGGAGCCAGAATAGAAGAAGGTCTATCATCTGTCCTCCACTCCTCACCTCCCTGACCCCTGACCAGGCCAGTCATACCACCCAGGGCCACCCGGGGAGCTGCTCAGCTGTGCCAGCAACTGCTTCCTTCATAGCTGGAATGATCCCTCAAAGAGGCAGGGCCACACAAGGCACGGGCGAGTCCCATGTCCATCTTGCTGCTGGAAACATTTCTAAAGATTCTGGCCATTTGGCAAAGCCTTCTCCTGGACAACCCATCCAGATGGAACATCCACTATTTGACAGAGTACTAACAAGGGGGAAATTCAGGTGCCCATTCACAAGGCGTCCACTGAGCGAAACTCACACTTCCAGAGTGCGTGCACGCTGCCACCAAGTTGGGGTGCATAGATAGGTCCAGTCTGAGGATAAACAGTGTTGCCCTTGAAAAAACTGTGAGACCTGGCTAAGTGTCGTGACTATGGGGAAGAGCTATTTTATAAGTGTAGGTAGATACACAGCTGCCCTCACCTAATGCATCCTAGAATGTCAGATCCTTCCTCCCTGGAACTACTCTTCCCAGAAAAGGAGGAAGCCAAGGAGTTCTGCATAGCCATCCACCCACCTATGTCCTTCTGTGTCTGTATATTCTCAGACTCAGACCACGTGATCCATTGATGGGTTTGCTGTTTTATTTTAGCATTTTTTAAAATTTTTTTTGTTTTTATTATTACTATTTATTCAACTGTGCGCATGTGCGTGTGTATGTGCGCGCGTGTGTGTCTGTGTGTGTGTGTCTGTGTGTGTGTGTCTGTGTATGTGTAAAACCACAGATGAATTCGTGAACCACCATGGACGCCTCCACCTCCTTCTGCCCAGGGATTCACAGGCTCCGCCCTACCAGGACCAGAAGCGCAGGCCGCCCCCGCTTCCGCCTGGCGTCTATACGTGGGATCTGGGATCCAAACTCAGGACCTTCTGCCTGCAAGGCAGAGGTTTAACCCCTGAGCCACCTCTCCAGCCCCTGCTGTTTTATTTTAAAAATATTTGCAGGGGGAGACATGAATCCATGTGGAGGTCAGAGAACAACTTTGGGTTTTTTCTTCTGCCATGTGGGCTCAGGGATGGAACTTAGGGTGCCAGGTTTGTGGTTCAGGCGTGTTCCTCCACCGAGTCTCCTGGCAGGCCCTCGCTGTGCAGCCTTTGCCATCTGCTGCTTCTTGCGAGCTGTGGCCACTATACAAAACAGCTTCGCATGGCACACCATGTTCCTTGTGGCCACAACACACACAGAAGGTCTTGTGCAACTCTTGGGCCCTGGGGAAGCATCCTGGGGCCCAGAGCTACAGTGGGTAGTACTTTTCTCCAGGATCAAGATGCATTTACTTACAATAGCCAAGCTTTTTGTCTGGGTGCTGAGAATTAAACTCAGGTCCTCATGCTTGTGTGGCAAGCTCTCTCTACCAATTATCTCCTCAGTCCCCAGCCTTTGTTGCTTTAATATTTTTATTTTTCAGATTTTTTGGGGGGGGGAGTGTGATTTGAAAGTTGATTTCTCACCATGCTGGACTTGCTTTTTTAATATTTTATTTATTTAATGTGTATGTGTGTGTGTGTGTATATATATATATTCAGAGGGCACTGTGTGTCCCTGTGGACTAAGGGTAACTTCAGGACTCATCCTAGATTATTCTATCTCCTTGCTTAGCTCTGGAATTTCCATCAGAGCCAGAAGTGCAGGATGCCACTGTTTCTGCCTGGTTTTTTTTTTTTTTTTTTTTTTTTTAAACGTGGGACCCAGGATCTGAACTCAGGACCTTTTGTTTGTGAGACAGAGTCTTAATCCCTGAGCCATCTCTCCAGTCCCCTTGATATGAATTTTCAAGAGACTTTTGTTGCATAATAAAATAGGACAAACTGTATGGTGTTTCTGTTTTATAGAAGACTCTATATAGGAGCCCTAAGGTAGGCATGAGGGCGCCCTAACGTTATACCTGATTGGCTAAACATAACTGCTCATGACGTTGTATTGGATCCTGCTCCCCTTGCCCCAGATATTCAGGACCTGCTGTGACAGATCTTCCAGCCACTGCAAACTTGTGGCCTCTGCTTCCCAGGACTTCTAGCAGAAACGGGGCAAGTAGTACAGAGGCTCCGCTAGTTTATTGAGATAGCTAGTATTAATTGTCAACGTGACAGGACCTAGACACAACCAGGAGACAAGCTTGAGGCTCACCTGTGAGGAACCACGTAGCCTGCAGGTATGCCCATGAGGAATTACATTGGTGAGGCTGACTGAGGCACCCAGGACTAGATGCCATACTATACAGAAAGGGGACGGCTAGCTGAGCTCCGGCAGTGCTGTTTTATTACTGTACTTCCAGCTTCTGCTGCGTTGATCCCACTGATGGACTGCGCCTTGAACTCAAGATCCTAGATGACTGCACCTCGAACTCAAGCTTCTTTCATTGTTTTTTTTCAAGGGACTTCATCACAACAACAGGGAAAGTAACTGAGAAGTCACATACATATACATACCTACATACATGTATGTGAAGGCGTATACATTTGTATGTGTGTGTTTTCCAAATCTGGGTTGTTACAAACCAAGTATGTATTCCCCCCAAAATGTTCATGTTGAAACCTGTATTAGTTGATTTTCTATGACAAATCACCTGACTTTGATCTTGGGCTTGACTTGCTGGAACACAAAAGGCCTTTAAAGGCCTTACTTATCAAGCCACTTCATTGTGGTCACCCATGCTGATTTAATTCATGTGGCCCATTTCTGTTCTGAAAAGTGAGTATATCAACTTCAAATCAGAAGAAAAGTTCCAGTAGAAACGGGGCTGTCAACTGCACAAGGCAAGTTTCAGTCTAGCTCTGCCCTGCTCTGCCCCAACCCTGACCTGCACAGCAGGAGGCAGCAGAGCTGCCAGGTGTATGCTGGCCCGACACCAAGGACAGGGCCTAGGACAAGGGCTTGGCACCTAGCTCTGTACCAGCTAAATCTCGCCTTGGTTCCCAGCCCAGCTACATTCTCCTTGGTCTCTCCAAGCCATTTCTGGCACGTGGATCATCTGTCAGAGAGAGAAGCTAAACATGCAAAGTGACCCAAGACCCAAGAGTATAGGGATTTCCTTCTGGCCTGTGTTGGCACTGCCTGAGGGTCCGAGGGTGGAGGATGGAAGCCAGGTTAGGAATCTCAGGGGAGCTGTGCGTCCAGTCTGAGAAGAGAGGCCATCACCCCTCTCTGAGGCAGTCCCTGGAGAGGAGCCTGCTGGCCGAGTCTCTGCTGCCTGTTTGCAGCTCAAATCAGTTCCCCGGTTGCCTGTGTCCCTGGGGCATTAGGGATGGAGTGCTGCCTCCTCCTCCTCCTCTTGGACAAGGACTCGGGGACACCTAGGGATGAAGTGCTGCTGCTACCTCCTCCTCTTCCTCCTTCCTCCTCTGGGATCTGCAATGACCAGACTCAGCTCAGGAATCACGGCATCATGGCAAACAGGCTCCCCTGCAAGACGCACCGAAATGGACACAAGGGGGGCTCAGAGGCAGGGTTTGCCTAGTGCACTGGGGACTTTTTGTGCCTTCCCGGCACTGGAGGAAAAACTACAAAAAAAGAAAAACTGGACATGATTTGATTGCAACACTTTAATGAATGTTCTCACTCCTGGACATCACCTTGTGGAAGAGACAAGCAGCGGAGTGTCCTGGAAGCAGTCAGCTCACAAAAGAGAACTACAACCCAGGGACCAATTGGCCCAAATGGTGATTTCTGCAAATCACCTGGGTTTATTTTTTTCCAATAAAGAAAAGAAAATATGGTTTGGTAATTCAGTGTTGGGACATTGGCAAATACTGTCTGTCATTCAGTGTTTCTGCTGTGAGACGTGCGCCTACAGATGCCCACGGAACTATCACAGTTCTGGCAGGGTGGAGGGCCACGTGTGGGAGTGTGGCCCACAGAAAGCAAGTCTGAGTAACAACCACATCTCTGAGGATGAAGGCACCCTGTTTGCTCTTGGCTTTGTTCACCTTATTACTTTTTGGTTTCTGAAGTAAACTTTGCTGTAAGGAAGGTGCCATCTACACACAGGCTTCCTTTCCTGTCAAGTAGCTTTTCCCCCAAAACCCGTCTTCATGATTTCTGTTTTGCTTCAGAAAAAGTAAAGAAAATGATTTCAAGTATTCAATTCCTATCAAAAGTTGGTATCAAAAGTAATAAAGGACCTAATATCTTAATAATTCCACATCTTAAAAAATAACTTAAGGAGCAAGAGGCTGGCCGTCGCGCTCAGACCCTGCAGTGCAGCTAGAGTTTCTTGAGGCACCGTGGGGCGGAGTCTGTGTTCAGCACTTCGATCATGGACCTCAGTGTTGGGAAGGTCTCCGACACGGACGGCAGAGCCTTGTATGCAGGGGAGATGCTGGAAGAGAAACAGCGTGATGTCAGCACCATCCAGGACAGCAGCCATAGCCTCAAACTCCAGGAGAGGCTTCCTAGCACCACCGAATCCAGTGTGAGGAGAAGGGCGGGAAGGCAGCAGGATGGACACTTCTCCAGAGGACAAGGGCGGGAAGGCAGCAGGATGGACACTTCTCCAGAGGAGAAGGGCGGGAAGGCAGCAGGATGGACACTTCTCCAGAGGAGAAGGGCAGGAAGGCAGCAGGATGGGCACTTCTCCAGGAGTGGCCCGTGTCCTGAGCTGCTGGGCGCTCAGTTTGAGCCCTGGGAAAGGAGGTAGCACTCTGATGTGCACTGGACTACCCACCACACATCCCACCATGGCTGCAGTGCATGATGGACCTGAACTACAAGGAAGCTGGCCTCGGGCCCAACTTGGCCCCTTCCCAGCTCTGTCACTCCACTAAGCCCCTCCTTTCTTGTTTGCAACAGTAGGAACAGGATCCTTAGCTCAGGGCTACTACGTGATCACCATGAGCTGACTGTACCATGTGGGTTTCGACCTAAAGAACCGAGGGAACTGCACGACGAGAAAAGGAAGCAGGCCCTTCGACCTTGGAATCTCACTGACCACACCACCAAACCAAGTGCAGAACATTCAGCCGAGCCGAGCAAAGGTGGAGTAGACACTAGTGCTTCACATGCGTCTCACATGCCTCAGCTTTAAACAGCCAGTGACCCCGCAAGCAGCTCAGGAGACAGCAGTCAAGCAGATAGGAAAGACAAATTTGAGGTTTGGTGTGAAAACAGGGGTAAAGGTGAGCAAGGCAGCAGGCTTGCTATGCGTGATCCCCTTGTAAGCACCATGAGCTCAAGCTTCCTCGCTATTCAGCACTCCACAGGTAGGAGCGAGGATGACCTGCTGGAGCACACAGGTCACGCAGTCTGTCACGCTATAGTAACGTGCAACAAGCACAGCGGGCAAGTAGTGCCATGTGGCATTATGGGAACCCGCCCAACTGAGAGCTCCCAGCAGTGCTGCATGGCATCACGGGAACGATCCCTGCTTGAAGGTTCCCAGCCATTCCGGACGGGCCCGGAGGAAAGAGCCTGCCCGCACCAGACAGCAGTGACTCTTCCTTTGCACCATTGCTTGTTTCTACCATCAAAGGTCCACCCTCGGCTCCTGTCTCTAGAGCACTGGAGAGCAAGCAAACTTCAACAACTCTCCCTCAACCCCAGCGTAGCCCACAGTGAACACTAACGGAAAACACGCATAGCGTTTGGCCTCTGCCCAGCATGGGATTAAGGGGCTGGGTCCCAGTACAGGAGGCCCATGCCATGGGCGACCATTACCTTTTCAAGTTCATCCAGCTTTTTGCTATTTTGCTGAAGGCCTCTGAGCCAGGGGCGGTCATCGCTTCGAAGTCAACTAGCTGAAACAGAAGGAAGCAGCGTGTGGGTAAGTGAGGAAGGCGGTGTAAGTGGGCACCAGCACTTCCCGCCGGCACGGCCCTCCCTCCCGCCGGCACAGCGCACCTTCCCTTTGGGGATCTTCCCAGCCACTTCTTTGCCGCTGGCCATCAGCGCACCGACGATGACAGAATATGCGATGACGCTGTTGGAACAGAGCAGCCTGCTGTTGGCCTGTCCCATGCCACCAGTAGGCAAACCTCACTTTGGTCTTTCCACCACAAAATACAATCTCGGAATGTTTGGTCAACAGAACTCTTTTGGTTTGTTTTAAAAGTATTTCCAGCTTTACTACTTAAAAAGCTTATAAATTTAATGGTAAATGTCAACAGGAACATTTGCTTTATGAGAAAAAAGCATTTTCATGAGTTTTCCTTCTTGCGAGATGTACAGGACTGAGGCACGACACATCATGAACCTCCCAGGTGAGCTCTTCTCCTAGTGGGCCTGTGCAACCTAAGTCAGATCAATACAGTTCTCTTGCTGTGGCCGGCCAAAGGATGTGGGTGGATTTAGGAAAACAGGAGGTTACTTATGATTGTATGGTGTGCGACAGGAAGCGTATGTTTCGACTTAACACAATCTTACCATAGGATGTCACTTACCTAGATCCTCGAGAGAGAGGCATTAAGTTATAGAAGTAATAAACTAAGGATAAGATTAAGTTGCAGACAGCGTCGGCCTCCTAGGAAAAAGGAGAGAGGTTCTGACATTAAGATCTGTTTCCCTCACTATGACTTGCAATCACAATGTAACAGAATATATTTTCTCAGACATACATTCTCTCCCCACCCCGAAGTTCCAATGATCCACTCCTTTTACCCACTCAAGCCCATACTGAGATTCTGAGGCCAGTGTGCTAGCTTCATGCAGCTAAGTCACACAACACAGGGAAGAACCAGCTAAATGAAAAGGAAACACAGTGGCTCCCTGGGGCAAGAGGTTCATTATGCAAGAAGCAAACGCTCAAGAAGGTAAGTGAGGTTCTGCCTGCAAGGGGTGACCTCTGGTAAGGACAGCCAACCAAGAGGAACTACAGACCAGGAGGGGCCGGAGAACAAGAAGAACCAAAGACCAGGAGGGACCAGAGACTAGGGAGAGCCCCTGCTGGTCTGTGGCCCCTGTTGGTCTGTGGCTCCTGCTGGTCTGTGGCCCTGACTGGTCTGTGGCCCCAGCTGGTCTGTGGTTCCCGCTGGTCTGTGGTTCCCGCTGGTCTGTGGCCCCTGCTGGTCTGTGGCCCCGGCTGGTCTGTGGCCCCGGCTGGTCTCTGACCCCAGACCATGAGATAGCACCACCCACATTCAGGATGGTGTTTCCTCAATCAAGTCTCTTTAGAAACCTCACAAAGGTGCCCAGAAGCAAGTCTATTTGGGATCTAAATCCCATCTAGATGAGAACTGAGACCAACCAACTTGCCACAAGCAGCAAGTACAATGAAAAAAAGGGACACAGCCACTTCCACTGTGGCCAAACTCACAATAACACAGCACAGAGCTAGGGTGAGTCAAGAGGTATTTACAGGACATACAAGCCTCAGCAAAGGATTTTCAAACTGTTACCAAAGAAAGTGCGAGTGACTTGGGGGGGAGAATGCTTGCCTGGCACAGGCAGAGCACCAGATTCCATCCCTAGCACTACGCACACATACCACATGCACATGCGCACACACATACGTGCACACACACCAAGAGGAGTGGACAAATGAAGACAGAGAAACCTACTCCAAATTCTGACGAGAGAATCAGGACTTTTCCCTTGGCCGTCAGGTCTTTATAAAGTGCATCTATTTCAGCATGGTATAACTGTGTCCTTTCCTCTGTGGTTTGAGTCTCCACAGAAAACAGAATATTGCCAATTCTGAAAACACAAGTAGCAATGTCAAAGGCACGGATCAGTAAAGTGGCTCAGCCACACAAGCCTGACAACCTGAGTTTTATTCCCCAGACCAATGTAAAAATGGACTCATGAGCTGTTCTCTGACCTCCACACATACATGTGGCATAAGCACATCTTGTATGCACGTGTATGTGTGTATATGCCCACACACTAACAATAAACATACAGATTACAGAGTCCAAACAGCTAGACAAGGAACCTTGAAAGAGGTATTTGTCCCCCAAATCCAAGGGCTGTGGAAGCTCCAAGATGAAGTTGGCTTTCTGATGTGAATACAGTTCATCAACAGAAATGCTCACCAGGGTTACTGTGAAGTAACCCAACATCTCCATCCAAATGATGGAGTACTGCGTGGTTATTAAATAAAAATGCTTTAAAGAAGCAGCCAGGAAAACAACTGGGCGACCATGATAGTGACACCATAGACAGCAGCCATCTCCTTAGTTTATAGAAACTTCAACTCTTTTCTAAATCTGTTATCCATTTCTCTGAACTTTCTACAGCAAGATGGCATTAACCTTGATGTACAAAAAGCTTGATTAAAAATCCCTGCATGGTGGCTTTTGACCTGTACAGTTCTTTCATTCTGTCGACAAGCTCCCACTAAATACCCAGTTAAGGAGGTTCTAGAAACACACTTGGACCGCGCAGTTGGAAGCCAGTGGGCGTTTAGTTTAGGGTGGGTGGGCATAGGGAAAGGTACAGCCCCAGGTGGGCACTGCAAAGGTACCCCAGGCCCTGGAGCTTTCCATTCGAGAACACCCTTTCTTGGTGCCATGGAGACCATGTCTCCATCCCTCCCCGCACTGCGCTTAAGCAGACGTACTTGTCTCCTGTGATGGTGATGGTGAACCCATCGTATTCCTTCCCTTGATCCTTGAGGCTGGGAACTTTGGTGTTCACGGTGAACCCATCCTTTGTTTTCGTATTAAACTGCTTTTGAGGGGAAAAGAAAGTTAGTACTGGTGCAAAGGCATCTAGTCTCTCAACATTGTGAGATGATGTCATCTATAAACACATCTATAAACACATTGGGGTTCGGCCCACGGGCTGCATGCTGGACGTGCTTGGTATCAATCCATTCTCAACCCTGACCACTACTTACGGTGATGGCTCAATTCTTGGTGTTTCTAAGACACCAGATTTGGAAGACCATATGCACTGTCCTAGCAGATAGTGACCAAGGACACCTCTCCTATACTCTGACCCTTCACAAGTGTTGGGAGTTCCAGTCTCACTTCGTGGAGCCTGCACAGCAAGCAGCAGGGACCCACAGGGACCCTGGGCAGGTCCGTGTCCACCCACTGCATCCGAGACCCACGGGCAGCCTGGGTACCCTGGGCATGCTCCCGCTCACTGTAGCAGTGGCTCTCAGGTTGTTCCTCCTTCCACCTCAGTGGGCAAGAATCCTCGGCTGTCAATGGAGCAGTTGCTGCCAACGGCCTGTTATGCTCCTGTGAGTGTCCCTCTAAGCCTCCCGCCCCGCCCCACGTGTTCCATCCGCACACACTCAACGCTGCAGAGCACACAGGCCATGCTAGGGGAATGCCTTGGAGTTGAGCAGGTAACTCCTAAGAACACAGCTCCAAGATGCGTGCTTTTGGTTGAGCCAGTGACGCATGAGATGGCAGCAAGCAGGGTCTGGTCATTACTCTAGAAAAGTGCCTCAAGTTTAGCAACTTAATGCTGACCGAGTTTACCTAGGACAAATGGACCAGACAGGCAATGGTTCAGGCTCTCCAGATTCCAGCAGGAGGACTGTCTAGCAGCAGGAGACACTGCCTCCTGGTCCCCACAAGACAGTGTCCCCACTCTCACTGTAGGCACACAGCCTCACGAGACACTGCCCCCCTGGTCCCTGCTCACTGCAGGTGCATGGCCCCGCAAAACACTGCCCCTGACCTTTTGGGTTCCAGTGAACTGCTGGTAGAAAGTTGGAGAGAAACAGGGCTCCCTCAGGCATCTTCCCTCAGGAAGAGTTCTGTGCAGCTGACGCGGTCACAGGTGAGGACAAATGGACACCTGTGTATATTCTTATTCCTTTCCTGCTTCCTGCGTTAACTCTTCACCAGTCAGCTCGGGTTGAGTCTGAATTCAGTGTTTTATATTATCATTATTATTTAAAATGTGTTCATCAAGAGCTTTCAGACCCTATGCTTTATGAATTTTAAGACATATAGTGTGACCTTGAGAGACATGCACTCCACATCAGGAGTTCTGTCTCAGGGCGCTGCTGCTTTCTCCCCGCGACTCCTTACCTTCATAATTGGAAGAAGGTCTTCCACCTTGTGGACCTTTTCCAGAGCTTCTCTAACTTCCAGCAAGCCCTTCGGATTGTTCGCTCTTGAACAGAGAGGGGGCACCCAGCGTCAGTGCAGAACTGCGGCAACACTTGTGTAACCTGTCCTGAATGACAGCTGCTCAGCACCCAGGATGCGTCGCCTGAAGCTCCACATCCAGGTTCAATCAACGAATCAACAATTTGTGTGAAATGGCGGCTGCACTCCCTGCACAGACCTTCCTCTTTTCCACACCCGAGACAGCACACTCGACAGGCGTGCACACATTTGTCTGTGCTGGATCTCACCAGAAGTCTAGGGGACTTAAAGCACACAGAAGCATGTGTATGGGGTTTGTGCAAAGGCTACTTAAGCACCCAGGGACTCAGCCTCTGCTGGGTCCTGTGGCCAGACCCTCGCAGACACTAAGAGAGAGCAGGATCTAAGACTGTGGGTCACCCTAGAGTGATGGCAGATGGCTCAGTCCTCACGTGTTGGGCTGTGGGTGACAATGAAGGAAGTGAAGTCAGAAAAGCTAAAAGCCCACCTACGGCCGGCAGCACCCACGGCCAACAGCACCACCATCACAGTTCACCACCCCCCCAATACCGGCAGCCTCCCACAGCTGGCAGCTCCCTAAAAATACAGGCAGGGCATCACTATAAAAACTTCCGTTCTCCTATTCCAACTCCACAGTTAGTTAGAAGTTAGAAGTATAGTTTTACTTCTATTTAGTTTATAATCTTTCACCATTCAAAGCTGGTTTCCTAGGCCAGTCAGGTAGCTCGGAGGGTAAAAGCACAAGCCTGATAACTTGAGTTCAATCCCTGGAACTCACATGGTGGAAGGAGAGAACTGACTCCACAATGTTATCCTCTGACCTACACAGGTATCGACTGGCATGTATATATGTACACACGCTAGACAGACAGATAGATAAACAGATAGACAGATGCTGAGTGTCAGGCTAAAAGCATTCACATCAGACAGAAGGTGGAAAGGAGCCTGTGAAAACCTGGGGACATCTGATCTTGTCTGTATGTCTGCTTAGCTGCTTTCATATACCATACCATATGTAGAATTTATGAGATTCATCTTACCCGTGATAAACAAGAATTCTATCTTTAATAAAATGAAGTATTTTCTCAAAATATTCCAGGTATCTCATGTTAATCACCTGACCCCTGTAAGGCAAAAATGATAAAATCAATAATCTCTATTTACTAAAAAAAAATGTGTTCCAGTAAAAGTGAACTCAGATAAGAGTGGCAAGCTGCCTCTGGGTCAGTGTTGGGAGACACAACGCCTGGCAAATGCCTCAGGCATGAGGCCATCCTGGCACAGCTCCCAGCACAGACACTGCATGGATGGAAAACCCTCAAATCATAAAGGCTTAGACTGGATGCACCCTGTCTGGGTGGATGTCACCCCCAGATGGCAGCCCCCCCAACCAAGCTTTCCACATGGCACCTGCAGCAACTCTTGCTGTCCAGTCATCCTGCTTCCCCCTGCCCACTGCAAATGTTACATTCTTCATATTCTCACCTCCCACAGTCTCAGGACAAGGGAAAAGAAGTGTGTTTTCTAAAAAGTAAAAGGTTAAGTGTACAAATGACATTTCCATCAAAGCCTAGACTTAAGTTCACACTTACATAGAGTAGTATTTCTGACTTGGTTTCTGAGCTACTTGTAAATCATACCTAAAGTTACCAAATGGCAGGCTAACATCACAAGTCACCCTGAAGCAGGGTCTTTTCTATGTGCTCATGTTTTGTACAGAGGGCAGCTAAGTCCAGGAGAGATTGGGAAGAGGCCAGTATCTGCCCAGGTGTCCAGCCCGCAGGCGTGGGCAACACAGGGGCTTTCAGGGTCAACTTAGTGAGCAGCATCGCCATGGCTCTGAGCTCACAGGACGTATTATGGGGGACAGTAGACTAGGCTGGTCTTCAGCCTAGCGGACCCCACTGTGGAAGATATGTAGTGTACACTGCACTTCCCTCTGCAGCCACAAGGGATACAACAGGACCCTGTAGACACAGAGCTAGCCCTGTCCTTGTTGAGACCACCAGGAAAGGAGTCTAAGACCCTTATAGCCCCAGGCCCATCTGCCGACATGACCCTCCCACACAAAGAGAATGAATTCGCAAAGCTCCTACCTAATTAAGTTGATGTGATTGTTGAACCCTCTGCTGAGACTTCGTGCTGGCATCTGATCCAGCCATAGTACTGGCTGGTCTGGGTCAGCGATCCTGTGAAACACAGCTTATGAGACATACTCAGACCACTTGAGGTACGCTAAGGAGGAGGCTCAGAGCTCATGAGACACACTCAGGCTACTTGCAGTATGTCAAAGAGGCTCTGCAGTGGAGAGGGCATAGCACCTGCTGCTCTGATCTCTGAAAAGAACTCACAAAATACAAATGCACATTCCAACTCCATCAGATAAGGAGGCAGAAAAAGGCTAATGAGCTGTGATGGCTGGTCTTAGTTCTCAATTTGATGGGATTCAGAATCAGCCTAAGAGACATGTCTCTGATTCTTTTTTTTATTCAATTGTGTGTGTGTGTGTGTGTGTGTGTGTGTGTGTGTGTGTGTAGAACCAAGGGTGAATTCGGGAATCATCGTAGACTGCTTCTACCTCCTCTTTTGCTCTGCTCCGGGATTCATAGGCTCCGTCCACCAGGACCACTTCCGCCCGGCATTTGTACGTGGGATCTGAACTCAGAACCCTCTGCTTGCAAGGCAGAGGCTTATAACCCCTGAGCCATCTCTCCAGCCCCGAGATATATCTCTGATTCTTAAGAGCATTTTCTGAAGGGGGAATAAACCAAAGGTTTGGGGTCCTGGCTGATAAAAAGGAAAAGCAAGGGGAACACCAACTCTCACGTCTTTCTGATTTACGTGGATGCCACATAAATCAATATGCCAACTTAACCCCCCCCACACACACACACACCTTCCCTGCCAGAGAGGACTACACTCTGAAGCCACAAGTCAAAATAAACCTTCCTCCCTCGGCTGGCTGTGTCGGTGTTTTGTCATTGCTGTAAGGACAGGAACTAATACAGAAAACTGGCATCAAGACTGGTTGCTGCTGTGGCATCTGACCATGTGGTTCTCAGGCCTATAGAACTGCTATGTGGGAGAAATGGGGAAGCACCTGAGTGCGAGCTGGAGAATTCTGAGAACACTGTAAGCGGAATGTAACAGGCCATTCTGGTGGCAGTTTGGAAGAGCAGAATAGAATGTCAAGAAAAATGTGGACAGTGGAGGCCCAGCTTGAGACACTTTGAGGAACAGGGATTCTGTTAGCAGCTGGCCACAGGTCTCTTGTATGACATTCTGGAAAAGAGTCTACCTGCGTTCTGCCCGTGTCCGAAGAACCTGAGGCTGAATTAAAAGTAAATTTCAAGTCAGTGAAAAATTCAGGCTGTCTGTGGCTACTAGTCACTACTCATATCCAGATGTAGAACAAAGGACAGGGGCAAGCAGGGCACAAAGACGGAGAGCGTGAAGTGTGGCAGGGAAGGTAGCAGAAGTGATTGAAAACTACTCATGAGAAGGCGAGAGACAGCAGCTGTGGCTGTTCTAGAGATTTGTGTCATTAGAGAGAAGCCTCACGCTTTGCACCGGGACAACAGGTGCCCAAGGCGCCAATGCATGAACGTGTTTGTTCAGTTGAGAGAAGCTACAGGACAGAGCCAGATCTACCCCAGCTGGCAGAATGCTTCACTCTTCTCCACCTGTGGCCCCGGCAGTGATAAGTGCTATTGAAGTAGCTGAGAACACAATAGCTTTAAGGTGATGGACCTGGCCCAGGGATGCCCCACAGGCTGTGTTTGAAACGTGGCATGCATGCAGGCTCCAAAACACGGCAATGCTGACTCCTAATTCCCAAGTATAAATTGATGTGTTTACTCCAAAGAAGGAAGATGTTAGCAACTTCTGGCAAACTTTAGAGAAAAACCAACCAAAAGACCTTCTCACAGAGCATAATCAACAAGCGACATGGTTCCAAGGCTGTTGATGAGCAGACTCCTTAGCTGCAAGGACAAGGCTCCGGCCTCCACTGACCTTCTCCACTTGACAGCAATGTCAAACATGTCCCTCCACTGCATCAGCCGCGTTTTCCCATTCATGCGAACCTTCGAGTTGGTCCATGTGCGCTGCACGGCCTGCATGACCTCCAGCGCTGCCAAGCCCATGGCTGTGGGAGAGAACAACAGCGGGCATAGCTCCCAGAACCCCTTGGACCTCTTGGGAGTCAGTGAATAGAACCAGAAGCACTGGTGACAGCCAGAGACACTGAGGTTCCCAGGGTCCAGTTTCTCCTCCCTCCTGCAAGCAAGGAACGGCCGCCCTGCATCAGGTGCCCAGCTGCAGCCAGGTCTCCAGAGCTGCACTCTACACCTTTGTGCGGTACAGCCAACAGCCGTGGCTGAAGGCGCCTGCTTCAGAGCTCATACATGTTCTTGCTCAGCTCAGGACAGCTGAGCAAGCACAAGAAATACTTTCTCAAGACGCAAACATGGCCTCACCACCCACTTCTGTGCCAGAAGCATTCCATTTGCAGCCAGTTTCCATAGTACCTCTGTGAATCCTTTTATTGGGCAGGAAACCCGGAGTCTCGTACTGCATCAGTGACCCCAGGCGGTCCGCTGCACATATGAGCTCCTGCACCTCAGGCTTGTAACTCTCGAAACTCTGATGCAGCACGTCCCTGGAAGAAGTGCCGTGTGCACGGTGAGGATGTCTGCAGCAGACACTTGTCCACTGCACCTGACAGACAGCCACCTCCCCAACTGGACCACAAACCGTGCCATCATGACCATGGACTCGCTACACCCAGTGAAAAGGATTTCACAACATAAAGTTGTGTGCACAAGTTCTATCACATGGTGGTTAGTGACACTGTAAATGAGGCTGGGCAGGATTTCCCTGCTTAATGGCATTTGTTCTGACCTTCTCCAGATGAAACCTGTGTGCATGGCCTCTGCTAGGAGCACTTGAACCACAGCTTTTTGTCCACTCGCCAGGCTGGGCTACAGCTAATGAATAGGGAATGGCATCCATGCCTACTGTTGCTTACCTGGTGAGACGCTTGACATGTTTATAACGACGACTGCAGTGCTAAGCTGCAGGCTGTTGAACATCTCCCTCAGGCTCAGCAATTCAGAGGGAAGGTTTAGCCAGTGCAACTTACATCACGCTCAGGGATGCAACCCTCAGTACAAACAGCACCAAGCATGTCCATGGGGTGAAGTCCAGAGGAAGCAGGCACTCAAGGACTCACCCTGAATTGCTCTACCTTCTTTCTGCTTTGCTCCGGGGTTTCCCAAGCTCTGCTTCCAGAAGCGCGAGTTGCTGCCATTTCTGCCTGGTGTTTCTACATGAGATCTGAGACCTGAACTCAGGTCTTTTGCTTGTTAGGCAAAGGCTTGACCTTGAGCCGTCATTCCAGTTGACTATTCTTACAATCTTCTAACCCCATACCTTTTTTTTTTTTTTTTTGGTTTAACAGTATCTCGAGTTTATTTTTTTTGTTTATTTTTCCCCTCTCATTCACTCCTTGATCTCAAATCTTGGTTTCTGATGTCATGATTTTCTTCTGAGGAACTGAAGGCCCCCAGACTGCTGCATCAGCTCACAGTTTCTTCTACTTTGATCACCAATGGCTATATCTACTTGGTCTTTATTCTTCCGAGGCAGCTTTGCTGAGATGAAATTCTAGAATGAGTATCTCCTTCCAATGCTGTGACTATGTGACTCCCACCATCTCCTGCTGTCCCTGAGTGCTGGAAGGTTTAGTCAGTCCAGCAATTAAAACCAAGGAAAAATTTGTCTTAGAAGTATCTGAGATCCTCCTTGCTCTGCAGTTTTACAAGTCCGGCGTCAGCTCCTTACACTTAGCCTGACTGCAGATGCACGGACCTTCGTGCTGTGCTATGGACGACTACTGGTTGGGATTCTGTCACCGCTGTCTCTTCTCCCTCCTCCTGAGATTCACTCTCCAGTCTTCTCCTCCTCGAATCTTCTGGCTGCTCCACTTCTCCACTGCTCCTCCCCAAGCTGTTCTGTATCCTGTGTCTTACCTGCTGTGTGGAGCATGGTTACAGTCCTTATTCAGTGACGACACCTGTTCCTAGAACCTCTCACCTGGCCTTCCCTCATTCTCACTTCTTGTTCCCCTGGACGACTTCATTCTGGGTTCTTGTCTATAGTCGATGATTCCATCTCTGAGTCCTCACGATGCAAGCTGACTGCTGTTGCTCCGCAGATTCTCACATGTGATTAGGGACTTTGGGGTTTTGGTACTCATTCTTGTGGGCATCTGGGGGTCCCAGCTAGTGCTGCTTTCCTACCAGGGGCTGGCAGCTGCCTCTGCTGAGCTCCTAGGATGTCTCCAACACATGAATCACATCAGTCTGGAAAAGTTCTAGTGCCATGGTTCTGTGCTCCTCACTGTGGCTTTGATCTGTCCATCAGGGCCCTGCCTGCCTGTCAGGACTCCCGCCTGCTCACTGTGGTTCTGACCTGTTCATCAGGGCCTCAGCTTTCCCATCAGGGCTCCAGCCTGCCTGCTGTGGTTATATCTATCAGGGCCCCGGCCTGCCCATCAGACCCCTGGCCTCCTTGCCTGGCCTTTGCCCTACCTGGCTCCACACAGGGACTCAGAGTAACTCCCCTGACACACACACACACACACACACACACACACACACACACACACACACACACACACACACACACACACACACTCTCTTCTCTCCTGGGAAAGCTCCCATTCAGTCTCTGTTTTGAGGCCCCGTTTGTTTTTAGAGGAAAGAAAAGTGAAATGTGACCAACTCTGCTTTAAGGCATTTCTTTTCTTTTTTAATTTTTTTTATTATTTATTATTTATTCAATTGTGGGTGTATGCGTGTGTATATGTATGTGTGCGTGCATATGTGTGTGTGTGTAGAACCACGGACGAATTCAGGAACCACCATGGACGCCTCTACCTCCTCCTTGTTTACTCTGCCCCGGGATTCACAGGCTCCGCCCTACCAGGACCAGAAACGTAGGCCACCCCTGCTTCTGCCCCGCATCTATACGTGGGGTCTAGGATCCGAACTCAGGACCTTCCGCCTGCAAGGCAGAGGCTTAACCCCTGAGCCACCTCTGCAGCCCTCTGCTTTAAGGCATTTCTGGGCTAGGCTCAAACTCTTGGACTTCTGATTTTTCTGCCTCAACTTCCCAAGTTCTGGGATGACAGGTATGTACCACACCTGACTAGTTTTTCAAAAGATTATATAATAGTTTTATAAGCAATATGATAAGAGATCATGTTTACAAAGATTGTCTGTAAGTCTACCTCAAATAAGAACCCTACCCAAAGTGAGCATGGCTCAAACTAGCAGGAAGGAAACGCCCCTAAGACAGCTTTGAAGGACTCTATACAAGAGAAACAGTTCGAGACACAAACTCCAAAAGGAAATCCAACAAGAAAGTTGACAGCTTGTTTCTTGTTGACCAAGAAACAAGAGAGGAACATCTGACATGCCAGCACCTAGGAGGCCGAGACAGGAAGATCAAATTCAAAGTCAGGCTGGCATAAAGGACAAGTAAAATGCCATATGGGGATGAGCCCAGAGCTGGCTCTGGAGGCCATGCTGCCTGTGTCACACACACGTACTTGATGTGGGGCTGTAGGCCGGGCTGTTCTTCATAGCCGTCTATGAGGAAAGGCAGGTTCTTGGCCCAGTGGTCCTTGAAGCTGCCCGGCAGATCTGTGTCAACGTTATATTCCGTCAGGGGGGTATCGAGATGTGAGTGGAGATACCTCGAGTACTCTGCAACAGAAAGGTAGCTGTCACACCTCTTTCCACTCAAGAAGTCCTCGATGCACTAGACTACCTCATGGACACTGCGTACCATGTTGTTATAAAACTGTAAGAATTCTATAAAGAGATTTAAACATTATAGACAAAAAAGTTTTAGGTGTGAGTGAGGGTAGCTGTCCTCATGTCATGGTGCCCATGTGGAGGTCAGAGGATAATTTTTGGGATCATCCCATGCTGTCCACCTTACTGAGGCAGAGTCTCTCGCTGTTTCTACATGCTGGTCCAAGAGCTCCCGGCCAATTCTCTGTTCTCCACCTCCCATCTTTCGGTAGGTGTGACAGATGGCACGCCATACACCCATCTTTTTCATGGGTTCTGAGCATCAAACTCAGGTCCTCAGCCTGGAGATCTCAATTTCAGTCAGTCACTATTAAAGGACAATGGTAACCTATCACTGGCATACAGAATAAGAGGCAAGTACAAATCAGTCAATCTAGGTCTGCTTTGCTAGGTTGTATCTATGTCTTACAGTTTGAATGTGAGTTGTCCCCACAAGTCATATATTTGAATCATCAGCTGATGTTTTGCAAAGACTGTGGCAAGTGTAGGAGGTGGAGTCTTGTTGGAGATATGTCATGGGGGGAGGGGGGTTTGAGGATGGTTAGCCCTGCCCTGCTTCTGGTAGTAGTCCGAAACTGGCTCTCTCTGCCTCAGTGATGTCTGCCATGACCTAAGCCGCCTCCAGCTTCAGCTGCCTACCATGCCTTTTCCACCATAATGGACTGTATCCCCTGAGAAACCACAAGCTAAATAAACTGCTCTTCTCCCCCTAAGCTGAATATGAGTACTGTCTCACAGCAGCAGAAAGAGTAACTGACATCATGTTTCCACGGTTAGCACCAAAGCTCTCATTTTCTCAATTTCAGAGCCTGAGGCTCTAAGGAGCCAACCAGTGTTGGAGTGAACCTGGACTCTGTAGGCTGAGATAGACTAGGCGTGTGAGCTCAGCAGGCCTGACTGCCCCACCCGCATCTCACGGGATGAAAGGTGGCATGCCCTTGTACAGCCAGGCGTAATCCCCAGTGCCAGCCGGGAGGGGGCAAATTGAGGATGGATATGCTAGAAGGTAGTCCTGCCTGACACAGTAGTGAAGAGGAGGGTTTCAAATTTTAAAAACACTTGATTCAATTATTAGAAACTCCTGAAAAAGAGGCATACATTCCAAACTAAATTCAGATCAAGTATTTCCAATAATAAAAAAACACCTCAGCATTCACGCTGAGATGCGCCATGAGTGTGAAATATACACTGGATTTCAAAGACCTCACATAAAACCAATCAGTGGCTATGTACTCACCTCGCAGGTACTTCACCTTCAGGTACTCTGGGCTAGCCTTCTGGCCGGGGAGAGGGTCGTTCAGCATGACTTTCGTCTGTGCTTTAATCCCTTCATAGAACTGTCCCATGGCCACATGGCTGAGCCCCTTCATGTACTGGCAGACTTCATTGTACGGCTCCAGCTGCAAGCAGCGCTGGGTTTGGGAACAAAGGCCATGTTAGTGTCTCCTGGTTAAGATAGCTTCCCAGTACTTGACTCTTAACCTGGAATTAGAAGCTTGCTCTCCAGGCGAGTGAAAACACACCCAGACTCTGCATGCCTGTCTAAAGGCCAAGGCAATCACCCCTCTTCTGTGAGTGCCCTCAGCACTGGGGGCCACTTTGCTAATTCTGAGAACCAAGAATCCCAGTTACAGTTCCACCTGCTGATGGGCTCACCTTGAAGTTCTTCAGGGCCTCCTGCAGGCTGCCGTAGTGGTAGAGCATCATGCCCCGGAGCTGCAGGGTCTGCACATGGTTCTGGTTGAGCAGCAGGGCCTTCTGGAAGCTCTCAGTGGCTGCTTCAAAGTTGCCCAGTTCTCTAGGTTTTGAACCACGGTGAGCACAGGGTTATTACGGCTACGAGGCAGGCAGGCAACCAGTGCATCAGGTCCAGTATATGAGGTCTCACCGTGTGTGTGTGTGTGTGTGTGTGTGTGTGTGTGTGTGTGTGTGACCACATGGCCTACTAGATGCCTCAGGTCTCTTGCACATCTTGAGCCTCTCTTTGCCTACTGAACTAACCAAGCTATGGTGCAGCCACATTCCACATTAAGCCCAGTTCACAACAAGCGCCAACCTTCAAAATGCTAAAGTTTCCAGAACACAGACAAACATGTTCTTCCTTTAGAAACAAGCATGTGGATCATAATCACACAAAGCTTGATCATACTGAATCAAATCCACATGCTTAAGATTATATTCTCTTGGTTATTGAAGTGCTCCAATTAACAACTGGTAAATCGTTATATAATTTCAAATTTGGAAAACAAAGTATATTTCAAAATAACAAACCTTCCAAAATGGAAGTAGCTGTGATTAATCAGTTTCCTTTGGATATTAAGTTCTGAGGCAAACAGAACTGGCTCCCAAATATTATTGCACAACTTTCTATGAGTGACAAGCATTTTTAAAAATATGACACATGGCTAAAAATATTTATTACTGCTTCAATGTCCATTCTTGGCCATACCAAATGGCTGGAAATGTAAATGTCCCCATATGACCATGTGTCAGGGCACGTGAAAGGTTGCTGGAGGAAGTAGCTCACTGGGGGGTGGGACCTGAAGCTTATAGACTCACAGTAGGCTTCATGACTGTAGACACAACGTGACTAGTCACCTCCTGCTCCTACAGCCCCCCCTCCCACTGATGGACTGTGTACTTTAGGGACTGTGGCTACAATGTGACTAGTCATCTCCTGCTCTTGCAGCCCGCTTTCTCCATTGATGGACTGTGTACTTTAATGACTGAAGATAAATGTGTGATCAGTCACCTCCTGCTCCTACAGCCCCCTTCCCACTGATGGACTGTGTACTTTAATGATAACATGACTAGTACCTCCTGCAACCCATCTTTCCCACTGATGGACTGTATGTTCTTGAACTTTGAGCCATGATAAACCTTTCTTAAGATATTTCTTTGTCGGGTGTTTTGTCATAGCAACAAGAAAAGAAACTAATCAAACTCTAAGTCCAATCCAGTTCCCACACAGCACCTGAGTTTCTAAATGTCCCACAACACAAACATGCTTCCTGAACAGGTGCAAAAGGGAACTCTCCAGCACCCTTACTTGGGACATCGAAAGCTCAGAGAAGATGGGCAGCATGGGAACAGACTAGGTAAGCAGGCTGTGGCCCAAGGCCCAGAGCCTCCTAGTCACGGCTCCTGTCACGAGGCTGCCTGCTTCTCTGACTACAATAGGTCTTGTTTTTGCTTTTAAAGAATTCTGATAGATAAGCTTGGAACCAGAGCCAGTCAGAGCTGCCTACACTGGACTGGGTCTTCACTCCTCACTTTCCCACCCTTCATCCCTGGGCTGTCAAACACAGTGACCAACAGGGCTTCAGCACAATGCTGTCTGAAAGGTGGTGACAGCGCCCACTACCCAACACCTTCCAGTGCCAGGCGGACACTGTGGCCTAAGGAACTGCTGTGCACCCCAACCCAGCTCTAAGACAGTGATAGACACCATGGTCCCTCACATCCCAGAGGCGATGCCAAGTGGCATGACGCCTTCGAAACCTGAGGTGGCTGCATCATGTGCCCTTCCCGCAGCCCTCCCTCACCTGGAGGCCTGCCCCCTCCACCCCTCCCTCACCTGGAGGCCTGCCCCCTCCACCCCTCCCTCACCTGGAGGCCTGCCCCCTCCACCCCTCCCTCACCTGGAGGCCTGCCCCCTCCACCCCTCCCTCACCTGGAGGCCTGCCCCCTCCACCCCTCCCTCACCTGGAGGCCTGCCCCCTCCACTCCTCCCTCACCTGGAGGCCTGCCCCCTCCACCCCTCCCTCACCTGGAGGCCTGCCCCCTCCACCCCTCCCTCACCTGGAGGCCTGCCCCCTCCACTCCTCCCTCACCTGGAGGCCTGCCCCCACATCCCCTTCCCTCACCTGTAAGCCTGCCCCAGACTCTTGTGCGCATCGATGAAGTCGACCTTCTGCTTGAGGGCTTCTTTGAAGGCTTCAATGGCTTCCTATAAAAAGTGCAGAAAGTGAGTCATGCATGCAACTGCTATAACCAAGCTCCGCTGACATCACTACAGGGTTTAAGTTGCACCTGTCTCTGACAGATTCTAACAAAAGGGGGGGGGCAAGCACTACAAATACAGTGCCTTTTTGTGGGGTGCTCATGGCTTGTCATCAGCCGGACCCCCTTTCCTAACCATAATGGCTGGTGACCAAAATCCAACAACTATGCCAGAGGATCAGCGGCAATGCTGCGTTCAAAATGGGACCCACACAAGAGAAAACAACGCACATGAACGAAGCAAAAAGGCTGCCAGGCTTGTGTCTGGAGGGACGTCCTCAGCTACAGGGAACCACATACAGTCAGGGTGCCAGGCAGGACTCCTGCAGCCACCTGTGGCTGGGGGTGGGTAGCCATGGAGCAGCACAATGAACCACCACTTGCTCCTACCTGAGTCCCTCTTGAGACCTGTTACTGAAGGGCACCAGGTTCTGGTCAAGGCCAAGCAACCTAGGCATGTGGGACCCACCTAGCCTGCACCTTCCCGTGATCAGCCTCAAAGGCACTGCACTCTTCAAGGAAAAGGCAGATTACTCTAAAGTTAAAAGCTCCAAAGTGTCCCGACCGACCATGGCATGGAAAAAGATTTTCCTTAGATAACAGCACACTGATAGATGTTGGTAAGAAAGAGCTACTGAAGTGTCACATGCCTGGCACATAGTAGGCACTCAATAAATATTTGATGTTAATAGGCTCAAAACAGCGCAACCCCATTTCTCAAAGGATCCCCTCATTTCTGCATGTGGATTCTAGGGGGAGGGCAGTAGGCAAGGTACCAAAAAGATGCTTGGAAGATTCCGCATGCCGACTATGACAGTCCAGAGTGAGCAGGTTTAACAATTAGCAGACACTGAAGGCTACTGTAAATGTAGCTTTTTAGATGCTTTTGGCAAACATGTATTGAGTGCCTACTATGTATCAAAGACAGTGTGAAGTACAGGGTGTGCAAGTCCAGCAAGTCATTATCTCTGTCCTCTAAGAAGACAGTCTAGTTAGAAAGCCAATTACGCAAAGGGGTTATTAGCATAAAAGTCACAAGCTACAAGAGAATAAGACTCCTGAAGTATGAGATGTGGTCCAGGAGGAAGTGACAGAGTGGGAAGCCACAGGAGACATGGTCTGGGAGGAAGTGGCAGCAATGGTCTCAGGGACTGAAAAGCAGTGCTGAGAAGAGGGCTAAGTGCCAGGCTGTGCACAACTAAGAACCAGGAACGCTGAGAAATTTGGAAGGCAGGACTCAGGGTAGAAGTGGGAGAGGCAAGGACAGAGCCTGCTGCAGCCTCCAGGTAGCCCAGAGCCTTGGGGGACACTCTGGAGAGAGGGAGGTGACTGCAGAGCAGGCAGTCAGGGAGACAGCTGGGGTGGAGACTGGGAGTGTGGGCAGGAGTTAATGAGGTTCAAGTTCAGAGTCCCTAGAGAGTGAGATTCAGGGAAACTTCTGAAGATAAAAGGGGTTGCAGAGGAAAAATGGTAGGGAGCTTCTAGGCTGGAGACTGGAGAGGCAAGCACAGTGGCCACCACAAGGAATACAGAGGATACTGGGAGGGAGAGGGCTGGGGCATGTTAAGCCTGCAGTGTCTGTGGACATCTAGGGGAGATGCCCAGCGGGCACTTGCTGCCCACTCCACTTACAGCACGCGTGGACGCCACAGTTCTTCAAAGTGTGATTCTCTTCAGCTTTAAGAGTCTTTGTTCGGGGTTCCTGTCTAAGCACTGCTCAGCTCTCTACCTCACTCTGCCAAAGAGGGACATAGCAGAATCAAGATTTTAAGCCATCGGGAACAGTAGACTAGCTCGCATCAGGCAGCCTCTGAGTACATGAACCACTTCCGAGTCACCTGTTGGCGCTACAGAGTGACCACCGCTTGGCTGTTCCCTACCATAGTTCAAGGATGAGCGGCTTAAAAAGCCCTTGCAGCCTCAGCAGGATGGACCACAACACAAAACATGTGCTGTTGCTTCCCGAGGGGAGCCCCAGTGCCCACCATACCTCCAAAACACTGTCTAGCCAGGTGGGTTGGTGCATGCCTCAACACTGACTCTAGAGAGGCCAAGGCAAGAGGATCTCAATTCTGAAACCAACCTGTGATACCCAGTCAAACTCCATGTTAAAAAAAAAAGCATAAAAAATGTTTTAAAACTGCCTAATATCCTTTCATAAAAGACATTTATAAAATGAGAAGTCTTCTACCTAATTAATTTCTAAAATGCTGTTGACCTCAACAGAACAACTCTAGGGTGTTCTGGGAATCCTAACCCACTGGCGAGTCTACACTTGTCTCTGTGGTAAATAGGGAGGTCATGTGTTAGCACCACAGCTCACATGGACTGGTCCCTACTGTCTGACACTGTCCTTGTGCCCCAATGGAATGTTGCCAAGATGAGTGGCATGAGCGCAGCCCACTCCCTCCCAACCTCCCTTCGGACAGCAGGTGCCAACCCTGCACAAGGAGCTGCCCCTCACCTCTGTAGGCCCATGAGTGCCAAGCTTGAGGGCACAGTTGGAGGAGAGAGCCCAATATCTTGGGAAGGCCACTCACTGAATGACTGCTTATGCTCAGAAAAAAGAAACGCTGTTCTAGGTTCTCCTCATGGAGATCTGGAATATACCAGGTTTACTCCTTGTCCCATTTGCGCCCAGGCTTCATCTCAGATCTTCTCCAAAGCCTGGTTTCCCAAAACCCACAGACTGGGTCCTTGAACCTAGGCAAACATCGAGAACATCTTCAGACCTGTTTACTTTTGAAATGTGCAGGACCTCTCAATGCAACTTGCATTTTCCTGGGTTAGACCTTTTCTCTTCCCCGAGCCAGACTTCCAGTGCACAGCTGTGGCCTCGACCTTTCAAGTTCAAGAGAAGATGGGGAACAGAGAGGATACTCCCACCTGGCCAGCGCTCCACGCTGGAGGTGCTGATCTGAGTCCAGAGAACAGGACCTCTGTTTGTGTCTTCTGGGAACTGGTACAAGATGCGAGGTGCACCCGACAGAACTGGCAAGAACCCTCGGTCTTTGTTTTTTGTGGGACAGGAGCTATCAGTTGTAAATTAAGCTTTCACTGACATATAAAAATCTGTTCTAATACCTGTTTGCTTTTTCATTTGTGGTATTGAATCCCCAGGGATACTTCAAGAGGTAAACAGCAGAGTGTTCCTACTCTCTGGGCAGAAGCTGAAAGCTCAGAGAGCTGTCCAGTGAGGCAGTTCTCAAGGGTCGGTCACCTGTGGAGCACCTGCTACGAGGCAGGCAATGTCCTCTATGCTAAGAACTCCATGTGGCCTCTGCCACATCTGCAGTCTTTCCGGCCACTGCAAGGGCTGCAGCTCCTAGACAGGCTGGAGCAGAGTTAGCATGCACGCTGCTCACAGCTCCTACACTCCCAGGCTTTGTGGATGCTGAGAAAAAAGTCTGCAGAGGTTCGATACAGACACAATTTTTCTGCTCATAATTTTAGATCTGTAGACGGTCCTATGTGTTTGGCTATTGGGGTCTTCAGAACTACTTTGTGTGCTAAGGTGCATTCCTTTTGGCCACAGCCTTCAAAGCTCAGGCGGAGCCCATGTTCTCTGTGTAGGCTGGGGTTGACCCCAGGTAGCGTGAGGCGTTTCCCAGCCAGGCCAGGCTGTACTCGTCCCTCAGGCCATCCTGTCTTGGATGATTCTGTACCAGGACACAACAGCACCGCGGCCCAGGCGAGGCAGGTGGTGTCTCTGTACCCCCTGCCTGCTGGCACAGGCCTGCTGCATAGCAGGGGTCCCAAGAGACATGAGAACATGGAGCAGAGTGCCCACAGGGGCACTGCATGTACCCCTCGACATGTGAGGCATTCTCACCCCCTGCATCCCTGACTGCCTCGTGTTCATGCCAGGGTCACTCGGTCACTTCAGCAACCTCTGCCTGCTGCTCTGAGGAGCCCTCAGTGGTCAGATCAAGCCTCCTCAGGCCTGAGTGGTGACGAGTCAATGTGTGTTAGCCAGTCCCCCCTCGCCGGGTCACACAACTAGAATCACACTTAACCTCAGATTTGGTTCCAACTATGGGTTTCCCCCCAATTCACAGCACACAGTTCCTGAGGCCCATGAGCCCATCAGGGAACTCAGCACTGCCCCAGACAAAACACCGACTCCCACCCCACCTATAGCACCCCCAACTCTTGCAAGCACATCCTCCTCGTGTACCAGTCCTGACCCCCCTTCACCTCCATGCTCCCAGGCTCCCTTCTTCACTCAGTTCTGCAAACTGAATCCTGAAAACTAAGTGAAGTTTTCTCTCCTGACTGACCTGTGGTCCCTTTCCCCTCTGGACCTAGTATTCCAGCCAACTTCTCAGGGAGACCCTACAATACCTGAGACAGCCTGCCCTGCCTCACTAGCCCGCCCTCCCGCAAGCCAAGCAGAGCACAGCAGCAGCACACGGCAGAGCAGCTTCACCTTCAGAAGTCCTCTGTGAAAGAAAGTTAGGCCTTTGTACAGCATGGCTGTGGGCTGGTTTCTGTTCAGCTCTAAGGACTGCTGAAAGTCCTCGTGGGCTGTCGCGTAGTCCTACGGGAAGGAGGGAAAGATAAGATTGTGTTTAGAAATCAGAAGGCTTCCTGCTTTGGACAGGCAGGGAAAACTCCAGCTGGTCCTTAGAGGCTCAGAAGGAAAGGCCCTGCAGTTGCACACATCAGCCGCACACTTGCCCTACTGCTTCTAGCAGGCTTCCAGAGGCCTACACGGGCCCGGGGAGAGGGCTGGCTTCCGAAAGTTGTCCTCTGACCATGGCAGCAAAGGCTTACTCTACCTATGTCTTAACTAGAGGCAATATCACTTCAACTACCTCTAAGGTTCACTTGGACACTTCAGAAACAGCAGGTTGTGCTCACAGGCTAAGGTGCCCACTGTTGACGTACTGCAAGCCTACAGGTGCCTAGTGCAACAGCAATAGACATTTACTAGAGGCGGGTCATCTACAAAATGGGCCATGGCCTGGAAGACTCACAGCTCAGATTTTGGCTGTCAGGCTGGGAACTGCTAAAGTGAGAGATATGGCTGGGGACCAAGTGCCATCTCTGTTTTAAGCCAATCCAGAATTTGATGCCACCGACAGCAGTGCTAAGCAAGACAGAACCCAGGATCTTACTCTCTGCCACAGAAAATGCATTCACAGCTGCCTCCCAGCACCATGTTCTTGAAGACTGGACCCAGCCTTGCACAGAGCCTCTTTCTGAGACAAAGGGAGGGTGAGGTGTGTGTCATCATGACAGGACAGTCACCTCTGATATGAAGTACAGGGTCCCCCGGTGTCGGTACAGCCGTGCCGAGGGCTGAAGCTGAATGGCCTTAGTGAGATCATTCACTGCTTCGTGAATTCGTCCCAGAGGGGACAGGATCTAGAAATCCAAAACACGGAATCAGGAAAACCCCACAGCCAGCCCTACACTGTCACTCCACTCCACGCCACTCACAAAACTCCTGGCAGCAGGTTGTGAGCTGGGCCCCATTCCTGCCACAGTGGGGCTCTAGGTGAGCACACAGAGGACTGCTTATCTCTGTCCAGGGAGAGGGAGGCTGAGGCGTGACTGAAGCCACTGAACTCCCTTGGTTATGCTCTGGGAAAATCAGATGCGGCTCTTTTCAAAGAAGGCCCCCTCTTCTCTGTTCTTATCCTTCACTCATTTTCCAAGTCAACATATCCATGAAAGACATCAGCCTTCATCTGACAGACTTAAAGTCAATGAGACAGACAAGCCACTGGCACAGTTGAGTTCGCCAAGGTCTTTAGCTCTGTCCCCTGAGGGAGCAAAACCACAGGACATTTTAGGATCCCAGGTTCACTGTCAACCCTCTCAGCAGCATGGGAAAATCATTTGCAAGCTCGCGTAGAAAGCTCTGAGGCAAAAGTCCCTGTGCCCGTGCAGTATGACAATGTGTGTGACAGCTTGGTGTCCCAGGAAAAATGACAGGGCAGAAAAAAGCCCCATGGCTTCCTGTTCTTGCAGCCACACCCGCACAGCTTATCCCAAGTGTGCTCCTGCTCACCTCTCTCCAGAGCTTGGCATGATAGGAATGTTGGTGGAGGCTCATGCTGGCAACTACCACTGACTCCAAAAGTGGACAGAGATGGAAGACTGGCCTAGCACCAAACCATGCACAGGGGATGTGGTTACATCTGGAAGGCAGCGCGCCCCACCCTGACACAACTGTCAATTCACAGAGCAGTGAGTGTCTAGAGAAGGTTAAATCATCTTCATCAAATGCAGACTGGTTTGGGAAGACCAAAGTGAGATCTCACAAAATACCTTCTGAGACCTATAAGACGGTACAGTACAATTTCGCAGTAAAGATCACCATGCAGAGCTGGCAAGATAGCTGAGCAGGTAAGGTGCTCATTTGCACGCCTGTAACTGAGCTCCATCTCTGGAAGCCCACACGGTGGAGAGAAGTGACTTCTGAAAGTTCTCCTCTGACCTCATTTGTGCACAATGGCATGCGTGTGTACCTGCCTCTCTCTTCCTCCCTTCCTCTCCCCTTCTCTTTCCTCCCCCCTAAACAAAGTACCTTTTAAAAGATCACCACATAGTAGTGACACTACTGCCTAATACTGTCATTAAAATGAGGCAGGCGGTCACAAGAAACACCACACAGGCCAGGTTGGCAGGTGGGCACAGGACGCACCATGCAGACCAGGCTAGCTGGGCAGGCCAGGCTAACTGGCAGGCCAGGCTAGTTGTTGGGCACAGGGCACACCATGCAGGCTAGGCTCTCCACCTTCCAGCACTGAGTTTACAGGTATGCAGCAACACCCAGCTTTTTACATGGGTTTAGCGGACTGAACTCATGGCAAGCACTTTACTGACTGAGCTTTTTGCTAGACATGCATATTTAAAAATCTGCCTGTCTTACCTAAGCATACCTAATTGAACTTGTGATTTAGCAACCATTTCATGCCACCCAGAAGCCACTGAGAAGTGTCAGCAAACCCACCTGTAGCAGACAGGCCACAGAGTGGCTAACTCAGCCACCACATCAAGAGTTTCCTGCTGTCCACAAGAACTATGGCCACCTAACCGAGGGACCGGGCCCAAAACGGTCATGTGAGGAGCTATATCACTGCTTGAGAAAGAATTTATTAAAAACCAAGTCTCTGGGCTGCAGAGACAGCTCAGTGGATAAAGCACTTACTCTGCAAGCATGAGGGCTGGAGCTCTGATCCCCAGAACCCATGCAAATGCCAGGCAGGCTTGGTGTCACCTGTCAGGCCAGCACTTGGGAGGCAGAGACGGTCAGTCCCCAGAGTGAGCTGGCTAGCTAGCCCAGTCGACTGGCAAGGCCCGAGGCCAACTCCAGACCCTGCCTGGACAACCAAGGTGGAGCATACCTGACATCAACTTTGGACTCCACATGTATGTGCACGCATACCTGTACACACATGAAGACAGACACAACACACACACACACACACATACACACACACACCACACACACACACACAACACACTCAAAACCCAAGTCCTGACAAATGTAAATCCACTTTAAGAGACTGTAACTTGAGGACAAAGCATGCAAACAGTCTGAATGACTGAGTGAATGCTCGCCACTCTGTGCTCCTTCACCACTAGGTTTTTCTTTCAAAAAAGCAGAGTTTTTCTTGAGTTTGACACCACATCGAATGATGAAAGTTCAGTTGTGTTTATATTGGTCACATTAACACACACAGGCCTAGGAGCCCACCACTCTTTTATTGACACGCTGACTTAACGCTTAAAAAAGGAGTCTTAGCATCCTGAGCCCTTCACAGTTCTGTGTGTCCCCCCCACCCTGCAACCCATCAGTCTTGTGTGCCCCCCACCTTGCAGTCCATCAGACCTGTGTGCCCCCCATAGCCCATTACAATCCTGTGTACATATATGTTTGTGCCCCCTATAGCCCATCACATTCCAGTGTGCCCCCCTGTAGCTTGTAAGTCCTGTGTGCCCTCCACCCTGCAGCCCATCAGTCCTGGGTGCCACCCCAGCTTCCCTATTTCTGCAGTTCTCCTGTCTGTTATCCTGGTGTCCACTCAGCAAGCGCTTCCCACATGTCTTCATATCTCTATTTCATCACAACTCCTTGAGGGCTGCAGCAGCTTACCTGTCCTAGGTGTCTACAGAGACACATCCATCCCAAAAGAGTTGCACATGTGCACATGCACACACATGCTCTTCCCCCTTCCCCGGTCCATTGGAACAACTACTGCCAAGGGCCACATACTTCAGTTTGTCTCAATATTCACAGCAAGTGTCATAGTTAGGCACAGGGGTCAACTTGACAGTTGAGGGTTTGAGCTCTGGGCACATTTGTAGAGAATTAATGGTTGCGTGAAGCCCAGAGCAAACCTGCAGGAAATTGTCTAGCTGATGGGGAAGGCCCACCCCATGGTGGGTGGGACCAGGTTCTGGAATAAAATACTAAGAGCTGGTTGAGAGTTGGAATCCTTTTGTACACTTAGCCAGACATGCTGGTCTGGCAAGTAAGAATCGTCCCTCTCTCAACCATTATGTAAACATGATATGGCCACTTCCCTTGGCCTTGGTGTTGGCGTAAGCTCTCCTGTCAAGCTGGACTGAGAACTGTAACTAGATAATTGTAAGAGACAATAACCCTGTGTTCCCTTAAGCCATTTTATGGTCATTTATCAGCAACCATGAAGGGGGACTGCAACAGCGAGTTTTGTTAAAGTGCATCACACAGGCACTATCATGTGTGATGGTCATGAATATTCATGGCAGAAATGCACAATGTACCCGTGCGTCTTAATATCATGTGTCACTGGCTAGATAATGGGCATCACCAGCCAGTCACCTTCTAATACTCATGACCATGCTTATAGGTCTGAGAAACTGTGTTACAAACAAACAAACAAACACACAATAACAAAAAAAACACTGGAGCATTAAAATTACAAATGAAAAATGACAGGAAGAACCCAATTTGAGCTAATTCGATTATAACAGAGGAAAAAAGAAAACTGCACTCACTTGGGCTCGCTGTTCAAATACCTCTGGATGGTCAGGTTCCAACGCAATTACTCGACTCAGTTCAAACAGAGCAAGTTCAGCATTCTTAGTATCCTTGAAAAGGTATTAGCTTAGTATGAGACACTGCTGTTCAGAACCAATGGAAAAGACCTGACACTGGCAATTCAATCATGATGTAACCAATTGTTTCAAGACAGACACTAACCACGGTCCACACAAATGCTCTGCCAGGCTCACTCAGGATGTGGTGAAGGGACAGCTGGGCATTCACTCAAGTCCCCACTCTTCAAGGGGTGCTCTGGCCCAGCTGCCTCCTGTGAGTTCACAGGTAGCCGGATCCTACCAAAACATAACCTGCCCAGTCCCCAGGGTGAGCACATAGATGCCAACCTAGGGAAAGACGCCCGCCAGTGACAGTGAGGGACAGAAATGGGCCAAGTGTCAATAAAACCATAACTTAGAGTCTACCCCTGACCAGCTTTATAGCTAAGTTCTCCTGAGCATGCAACGTACATGCACAAACGCAAGTGTGACTGTCCACTGCAAACACAGGAACTTATACTGGCGGTACCACGTGACCCTAGTCCTGCTGACTGTGACTGTGCTGCTCTAGCACCCTGACATCCACAGGTCCCAGCGACCAGTGTGTCCTCTCTGTCTCACAAGATCACAAATGCAGAACACATATTCCCCAAAGGCTAGCACCAGCTTAGTGAAACAGTCAAAACTTCGATAAATTTTCATTAAAATAGCTAATAAAAATGTCAGATTGTAATGCTTTTCAATGTGACGCTGGTAGCACTATCCAGCATGACCATCACGGTGCAGTCACCGGAAGGCTGGCGCAGAGTGCTACACTGGAGGGCAGCTCACTACAAGGGCACCTGGGACCTGTAGTCTCAGGACTTTCACACGTGGCCCCTAATGCTTACTGAGGCCTTCTGCCAGGAAGCAAGGGGACAATTTGGAGACTGCTACACGCTAAGACCTTCACGCTCTTCCATTCAACTTCAGACACTGCCTAGGAACTCAGACTCTAGGTCCCACTGTGCTGCCAAGGCCTCTGTTCTGGCAGAGGATGTTCTTGAATGCAGTCAGGTGTCAGGCTGACTTCAGGAGAACAGGGGAAGAGACCCGGCCACCATCTGCTTGCTGGCTGTGGGACCTGGGGTGAGTGTCCAACCCCCTTTCTCATCTGTGACCCAGAACAGGGCACAGTAACTAGTTCAGACAGAGGCCTGGCCACATGAGGCCACATGGGCACGGTGGCGAGTGTGACTAGTACATACTCACATGTAGTCCCTTCTTTCCATAGGCTATCCCTCGGCCATAAATTGCACTAACCAGATCAGGCTCCTCCTAGTCAGACCAAAACAGAAATACATCAAAAACGAGAAAAAGCAAAACAAAGCAAGGATCATTTTCTACTGAAAGCACATTAATGCTGCATATGACAGCTTTACCTCTTTATGACAACTTGACTTGTAGGTCAATCCAGGTCCCCAATCCAGACTGAAGACCATTCTGCACTGAGTCATGCTGATGGATATAGGGACAGGTCCTGCCTGCTACTGGGCTCTGCTGTCCCCTTCACAATCCTTGTGGGGACTGGAACACCAGTAACCACATTTCCCAGAGAACTCAGAGGCTCAGAAGTAGCAGGGGTTAACTAATGCCTCTTAGGGTTTGGTTCCCACACACCAACAATGTCCAACTCCAAACTAATTGCTGCTGCACACTGCAACCAGATACACTCACACCCATGCGCTCCAACTTGTGCACTTACACATGTGTACTCACATACACATGAACTCACAATGCACTCACACATGCATTCACAGGCATGCACACACACTCACACTCACCCACACACATGCACTCAACACATACACACATAGATACACATGCACATACCGTACACTCACATGCATGCACACATACAGGTGCACTGACATGCATGCACTTACATGTGCACTCTTATAAATGCATACAGGTGAGCACACATTCATGTATCACACATGTACACATACAGACATATTTGTATATCATATATGTTGTACATCCATTCTGAGACTTCTCCTGATACCTGCCAGGCCCCTTGCAAAATGAAGTTTCTCCTCTGCTCCCACTAGACGCAAGATTCATTTGACAGTTACTTGTTATCTGATTCACTGTTGGTGAATTAGGTTATGGGCAAGCAGACAGCATGCAACCACCTAGGCAAAACCAACAAAAAGGGGAAGGAACTTGTGCCTTCTTGGAGCACAACTACAGAATCATAGACAGACTCGGGTGACATCTCACTGAGCAGCAGGTGTGCCTTCAGGAAGTCCAGGAAGAGTCCCCAAGGAGGAAACAGTGAGCTCAGGACAGTTACAGGGTGGGGAAGGGCCCAGCAAGCTGTTCAGGTAAGGGACAGACAGATGGAGGTCTGGGGAAGCAAGGAAGATGGCTTCAGTTCAAGGCTTGACTAGGGAGGGACAAGATGAGTTGGAACATAGTCATGAGTAACTTTACAAGGATGGTGCCCTGGGTGTGCTCAGAGCAGGGCAAGAAGCAGAGGAATCTGGAGCCACTTGGAGCCTCTGACAGCTGGTCGACTGAATGAGCAAGGAACAGGAATGGGGCCGGCTGAGCTGGGGGACTGGACAGGATGTGAGATGGGAGCAAGGGAGGGAGAAGGGTGAAGTGGAACACTAGGTTGAAGACACTTTTTCTTGTGTGTGGGTGTGTGTATGTATTTGTGTATTAGAGGGCACTATGTGTGCCTGTGGAGGTCACAGAGGGACTTCAGCAATTATCTTGGATTGTTCTACCTCCTTTTTACCTTGGTTTGGGGTTTCCTAGGCTCCATCTTCCAGGGCTAGACGTGCAGGCCACTACCATTTCTGCCCAGGATTTTTGCATGGGATATGTGATCCAACCTCAGGTCCTTCTGCTTTTAAGGCAGAGGCTTAACCCTGAGTCATCTCTCTAGCCTCGGATGATACTTTTTCAAAATCCAAGTGGAAATGAAGCATGACGTCTCACAACTGTGCTCTTAGCACTTGGGAGACTGAGGCAGAAAGATTTGAGTTCAAGGCCAACTTGGGCTATGCAGTGTACCAACACCAATCTACATGACACATTAAGATCTTAGAGGAGGAAGAAGGTAGGGAGATGGGAAGGGAAGAGGAAAGGAAAGATTGGGCTAAGCTGGGTTGTCTATATGCACCAAGCCCAGGGTGCATCTTCTACATCTCTTAAAAAAAAAAAAAAAGATAGTATTTGAGAGGACTTCACTTAGATGTGTTAGAAATATTAAATTATAAGTGCAGCATAACTTGACCAAGCAAAGTAGCTCATGGTAGTAGCATCTTAGTACCTGGTAACTGAGCAAGGGAAACTGAGCAAGGGAAGTGCCTCTGCTTCAAGAGCAGCCTCTGCTTCAAGAGCAGCCTGGGCTTCAAGAGCAGCCTGGGCTTCAAGAGCAGCCTGGGCTTCAAGAGCAGCCTGGGCTTCAAGAGCAGCCTGGGCTTCAAGAGCAGCCTGGGCTTCAAGAGCAGCCTGGGCTTGAAGGATTTGCCTAAGTATCTCTCAGCACATCGTGATTCTTTCTTGGTGCCCTTCTCCCACTAAGCACTCACATCCAGAGAGTGTCTCCTCTCTCTTACTGTGTGGCCCCTAATACAAAGCAGGGGTCAAGCGGCAACAAAGCATGGCTTCACTTGGGCAGCCAGGGAACCCTGGGTAGCCCAGCCAGCAGTCACAGAGCTCAAAGTTGCTCTACTCGGCTGCCACCTTCAGGCAGCTCTGCACACAAGGTATGCCATGACCATGCCATTACACTTGTGAGTCAAGTGTTAAGTGCTGCTGAAACCAAGTCACAGAGTCTATGCCTCTTCAAAATCGGCATGACTTCATATATCTTTTGAATCTCTTTTCAGCTCTGGACATTAATAAAACTTTTATTTATGGAACGCAGCAACAAATTGTTTTTCCCAAACAAACTGCTACCAATAAGTGGGATCAAAACATCTGTCTTTCAGATGCCTTTTGCATACCCCTGTTTCAAAAAGCATGAGTAATCTTAAGTGAGCTATATGAACACTAATCTCCAGCCTTTAAATCTTAGTCTATACAACTCTGAACTCTCCGGAGCTGGCCTGTGATACCACTCAGGGAGAGAAGCCCCAGTGTGCTTGGCTCAGTGACCAAAAACTTCATGGCGATTCTCTTTGGCTTCCTGACTAAACTGGAAAGCCACTGTATACCAAGACAAGTCAGGAGAATCGGCAATGTATGACTCGGGGTTAGATTCTGGGACCTTCATGACACATTTATAGTGTTGGAAGATGCTTTCAATTTTTCTGCAGATGGAAGGGAGAGGCAGAGTTCTTCTAGGAATTTGGTTCTGTCATGATCAGATCAGAGCCAGGAGAGTTCAAGGTCATATGATCTACCACACCAGTCAAGCTGCTTCACAAAAGTGTAGAGGCTCCTCTCTTACCAGCCATCCCAGGACCAAAGAGGCACAGACACAGGGATAGGCACAGCATCCATGAGTCCTGCTGTGGTGCACAGACACACATGGATGTGTGTCAGAATACTGATGTAGTGCCAACCCACCTCAAGCTTTAAAATCAGCCCCATTTGATAGCATACACCTGGAATTCCACTGCCTCTGGATTGTTGCAATTTCAAGGCTACACTGTGAAACCATTATCTCAAAAGAAAAAAAAAAAAACCTAAAATAAGCAAAGTCTGGTGACTGAAATTGGTGGTGACACACACCTGCAGTCCCAGCATTCAGGAGGCTGAGACAGGAGGACTGGGCCATACAGTAGACCCTGTCTTAAGATAAAGAAAAACCCAGGTAACTGAGCTCCGAGCCACACACATGAGGAACATATTATCCCCTAATTGAAATGCTAGCGTGAACATGCAGATGCACCATGAGGTCCTCAAGGATCCTGTGAATACTGGGCTGTACTCTGCTGGCACACTGTGAGTCTCAGTAAGATCATGGGAATACCTGGGCTGGTCCCCTGCTGGCACACTATGAGTCCCATGAGGAACATGGGATTACTTGGGCTGTGCCCTGCTAGCACAAGGCAAGAGACACAGGAAGAACATTTACACAAGGTCTCTCTGCAGTCCTGCTCGTGGGTAGAGATCATCAGATCACTGGCTCTGTTAAGGCCCAAGCCCTGTGTTCGTCTTGGTGGCTTCTGCATGAACAGGATGCTATTCCTTCAAGCTCTGTTCCCAACCTAAAGTTCCGTCAAGTGTTAACCAACTCACGAAAACACCAAATCTGTGTGAAGACAGTTATCACGACACAATTTATAAAGGGTATTCACAAGCTTAAAAGCACACCTCTGCCCATCTGAAGGACCCATGCATGCATCACAGTAGATCGCAGCAGCATCTGGACCACAGATGCTCCCTGTGATGCTCGGCCAGCTGCCATCTGAAGTGTGCACAGGGGCCGAGCAATGGCAGGCATGCTCACAGCTGTGGAATCTAGATAAGGAAAGCATCATGGGTAACAGTTAATTCCCTTTCAGTAAGAAACTCTACCATCACTTCTGCCCAAACAAGGAAGAAGGAGCAGTCCAAGAGATCACAATGAAACACACTGCCCAAAGGCTGATTTCCATACATTATGACCCACAGCGCATGATGCCTTAGTTTCTCTGGTGTTGTGAGGGCACCGGCTATAGGAATCTGTACCAGGAACTGTGTGCAACAGTTCTGGGCTCAAAACCTAAGACAGAAAAGCTTTGTCTAGAAAACAGAACTGAAGTTTTTGCATTATAATTTAAAACTGGGAGAATGGGGTGTGTGTGCGGAGATCATCCATTATGGATCTTTGAGGCTTCTACTTCTTAGCATAGCCATGTGCTCTAAAGAAAAGGACAGACCTTACCGAATACTACATGAAGGCTCCGTCTCACTGCACCAGAAGTCGTGGTGACTCCTGCACCACCAGGGGCCAAGCAGTGCCACAGAGGTCACATGATGAAACAGAGGGCCACGCAGTGTCATACAGTGACACAGAGAGCTACATAGTGCCACGAGGTGCCATGCAGTGCCACAGAGGCCACATGGTGACACAGAGAGCCATGCAGTGCCATGCACTGACACAGAGAGCTACAGTGCCATGAGGTGCCATGCATTGCCAGAGTCACACAGTGCCACCAAGAGCCACACAGTGTCCTACAGGGTTGCATGGAGCCATGCAGCCTACTATAGAATCTCCTGCTGAGACCAACCATGTGACAAAGAACCAAGGTCCTTCCTCCCTTCTTGACCAGGGAAAGGTCCCCATCCATCCATTGATTAGAAAACTGTGACGCTTTCTCGACATTACTGCCGCTGTCTTTCTTTGTACCAAGAGCAATTCTCACTGATGCTGTGTTCTACAGCAATAAAAGTACTGAAAGAAAACTACAGAGAGGCAGTGAGGAATGGTTGAGGTGCCAACTGGAGAGTTAATACAGACCACACAGTGGATATTCAGATCAAACACAACAGCAACGACTTGAAAGCAGAATGGCAGAATCAGGAAATTTTGTTGAACTGTTTTCTTTGAGATTCCCATCAACTGTGATAATACTGTCACAAATGTTAGCATAATGCTACACCTCAGGCAGCTGGCCCGTAAGTGAACTAACGCTGTTCTACCACACCTCCAAGCCGCCCCATCACAGTTCTACATTCACCATCAAGTCTTACCTAGCAACACTCAAGAGAAAGGCCATTTCAGAAGCCATTTATAATCTGCTTTTGCATTTCAAATTCCACTGAGAACTCAGGGGTCACTGACGGTACAGTTACACATGACCACCCCTGCACCCAGCTGTGAATCTCGAGGTAATAATTAAAATGACTTCATCACTTTTCTGGGAACAAATATGGAATTATCAATACAATCTAATAATGTTAATGGAAAATAAAAGTATGACTGAAATTTCAAAATTGATGCTTTAAAATTGAGTCTACTTACTGGATCATAAGCAGCTATCTGTAGGCTCCAATTATAAGCAACACTGGCATATCTGCTAGAATGTTATTCGCTGAGTACTTACTGTGCCAGGTACTAGATACTAAGTAGTTGACAATAAAAGCTATTTCAGCTAAATCAAAAAAATAGCTTTTTTGGAGGTGGTTACCACTGTCACAAAGCCAGGATGCTAGGTAACTAGGGAGCACAAAGAGGCTGTGAGGACACTGCAGTCACAGATGGTAAAGTGACCTCTTACCAAACGCACTCATCAGATCCACCGACAACTAATAAATAACTACACTACAGCCAAGGCAGACCAGCAACAGTATGAACCAGGTGGCACAGCCCTACTGGCGGGGCTTCCTCTGCCATCGCCCCCTCTCTGAACAATGTTTTCTTCTGTATCCCAGGCTGGCCTGGACCTCATGACTCTCCTACTTCAGTCTCCCAAGTGCTGGGATTATAAGAACGTACCAGGACTCCCAGCCCTGTTTTCTCTTAACTCATCTTTAATACAGCCACCAATGGACAGAAGGCCAGAGCCTGACAATCACGGGCTGCTGTGAGAAGCATCTCTGACACAGAGGGGACTACAGTATGCACAAGTCCACCTCTCACAGAGACTTTGCATCTCACGGAAGTTACAAGAGGAAAGTGACCCGGAACTGCTGCTCTTCCACCTTGAGCGAGATGCCACCTGTGCTGGCAGTGGTGACAGTGTGGGCAGCTGCCATACCCTGCATTTCTTATCTCTAGGACCCAACACTGGTTGGTGCCAAGTGTGGGAACCGTTTTGCCTCCCCTACTTCCTGCACATACCGTTGGCCTTTACTGCAGCCCACATTTCCTCACAACTATCCATGTGGAATGATGCAGTAAGGCAAACCTTACCTGAAGCATGGTTGAAAAGTGTCGTATCGCCTCGTCATACAGACCACTGCCAACAAGCACGTACGCAATAGCTGTGAGAGAGAAAAACATCAGAGGAAAGAATGGCAGCAGACAGCAGTCAACACCTGAATACCATGAGTTTCCAAGATAGCTGCGAGAGCCAGACATACTGGAGCCTGGAGGCGAGTAGACTGGGCGCCCCAGGTCCTCACACCAGCCCATTCAGTTCAGGTTGGCATCCTAGAAGTCACCACACCCACAGACCCGCATGGAGTCTCCCTCATTCTGCCATGTCTGTTAACAGGACACAGCACCATGAGTGGCCATGAATAGCATGAGGACCCCATGGTACCACGGGCCTGTCCTGCAGTGCGTGGGGTGTGCCCGTGAAACCACGGGCCTGTCCTGCAGTGCGTGGGGTGTGCCCGTGAAACCACGGGCCTGTCCTGCAGTGCGTGGGGTGTGCCCGTGAAACCACGGGCCTGTCCTGCAGCGTGGGGTGTGCCCGTGAAACCACGGGCCTGTCCTGCAGTGCGTGGGGTGTGCCCGTGAAACCACGGGCCTGTCCTGCAGTGTGTGGGGTATACCCGTGACACCACGGGCCTGTCCTGCAGTGTGTGGGTGTGCCCATGAAACTACGGACCTGTCCTGCAGTGTGTGGGTATACCCGTGACACCACGGGCTGGTCCTACAGAGCGTGGGGTGTGCCCGGGACACCAGAGGCCTGTCCTGCAGTGTGTGGGGTGTGCCCGTGACACCACGGGCCTGCCTGCAGTGTGTGGATGTGCTCATGACACCACGGGCCTGTCCTGAATTGTGTGGGGCATGCTCGTGAAGCCACAGGCCTGTCCTGCAGTGTGTGGATGTGCTCGTGACACCACAGGCCTGTCCTGCAGTGTGTGGATGTGCTCGTGACACCACGGGCCTGTCCTGAATTGTGTGGGGCATGCTCGTGAAGCCACAGGCCTGTCCTGCAGTACGTGGGGTGTGCTCGTGACACCACAGGCCTGTCCTGAATTGTGTGGGGCATGCTCGTGAAGCCACAGGCCTGTCCTGCAGTGCATGGATGTGCTCATGACACCACGGGCCTGTCCTGAATTGTGTGGGGCATGCTCGTGAAGCCATAGGCCTGTCCTGCAGTACGTGGGGTGTGCCCATGACAGGCAAGGATAAAACATGCTCAGGTCATTAACCACCAATGCCATGTCTGCCTACGGGGATTCTTCCAGGGCTCCACAAGGGCTTCTGTAGTAAAAGCCCTTTCTGACCTCTCTACTCAAACTTTAGTGAGAACACCATGGAGAACCTGAGGTGCAGCTTCTTGTCTAATTGTTCAGGAAAGTGCCATCTGAGCTCTCACGAAACCAGGCGCTTCAGGTGGTCACAGGAAAAGCCAAACAAGCCCTTAAAGCTGTCCACGCTTCTTAGTCAATGCTCCTACCTTGTCCTCCAAACACTGAGAACGTTCTAGGTTCCCTTTCTACCTACAGCATCTATCCTTACTGTACCCTCAATCCTCCAGTTCTCAAAAGCATCCCACCCCCCAGGCAACTTGACTGTTGTGATCACATTTCTTTGCCAGAATCTACCCTGAAACCAAAACCCGTAACTCTATATCCCAGCAGGACTCAGATGGCAGCTGTGGTTTACTGTAATGCACAGCCTGTTCTTCCCGGCAATTAAGAGCAGTTAAAAAACAAATAAAAACTGTAGGGCTGCAGAGATGACTCAGGGGTTAAGACTCTGCCTTACAAGCAGAAGGACCTGAGTTCAAATCCTAGATTCCATGTAAAAACACTAGGTAGAAATGACAATAGCATACACTTCTGACTCTGAGAAATCCCAGAGCAAGGCAAAAAGGAAGCAAAGATTCTCAAAGTCACCTTGGGCCTCCACAGGCACATACAATACCCTCTGACACATAGAAAGACACACACAGTGGCCCTCTGCTAAACACACACACACACACGCACACACACAAATAATAATAAACCCCAAAACACTGTACACAATAAAAACTTTAACCCAAGAAGGACAATTTAGAATGTGATTTTATCAACAACCTGAGAAAAACAGCCAGGATTTGGGGTTCAGGCCAGTAACCCCAGCACAAAAGGCTAAGCCAGAAGGGTCAGACACTCAAGGCAAAGTTTCTTACACAGCGAGCTTAAGGTCAGATTGAGCTACATGAGGCCTTGTCACCAAAGAATTAAAACAAAATAAAAAAATACTAAAAGGGAAAATATTCCTAACCTACTTCTTATCCAAATATATACGCCTAGAGAATCTGGATTTTATTGTGGAATTCCAAAGATGTAACACTAGTGCAGTCTAACAGAAATCTCTACTAACTAATACCTCCTCATCTCAGTATCTACAGAAAAACCTGATCATAGAAAGATCCCAGCCCAGCTGAGGCCCCACACTGCCAGGACCCACTAGAATGAGTCTGTAAACAGAGCAGGGGTACATACCAGCCCTTAATGCCATCTAATGCATGAGCACTGGGAAACAGACTCTACGGACCTAGAGCCCAAGCCCTGCGCCTCAGTGATGATCACACTCAAAGGCTCTGCAAGGAATGCCACAAAGACAGCCAGAGCCCATGCCCGAGGTGATGGCACCAGTTGGGGCCACGCTTTGCGTCTCAGCACGGGAGGGACAACAGCAAGGTGGGCAGCAGACTGTATCCATGCAATACAGGGACTTTGGGGGGCAGCAGACTGTATCCACACAATACAGGAACTTTGGACAACCAGCCCATGCAAGTGTGAGTCCACTGCTCTACCTGACCTGCACCTTGCAGGTCTACTCTTCACACAGGAGTTCACAGGCAACAAGGCACCCCAGTGCACATCTGATGCCAGTGAACCCACATGTCTTAAAGCATGCCACGAGTGGGGCTGGCTGGTAGGCTTTGCCCATACCCACTAGACCCACACCCTGAGAATTCATGGGTTACGCCAAGCAGCCCTGGCTGGTCAGCACCCAGAAGCAAGGATGCTGCCACCTTCAGTGCTCACTTTGATGACCATGCAAATACCTCTCCTGTATCGCAAGGAACTCACTGACTCATTCCTTGTTTCCATGGAAACCCAAGGCCAGAGCAATCCTCACCAACCCTTCCACCAGACCTTTCCTTAATGACAAGCCCCACAGACCCCATGGAAGGGGGGAAAACTAGAGAGTGCAACAGCTTCAGGGGCACAAGGGCTTCGGTGTCAGCCTCCCTCCCACCTGTCTCTGGTCAGAGTCTGGGCGGTCATCCAGAGCTGCTCCCTGGCTCGAGCTTACCTAGCTCTTCATTGGTGCTGTCATTGTCAGTAGCAAACGGGAACCTCTTCTGCTCAGCAATAGACTTGGCCTGGCTCTGAAACAGAGAAACCAACATATTTCAGCTTTGACACGTGAGGGAAGCCTTGTGAAATTTAAGAAATTAAAGTTGGGGGGGCTGGAGAGATGGCTCAGGGATGAAGCCTCTGCCTTGCAAGCAGAAGGACCTGAGTTCAGATCCTGAATCCCACATAAAAACACCAGGCAGAAATGACTTCGGCGTGTACTTCTGGCTCTGGAGGGTGGAGTCTGGGAAATACCAGAGGGAAGCAAAAGGGAAGCAGAAGCAATCAGGATGATATAGGAGTCATCCTTAAGCCTCTACAGGCACACATATTGCTCTCTGATACACAATAAATAGATGGATGGATAGACAGACAAAATTTTAAAAAAGAGAGAAATCAAAGTTGCATGGACTCTGCAGAGACAAGAGCATTTTGCTCTGGCTATAGATTGCTTTTTGCAAGAACATGGCTTATAGCTCATTATTTTGCTTCCTCCCCTCATGAGCTGTTTTCAAGAGGAAGCACTTTTTTACTTCACAGCGATGCTGGCTGCCACATAACTCCTGCATGCTCACACCCCGTATGTCCTATTCACACCCCGCATGTCCTATTTACACCCTGCATGTCCTATTCACACCCCGCATGTCCTATTCACACCCTACATGTCCTGTTCACACCCTGCATATTCTGTTCACACCCTGTATAATTACACCATGTTCATACAATGCATGCTCTGCTCACACCTTTCATGCTCACTCTCTGCATGTTCACACCCTGCGTGCTCACTCTGCATGTTCACACTCTGCGTGCTCACTCTGCATGTTCACACCTGTGTGCTCACTCTGCATGTTCACACCTGTGTGCTCACTCTGCATGTTCACACCTGCGTGCTCACTCTGCATGTTCACACCTGCGTGCTCACTCTGCATATTCACACCCTGTGTGCTCACTCTGCATGTTCACACCTGCGTGCTCACACTCTGCATGTTCGCACCCTGAATGCTCACTCTGCATATTCACATCCTGTGTGCTCACTCTGCATGTTCACACCTGCGTGCTCACACTCTGCATGTTCGCACCCTGAATGCTCACACTCTGCATGCTCACACCTGCGTGCTCACTCTGCATGTTCACACCTGCGTGCTCACACTCTGCATGTTCACATGGCTTAAAACCCTCATTTATGCTGTGTGATTCGAACACATAACACTGGGCTTTAAACACTGAAAGCATGTCAGAAATAATAGCTATGACTCTCGTAGAGGGCAACATAAAGGACCAATGGAAACTGACCAGGAAGAAGATGTTTTGCTACTACCTGCCCCCCAACAGGTGATAAGTACAGTCATGTCCCCAAGGCAGCAGGAAGCCCTGATGGACAAGCAGACACACAGACACACAGCTGATCACAGCACCCATACAGGGGCAAATGCTGGGAAAACAAAGGGAAAGAGCTGGCCTGAAAACACGAATGTGTGTTGATTCTTTGTTTTTGAGACAGCATCTTGCTGTGCAGCCCTGGCTAGTCTGGCACTATCCATGCCATCCAAGTTGGTCTTAAACTCAAGGCAATCCTCATTCTGAGATCTCCCAAATACTGGCTGGGATACAGGCATGCACCACCACATCTGGCCAAATACTTTACATGCAGCACTGGTCCACCCTACAAATGGACGCTGTGATGGCCAATAGTACATGGAGATGTAGCGGATTCACAGCACCCTCATTAGAACTCCAAAGTGTCACAGACATGACTCTAACCACTGCACACGAGACAAGCAAAGCAAAGCAAGAAAGGTTAACGATCTGAAGCTTTTGGGAAAATCTAGACAAAATCCAGTAACAGCTTTACATGTGTGCATGTATCTACGTGTAGGGTGCATGAAGGGAAGGTGCATGTGTATTGAGATGTGTGAGCACACATGTACAAGTGCAGATGCACCTGTGTGTTATATGAAGGCCTGATGCTGACTCCGGGTGTCTGTCTTGGTCAATGTCCACAAGTGCAGATGCATCTGTGTGTGTCAAATAAAGGCCTGACGCTGACTCCGGGTGTCTGTCTTTATTGCTGTCCACTTTTACTTGTAAAACAGCATCTCTCAATTAGACTCAGAGCTCACAGATCTGCTAAGCCAGCTTAGCCAGCTTGCCCTGAGGATGCCCTGTCTTTGCCTCCTTAGTGTTGTGATTACAGGCAGCAGCCATGCCCACCCAGTTTTTACCTGGAACTCTGGTCTTCACATTGGTAAGGGAAGCATCCTATGCACTAAGCCATCTCCCCAGCCAAACAACTCCAAAGTTCAACCCCTCTTTTCTTAAGTCCACAGTGCAGAGGCCCATAGGCCTGCATGATGACTAAACCCCTGCACTAACGTCTGCAGTGCAGACAGCAAGCCATACTTGCTAGCCATGGTGAACTATGATTTGCATTTCACTGATTCAAATGACACAGTTACAAAGAACTTCCATTGATAACTCTGATTCACTCAAAATCCAATGTTCAAAATTGAGTCAGACCTGGCTTGCCTGTGAATAGATCATTGGACAGCTAATTAGGGCCGAAACGCAAACAAGCCAGAGGGCAACATCCAGTAACAGATGAGCCTGGCAACCCCACCATCGTGAGCATGCTTCACACTCTGTCTCTAGTAAAAACCTCCTTGGCAGAGAGAAGCTCAAATAGGAGCATCTACTGGTAGGAACTGGTCGGCGTTTAGGAGGGCAGCAGAGAGAAATGCGTACCAGAATCTTTTCAGTGTTGAGAGACAGCAAGGAGTCACAGGGCGAAGAGCCTCTAGATTCACAGTCAGACTCATGGAAGTTCAAAAATGACGACTCTGAAAAACAAATGTTCTATGTCATTCATCTCACTGCCAATGTGCATCCTTAAGGCTAAATTATAAACTGAAATTTTAAAATCCCACAAAACCAAAATATGGGCAAGCGTTAAGAAACCCCAAAGGAGGCGTCAGCTTTCCATCCCTATGACTGTGTGACACTGTATAGTCCGCAAGTGTTGTGCCTGTCCACTGGTGACTGCTCCACCACCTGTCCTGGACGGACAGAGCTTCCCAACACCAAGAAGAGGGTCAGGAGTAGCTATACCTTAGGATTAGTACACACATGTGGTGATTATACACACACACACATGCATGCACGTGCGCTTGCTGCACACACAAGAAAAATCCAGGCCAGGACACCTAACACTAAAGTCTAGGGTCCATAGTACACACACAAATCCTATAACTCAATAGAGAAAAGGTTACTAACTTTAAAAATGGGCAAAAGGCCTTGAACGGGCAATTTCCTACTGAGAAACAAACACCACTAAGCACAAGAGAAACACAATTAGAACCATGAGGACCTCTCACCGTGTAGCCACTGCATTAGGGCTGGCAGGAAAATGGAGAAAACAGTCACTGTGGGCACTGTGGGAAGGACTGTAAGATGCCACAGCCATGGTGGGTTCTGTGGGATCATAAGATGGGCACTACAGCCACTGTGGGAAATGGCAGATCATAAGACGGGCACCACAGCCACGGTGGGCACTACAGTAATGGTGGGCACTAGGACCTGGCAGTGTCACTCCTCTATGCAGACCTAAGGAGCTACCTGCGGGGCTATAGTTCATGCTTTACACATCTTCACAGCAGCTGTATTCACAAGAGTCAAACAGTGGGGAAGTCTAAGTGTCCACAAACAATTAGAGAGCAGACTGTGATTCACACAACCATGTGCTATCATGCAGTTACAAAATGAAGTGCTGATACAAAGCACAAAAGAGCCGCACAGACATTAGGCTGTGACAAAGTCAGACAGACAAGGCAGGCAACTCCACTTACATGAGCCCTGAGTGGGTAACTACAGACACAGCAGGGAATGAGGGTACCCGAGGGCATAGGAGAAAGAGCCTTGTGGGTGAGAAGCCACCTAGAAGAGCAAGGTTGCGTAAAGCAGCTGTAGACCTGTGATGACTCTCACTGAGTGCCGTCTAGCCTCACTGAGTGGGTGCTGTCTAGCTGGGTGTTGTCTAGTCTCACTGAATGTTCTCTAGCCTCACTGAGTGAGTGCTGTTTAGCCTCATTGAGTGTTGTCTAGCCTTACTGAGCGTTAGTCTCACTGAGTGATTACTGTTTAGTCTCACTAAGTGATTACTATTTAGTCTCATTAAATGAGTGATTACTGTTTAGTCTGAGTGAGTGCTGTTTAGTCTTACTAAGTGATTGCTGACCTTACTAAGTGAGTGCAGTTTGAAAGTCTCACTCTGATCCCATAGTAATGAAAGAGCAAGAAACTAGCCCCAAGAACCCCCTGAGGGGGAAAAAAGGAAGCAGAGTAATACCAGAATCAAACTAAGTCTGGCCACTTAGTTAAATCAAGATATTGAGCTCCACGGTCACAACTGCTGAGCAACCATGGACACCTGACTTATAGCCACAAGGCCAACAGGACAGACTCAGCTGGTGTAGACAGGGAGAGGCCCTCCAGGGGGTGTGAGTGCTACACTCGAAGAAACAAAGGCAAGGTGGAATGGGAAGTCTGTTGGATCATAAAAGCAAGAGGTCAGATGTGAGGCTGGAGAAAGCACCCCAGCCCTGCTGCTCACATCTACCGCCCTCCCAGGTTCAGCTGGCTACATGAGACCATTATGAACACATAGCACATCCAACTCCTTCACTCACTGTCATGTTTACATGCTCTCCGTCTTGACAGGCCTAGAGACCTGGACAGAGTCCAGCAAGCCCAACGCCAGGTGGAAGAGTGTGAGCAGCAGCTCTCCCGAGTGCCGTCAGCTCCCTCAGAGACCACAGTTGCAACCCCTGGCAGCCGGCACTTAGTGAGTCCTGCTCCAGACCGCAATACTGTCATTGGTACAAATGTTCTTTTCTTTTCTCCAGTCTGAAGACAGTGCCAGTAATAGTGAACTGTTGTTATGGTCTCATGTAGCCAGCTGGACCTGGGAGGACGGTGAATGCACGCAGCAAGTGGGCCTGGGTGCAATCTTTAGCATCCCCCACCCTCAGGCAGCACTGGGACAAATCCAGGGCCTCTGGCATGCCAGGCAGGTGTGCACAGGCTACAGCCCCCACTGAATGTCTTTTGGAGGCTCTGTGCAGCTTAGGCTGGCCTGGAACAAGTGGTGCTCCTGCCTCAGCTACCAGGGCTGGGGATGCCTCAAGCGCATCAGCCCAGCTTCTCTTGCCTGCCTTCTGACCATGAATATTACTCCAAACTCACACAGGGAGAGGACTTCCCAGCATGGCCGGCTGCCTGCCTAGCACCACCAGATCAACTGTCTACTTGGCTGCATCTTTAGAATGCTCTGAGGGCACTGTGGTCTGTCTCTAGACTTTCTCTTAAGATCACCTAAATTCAGCTTCTCGCACTGGGTGTGGTGTCCCGTACCTGGGATCCCAGTACAAGAGAAGACTGAGGCAAGACTGCCAAGAGTTCAAGGCCAGCCTGGCTTATACAGTAAGACCCTGTCTCCAAAAGAAAACAAAACAAAAAAAAAGGAGCCAGACTGTTGTCTAGTTGGCAGAGCACTGCCTAGTGAGACATGGCGTGCACGCCTTGATCCTAGCAGTTGGTAGGGGGTGCAGAAGCACTGCAAGTTAACAGTCATCCCGGCAACACAGTGAAAGCTACGCACAGGATCCTACATAAAACAGAAATAAAACATTTCGACTTTTGCAGTATCTTTGACAGACAGTTCGCCAGTTTTGTTGACTTCAATGGTCAGCAAAACCAGAAGTGAAAGCTTTGGACAGGGACACAGACACCCAGATGAGACCTGGGGGGGCAGCCTCCAGGGTTGGCAGCAACAGTCAGCTAATGTTAACCTGGCCCCCTTAACAGGGCCCCCATTTTATAGGTGAAGAAAATGTGGCAAAGGGATGGCTTGGGGCAATACAGGGCCATGGCTGCGACAGGCCTTTTTAACATAGAAAAATGTTCGTCTCTTGTATCCCCAGAAAATTTACATCAGAAAAATTGGCTGGACTTATTAAATGCCTTTTAAGGTTTCTTCAAGAGGATTATAATTATTCTCCTTTGACCTATTAAAGTGATTAATTCAGCAGTTTGGAAGTCAGACTGACATTGTAGTTATGTAATAAACTCTAATTGATTGAAGCAGACTGCTCTCTCTTAATCACTTGCTGGCAATAGTTAACAGCATTCTATTGAGGATTTTGGAAGTTATAGAGTCTGTCTATCTATCTATCTATCTATCTATCTATCTATCTATCTATCTATCTATCTACTCTTATTCATCTACTTATCTATCTAAAGCTCTCTCCCAACAGAACTAGCTTAACAGCACTGTTTTTCACTGGTCTGGCAAGGTGTGTAAGGGCGGAAAAGTCTGCTGAAGTTGAAACTCCATTGTTTGAAATTGGAGGTTAAAATTGAAACAGGGTCTAGGTAGCCCAAACTGGCCTACAACTCACTCTGCACTGAGAAATGGCCTTCAGCCTGTGATCCTCCTGCCCCACCTCCTAAGTGCTGGGATGAAAGGCGTGTTTTACCATACACAGCTGTCCTTTAATATTGAAATATGTAAAGTCACTGTAGGGCTGTGTCTACCATTGTGGTAAAGCATATGCCCCAGACTGAATCCCTAGAACCAAGAGAAAGAAAACCAAAGGTGAGCTCATGTAGCTTTATTCATTTTGTTACCACATGTAATCATCAAATGTTATTTGACATAGCTACAGCCCAGTCCTGTCATAGGCAGCCCTGTATCTGCTCTTTGTCCCTGCTGCGTCTCATTGTTTTTGGACAGGGTCTCAAGGTAGTCTTGAGCTCATGTGCTCCAGTGACCCATGACTCCAGGTGTACTAGGTGACCACAACTCTGGATGTACTAAGAGACCATGACTCCAGGTGTACTAAATGACCATGACTGAGGGTGTACTAAGTGACCATGACTCCGGGTGTACTAAGAGACCATGAGTCCAAATGCACTAAGTGACCATGAGTCCGGGTGTACTAAGAGACCATGAGTCCGGGTGTACTAAGAGACCATGAGTCCGGGTGTACTAAGAGACCATGAGTCCGGGTGTACTAAGTGACCATGAGTCCGGGTGTACTAAGTGACCGTGAGTCCGGGTGTACTAAGTGACCATGAATCCAGGTGTATTGAGAGACCATGAGTCCAGGTGTACTAAGTGACCATGAGTCCAGGTGTACTAAGTGACCGTGAGTTCAGGTGTACTAAGTGACCATGAGTCCAGGTATACTAAGTGACTGTGACTCTGGGTATACTAAGTGACCATGACTCCAGGTGTACTAAGACACCATGAGTACAGGTGTACTAAGTGACTATGACTCTGGGTGTATTAAATGACTGTGATTTTGGGTATACTAAGGTGACCATGATTCCGGGTGTACTAAGTGACCATGACTCTGGATGTACTAAAGTGACCATGATCCCAGGTGTACTAAGTGACTGTGACTCTGGGTGTACTAAAGTGACCATGATTCCGGGTGTACTAAGTGACCCATGACTCTGGGTGTACTAAGTGACCGTGACTCTGGGTGTACTAAGGTGACCGTGATTCCGGGTGTACTAAGTGACCATGACTCTGGGTGTACTAAGTGACCGTGACTCTGGGTGTACTAAGTGACCATGACTCTGGGTGTACTAAAGTGACCATGACTCTGGGTGTACTAAGTGACCGTGACTCTGGGTGTACTAAGGTGACCATGATTCCGGGTGTACTAAGTGACCGTGACTCTGGGTGTAGTAAGTGACCATGACTCTGGGTGTACTAAAGTGACCATGACTCTGGGTGTACTAAGTGACCGTGACTCTGGGTGTACTAAGGTGACCATGATTCCGGGTGTACTAAGTGACCATGACTCTGGGTGTACTAAGGTGACTGTGACTCTGGGTGTACTAAAGTGATCATGATTCCGAGTGTACTAAGTGACCATGACTCTGGATGTACTAAGGTGACCATGATCCCAGGTGTACTAAGTGACCGTGATTCTGGTGTACTAAGTGACTGTGATTCCAGTGTACTAAGGTGACCATTTTTCCAGGTGTGCTAAATGGCTGTGACTCCGGTATACACCGCTGTGATGCTAGGTGTACACCGCCCCACCAGGCTCCCAGCCAGCTATTTTAAAATCACAGATTCCCTCAGATGAGAAACATGCTGTTTTCTCCTCCCTCGGCAGTACCAAGTTCATGGTGCTTACTGCTGAGACTGTCTCAAAATACACTGCAGAATTTCTTCTACCATCTTTTTCGATGTTTCCTTATTATTTCAGATTGTAGCTTAATTAACAGAGATTTCAATGCTGTCCTCTCTCCCTATGGCTCTGTGCTAGCACACACCCACATTCAGGGAAACAGATTGCTTTCTTCACCTGCTGGGCTTATTGGACATGGCCATTCTTTTCACGGCTAAGAATTTGTTCTCATGTGTGTTTCATTGTGGCAGGAGACAGAGACAGCAAGTGAGTGAGCGAGAGATCTCATCTTAATCATTTTAAGTGTAGAGTTTTTTGGTTAAAAAGATTTCCAGAAACGGAACTGAGAAAATAGTTCAGTAGGTAAGACATTTGCTCAAAAACCTGGCAACCAACTTCAATCCTGGAAAACAAACATGGTAGAAAGAAAGAATTGACTTTTGAAAGTTATCATCTGACCACCACTCACTCATGTGCCATGACTACCTTCTCTATTTTAAAAAAGTTCTCTAGAACGTATTCTGATCCACTTAATTATATGTGTGTGACTGAGAGGGTCTCACTAGTGCTAGCCTGGAACACAGTCTCCTGCCTCCTGGCTTCTGAAGGCCAAGGTTACAGGCATGGACTGTCACAAAAGTTTCTTTCCCAATTCAAAGGGACCCGAAGAGGAGGCCTCTTGGGTCTGTCAATGCTACTTTCTAGCTCATTCCCACTGGTTCTGCTCTTTGCCATCCTACCAGTTCACTTGTACTGCCTTCCCTTTTCTCACTTGGGGGGTCTCAAATGCTAGGAAGTCAGGGTGTTTCAAGAGGAAGAGGCTGGGCAGGGACAGCTACACAATGGACCTGGATGGGGTGGCCAGATGGAAGTCACTGATGGCCGACTACCAGGATACATCGCCCAGGAAGCTGCTCTTCGGAAGAAAAGAACGGGGAACATCATTTCAAGACAGGGAGAATCAGCCTAGTAATTTACTTCTCAAAAAGAACTATCCATTCACGGAAATAGTATTTACTTCTTAAAAAGAACTATCCATTCACTGAAACAGTATTTACTTCTCAAAAAGAACTATCCATTTATTGAAACATTGTGTACCTTGGTCTCAACGCTGTAGTCAAGTTACTGCCTTCCTGTGAAGCTCAATACTTGCTTCCTGCCCTGTCTTGGGTAGGCCTGGCTGGTTCACCACACAAGTGTCTAGCTCTACAACTGCTTCTGTAGTGTTTTCAGAGAGGTCTTGGATCCATTCTACTTTTTCCTTGACTTCAACCTGACTGTAGATCCTGTCACAGTGGCTCAGAGCACTCAGTCCCATTCGGGTAAGATGGGAAGAGCCACAACATGACCCACAGAATAAACGCAGGCTGAACAACTGACCATTAACGGCTGGGACCAGCAATGTTTCAGCCTTTATTTTTCTTTTGTAAAATTCTACAATGTTTGCTCATGCAGGAGGTATTGGAACATCCATTTATGTTTCACAGTATCTGTATACAGGGTTCTAAATATCCTTGTGGATGCAACAGCTTCACAGTGCACAAGTTCCCACCCCATGGCATCACATCGATGCCCAAAGCTGTGGGTTTTTGCACCCAGAGTGCACAGCCTTCTTGTGCACATAACCTAAAATTGGTTGAATTTCTTTCTGTTAATTTGTTTTATATTTCCCATAAGTTTACTTTGAGACCAAAATGGTATTTTTCAGCTTCCATATGTTTCACAAATACTATTTCCAGCCCTTAATCCTGAAGCAGGTAAGATATACATTGTAACCAACGACACACAGGAAAGAAGTTTAATGTAATGAAATGTGTAGACCATTTTTTGTTTCATTTTGCTTGTTTATTTAAGACTCACTGTATAGCACAGGCTGGTCTTGAACTCCTGGCATTCCTGCCTCAACTCCCAAATGTAGAGTTATAAGCACAGCCCACCATGCTCAGCTAATGAATGCAAGATTACAAAATAAAGCCAAGCAAAGCCACTGTAAAGACAACTTGAAAATGCAGAGGAATAAAGTAACCTCAGCAGCAGCACAGGGAGGCATTAGAACCAGGATCCACTGAAGCTGCTTCAAAGAGTTCTAAACAAAGCTTGGATGTGATCTGAGCAACGTGACAGTGGCCCACATACCTGTGCTTACACAGAAAAGGGACCCAAAACCTTAAGGGAAGGAGCTAGCTGCACAGAAGGCACTGCAATCCAAGAGCAGGGCAGATGGCAGAGGGAGCCAGAGGCTGGCAGCGGTGGAGGAGGGCTCAAAGCAACTGGCACTTTCAAAAGCAAGAACTTTCCCACAATCCCACTCATGACTGGGCATGGACATGACCAGAACTGTGGCAGCAGTTCTAGGTGGTGACATGATTAGGGATGAGAGCAGAGTCCCTCGGGACATCGTACACATATGGCAAAAAGCAAAAGAGAGGGCAAGTAGTGTATGTGTGCAGGAAGGAGGTCCTTGGTGCAAAACAAGCCAGAGCCTCCTGAGTGCCAGGAAAGAACCCACCCCAAATCCTATGTCCTGTGGTACCCTTTGCTGGTCCTGGCTCAGAGATGACACCAGGTAGATGCCACACAAACAGATAAAGGATTCACTATTGGCTAAGGTTGTTCTTGACCACATAGGGTTCTGTTTGGGAGCATCCCCCCAAATGTTCTTCACTGACAGACATGTTTTCGCATGTCATATTTTGATAAAAAGTAAAAATTAGAAGGAAAATGCTGAGCCACTTCCACTCAAAGCTGAAAGGACTGAAGGTGGGCTGTGTTGGCAAACCTTGTGTTTCACACGAGGGAGGCAACCAGACAGGACAGGCACCCGTCTTTGCAGAGGCCGTCCCTGAAAGTGTCCATGTAGTTGGTTCCTTCTCTGCACCTACACACTCAAAGCAGGCTGTGTGCCCACTGCTACACGCAGAGGTCACCCCTGAAGTGCCCATGTGACTTGCTGCTTCTCTGTACCTACAGACTCACTGCCACACCCAGAGGCCATCCCTGAAGGTGTCCATGTGGTTGGTTCCTTCTCTGCACACACAGACTCAAAGTGGGCCATTTGCCCACTGTTACACACAGACGCAAAGGCAAGATCAGCCCCTACCACATGTGTCTGGGATGTGAACCTTCTGAAAGAGACAAAATAAGCTTACAAACTCCACAGCTAGCCTCTCACAGGGCTCAACCGATGCCACTTCAAACTAAACACGGGCTAAAAGATGATGTTCTGGGCAATGCAGATGACAAGACCCTGATGGAAGGCTCAACCCCAGCACAGTCAGGGGCTACCCACTGACTCAGGTCAGCTTGAAGAGGCCCTTTGGAGACTCGGTGTGGTCACACATGGCCAGCCATGAGACACCACACACCAGCACTAAGGACTTTCACAGCTGCTTCCATACAGCACAAGACTTCGTTCTCAACTTCCTACAAGAACAAAAAAGGGAAGCAGTTCTCATCCTGTGCTTCCTTGTGTAGATTCTCTACCACATCTAAATGAAGCTAGCAAGCCAGCTTCCTGTATTTCAGTGTTCCACCCCTTAAGACACAAATCACATCGGCAAGCCTCACGATCGTCAGAACCACAAAGCTGGGCTCACGGCATCCCTAGCACTCCCATGTTGGGGAGAGACATCTTCATCTGGCTTCCTAATTTTATAGATCTGGTAAAATTAAGATCTGGACCAATTAATCATCTGAGTTCACTCTATGCAGAAGGCCAATGCCACCTTTCCTGGCCACATCACATAGCAGTAACTGCATGTGACTCTTTATCACCTCAAACTTACTTTCTTCCAGACAGGTGTCCTTGGGTCTACACTGCTAGCACCAGGACAACTCCCCATAAGGTACCTGCCTCAGGCCATTACTCTCTCTCACACACTCAGCAGTGTATGGGACAAAGCCAGCTTCCCAGTGGCAAAAAAGGCCAAAGCAAGCACCATCGTGCAAATCTTAGGGTCCATGAAGGACCCTGTCAAGTCTTACAACGTTATATATAAAGTAATTCTCAGGCTGAGGACACAGCTTAGTATTATAGCAGCTGCCTAACATTTGTGAGGCTCTAAGTTTGATCACCCCACAAAATAAAAAAAGAACGAAACTTTCAACAAATTGAATTATTGTTAACATTTGTAAGTCATACAAATATGTAAACACTGAGGCTACAGCCCACGCATTGGGTCAGCTCCAAACCTGGGCTCTGCTCCTCTTAGGGTAACCTTCCTTAGCTTCTCTTGGCCTCAGTTTCCCCCTGGGTAAAGTGGAAACAAGCCTTGCCTGGTTCAGGGCTGACAGGAGGCACAGACTGTGTCCTAATAGGTATTTGGAAAATGAGGAGAAAGTCAGGAAAGGTTTCTGCTCAGTATATCCTCTCACCATAATACATTAAAACCAGGGTTACAGTAATGAGGAAGGGAACTTTTATATGATGATATAAAAGCCCCAGCCCTCAGGTGACAGGAGACTGCACAGTTCAGGCCCGCCTGGGCTACAGAATAGGACCATCTTAAAAACACACAAAACAAAACCACAAACATACCACACGATGTTCATTTTTTTAAAAAGGAGGATTATTAATCCTGTAGGAAAACAGGATCTTTTTTTAAAATTTATTATTTATTCAATTGTGCGTATATGCATGTGTGTGCATGTATATGTGTGTATGTAGAACCATGGACGAATTCGGGAACCACCATGGACCGCCTCCACTTCCTCCTTGTTTACTCTGCCCGGGGATTCACAGGCTCTGCCCTACCAGGACCAGAAATGCAGGCCACCCCCACTTCCGTCGGCGTCTCTACATGGGGTCTAGGATCCAAACTCGGGACCTTCCGCCTGCAAGGCAGAGGCTTAACCCCTGAGCCACTTCTTCAGCCCTGGAAAATGGGATCTTAAAGCTATAAATATCTTCAGCCAAGAAAGGTCAAAATGTCCAGAAATAAAAATGTACAATGGGCCAGGCAACATGAAAAACTAGGGCTGAGACACATAGCATGCCCATCCCCTCAGCAGTGGGTCTAGGGGGAGAATGTTCCCCATGTGGGAGTCCACTTGATGACCACACATCCAGCTGAGCTGGCCATTGCCAACTGACACCTTCAGGTTAGTGACTCTCACCAGCAGTTGTTTGCATCTGCTATAGACACTTGAATTTAGAACCAAGCAGGTATCACCTCAGCCACTTCCAACAGAGAGCTACCCAGAGGAGTTATACTGTTGTGTTTGCCCTGGGTGGCAGAGCTTGATGTGGACAGGCAAGCAAGCAGGACCAATGGTGACCTCAGTGTGAGAATGGGTCTGTGGGATTCTGAAGACCTGACGGGGCCTGGACACTGTGATGACTGTACTGGAGGTTCAACCCTGGCATCACTGGATCATGTGCTGATCATACTGGGACTGTGAATACAGTTTAGTTCATCAGTGGCCTCTAGACTACCACATGCTCAGTTGTCAATCATGAATTTGTACCTCAGATGCAGAACCAAGGACTGGAGCAGGCTGCACAGGGTCCAGTTTCAACACAATTGTTCTGGGTTGGGACAAAGAGATTACAGGTACTTCTTACCAATAACCATTTGGTTAAGACAAAACCTATCTGCAAAGCCAAGGTGTGGCTCACACTTGCATTTCCAGCGCATGGGAGGCTGAGTAGGAAAGCTGTGGAGAGCTCTAGGCCAGACGAGGCTACAAAGCTAACCCTAAAAACAAAGAGAAGAGCAAAAAATGGCAGCAGACTAACTGGTTTCCTCTTTCCACAAGTAAGGGCTTGAGGAAATAGCATTTTCATTGTCCTCTGTTTTCCCATCTGAGATAAGGCACTTCCACCAATGGGGCATCAGCAGCTTTTCTGACAGACTAATCTACAAAACAAACAGAATAGTGGAGAAAATAAAACCCCACATTTACACAAATAGGGCTTCTCACTGACAGGGGGCACAATTTCCCAGACGTGCTTCATTTGCTAGGATCATGGAGCGGGACACTGGTACCCACCACCTTCTCTTCAGCAGCAATGCAAGCCTTGTCAGTTATGCTGTTACCACAATGTAAGTCCTAACCTCTCCGTGACTGAGACTTTCTGCAGTAAATCGGGTTGTGCTAATCCAGAGCCCTCACACTACAAATCAGGCAGTCTTCGAAGATAAAACGTGCTAAGGAACAAAACCACTGCAGCTTTAAAAGCCACCAGTCAGATGCCATTGAGCTGAGCCAACAAGGTCCTTAAGGCAACCTACAGAAGAGAGGAAATGGAGGAGGGTGGATGGAAGGGGGAAATATGTAGTGTACAATTCAAAACAGAAAACATGCATCTGTATCTTAACCAGGGGGGCGGTCACAACCTCTACAGGCCTACTACTGAACCCTACTTCAATCAATGAGCCTGAGGAGCCTGGAATGCACACAGGGTCCAGACCTGAGGCTCTCCACCGTCGCAGGGCCACGTGACGGACACAGGTTATTCCTGACGTCACCAACAGACACAACCCCGGGATGGAAACCTTGGGGGCGCGACTGCACCCCAGACACCTACACGGGCAGGCAGGGAGGAGGTCGGACTTCCCGGCCCACGCAGGCAGGCATCCGCGGAGCAGACTGCGCGTCCTCATCACCCGCCCTGGCGCTCCCTCCCTCTCCCCGCAACCTCTGAGTATGCGAGCCCGGCACGCGGCGGCCGCAGCGGGAGGGCGGCCCGGCCCACTCACCGCACTCGGCTGGGTACTGGTCCGCCCAGTCCCCCGACTGCGGGCAGCCGCCGCCCGCCGGGGCCTCCTGCGACTGCCGGTGCTGCAACTCCTGCTTCAGCAGCGACAGCGGCGAGTAGTGCTCGGTGGCCCGCGCGCAGGCCAAAGTGCCCAGCAACAGCAGCAGCGGCGGCCGCAGCGCCCCAGCGCCCGCGCCGCTCGGGCACCGGCAGCCACGGCCGGCAGGTGCCATCTTCCTGCACGGCGCACGCGCGACCGCGCTCTGCCTGCGGCTGGCAGGTGGGCGCGGCGCGCGGCCGCAGTGCCTGCCGGGAATGGTAGTCCCCACACCCTAACTCTGGACCTGTGTTTCGTGTCCTGACTACGAATCCCAGGAGGTCACGCGGCGCACTCTTCCAGTCTGGGGATGGTAAGTTCCGCCCAGAACCGGAAGTGGAAGTCCTGGAGTGACCATGGGAACGGACGGGCGCCATGGGAAGCGTCCCGGGAAGGGCAAGGAGGGCCCTAAGGGGGCGGAGGCGGCCCCCTTCCCGTACCGCTGCATTGAGTGCAACCGGGAAGCTCGGGAGCTGTACCGGGACTACAGTCATGGCGTGCTGAAGATAACCATCTGCGTGAGCGCGGCGGGGACGGGGCGCGGCGGGGCGTGCGGACTGGGGAGGTGAAAGCAAAGATGCTCGCGACGACGTTGGCATGGTCACTGACGTTTCAAGACATGTGACGTCTGCGCGTGGCGGCGCTTGTCTGTGATTCCAACACTCGCGAGTCAGAGGCGAGAGGATCGCGAGTTCGCAGCCAGCCTGGGCTACTTAGAAACCGCCTCTTAAATGAATGAATGAATGTCACGTCATGTCCATGTGATGCCTAGGGAGGTGCCTTTTCAGGATACATCTGGAATGTAATCGTTTTGTCAAAACAGAAAACATTTACTAAAAGTAGTACCTTTGACGGGTAGCCAGGCGGGGTGAGTGTAGTAGATGTCTGTATGTGTTTCCTCCTTACATTTAAATCGAAAGTAGGCGGGAAAGATGGAGAGAAGCTAGGTTTGAGAGCAAGCAGATCTCTGCTGATAAGGGAGCCAGCAGATTGTATGGAAGGAGCGTGTCTCCGTGTGCCATCCCATGGTGAAACTTCTCAGGATACAATGGTTTGCTTGTCTCTTCCTTCCTGTAAGATCCCTTGTAAGTGCCTGGTCCATAAACTGGTCAGGGAAAGAGCTCTGTGGTTTTGATGTCCATGCATGAGAGCAGAAGGTGGAGAGCAGAAGGGAATCTGAGTCTATCTTGATCTTGGAATTTCTGAGCATGGCTTCTCTTTAGATACCGCTCATTCTTTGCTCCATTTTGTCAAGGAAATTGAAGTTTGAAGAGAAGCATTCTTCCCTTCACTGGTAATTTAAAAAATCCATTTCTTGTAATGACACAAAGTGGAGAAACTCTTGATTATTTTGAAGTACAGGGTGAATATTCTTCATGCATTTGACTTCTAGGTTTAATTTTAGCTAAAAGGCCATCCCCATATGTTCATAAACCCATTACTTCTTTTATCCTATCAACCCTTCAAAATGTACAGCTGGGGTTGTAGTGAATGGTGGCATCTGTGCAACTGTGTAACCAACAGTTTCACACCTTAAGATTGGAGAATACTGTAACTGTAGGTCTAGAGATCCCAATTCTGGTAGTTTTTCAGAGCATTTGGTATGGGGGCTGTATTTGCTCCAGAAGCTGAGTTAACCTTGATGTCTGTGATCCAGAAGCAGGATGCACAACCCAGGTCCTTCATACATAGTTGAGCATTCTGCACTGTCGTCTTGGTAGCAGAAAGAGGTCATTTTTCCTTCCAGGGTCTCAGTCTCACTGGAGGAAAGCTCAGGCTTAGGATTGCTGGCACTGGGCTTTACCTTCCCGTATCTCTCAGAAACTCAGAGGGCAGGAGCTTTGCTGAACACCTTTCTCCAAGTCATAGTTCTCAAGCCACAGTCCACACACTGAAGATTGTTGGTGAAAGTGTATTGTGACTTTGTTTTTAATAGTTTGTGCAGGGGGGGCTGGAGAGGTGGCTCAGGGGTTAAGCCTCTGCCTTGCAGGCAGAAGCCGTTCGGATCCTAGACCCCACGTATAGACGCAGGGCAGAAGCGGGGGCGGCCTGCGTTTCTGGTCCTGGTAGGGTGAAGCCTGTGAATCCCGGGGCAGAGTAAACAAGGAGGAGGTGGAGGCGGTCCATGGTGGTTCCCGAATTCGCCCGTAGTTCTACACACACACACACATACACACACACACACACACACACACACACACACACACACACACACGTACACACACGTACAATTGAATAAAAAAAATTAAAAAAAAAAGTTTGTGCAGGGGCTGGAGAGATGGCTCACTGGATCAGGAGGATAGAAGAAAATGTAGGCACATGCTAGGGTACACCCATAGAGGTCAGAGGACAATTTTTGGAAGTTGCTCCTCTCCTACCATGTGGATTCCAAGAATTGAACACAGGTCACCAGGTTTACATACAGTTGCCTTTACCTACTGAGCCATCTCACCAGCCCTTGTTTTGTTTGTTTGTTTTTTGCTTGCTTGCTTGCTTGCTTTGAGACAGGATCTCTCTGTGTAGCCCTGGCTGGCCTGGAACTCGGGATCCTCCTGCTTCTGCCTGTCCAGTGCTGGGATTGTAGGTATATGTCCCTGTCCAGACTTCTCTAAAATTCTTAAATGTGAATTTAGAATATTAGCCATCTTCAGCAAGAAGCCTTGCATTTAGCTTGCTCAGGACATTTCTTATCTGAGCAGCTGTTTGCTTAAATGGATGTAAATGTGCTGTGGTGCTATACAGCTTTAATTTAGACTCTTGTTTTTTTGAAATCCTTCAAGATTTCAGAATATACGAATTTGGCAGTTCTAATATCCGTTTTGTGTACTTTCAGAAGTCCTGCCAGAAACCTGTGGACAAATATATTGAGTATGATCCTGTTATTATCTTGATTAATGCCATTTTATGCAAAGCACAGGCCTACAGGCATATTCTTTTCAACACTAAAATAAATGTAAGTTGTCATTTTTTTAAATTTTGAATGTTATCTGATGCTTTTGTGTTTTAAAGCAATATCAGTTTCAAACAAAATTAAATAATGTCATAAAAAGAAATTCTAGCTAGAAGGTTTTTTTCTCTTATCATGTTTGGAAGTTTCTAGAAATAACAGGTGCAGCTTTAAAAAGATGCACAGTGTTTAGTGACTACAGAATGTGACTACAGGAAACTGATCACCATACTCTGGGTGCTGTTACAGGTGGCCTAAGGAAAGACTGATTCTGAATAGAATAAAATCAGATAGGTGTGCTAGTTATTTTATTGTGTGGCCAAATACCTGACAAGAGAAAACCCAAGAAAGCAAGGTTTATCTGGTTCACAGCTTGGGGTGCAGAAATGTCTGGGAAGGCCCCAGAGAGTAACATGGTTGCTTGTTCACATCCAGGTGACAAGAAGTTGGAAAAGTAGAATTCTGGTGTTCTGCTGGCTTTCTCCACCCTTCCCTTGTTTTTCAGTCCCATGGGCTGGCACTGCCCACATTCAGGGTCTTCCCTCCTTGGTTAATCCTGTTAGGAAGGCCTCACAATCTGTCCCCCCTCAGTGCCTCACTAAATGCCAGTGGAAATCAATCATCACAGTAGAAAACCCTCATAGCTAAAGGAAGCAAGCATTACCAAAAAAAATTTTAAGAACCCAGTCATAAGAATACCAATGTATAGGGCTGGAGAGGTGGCTCAGGGATTAAACCTCCGCCTTGCAGGCGGAAGGTCCTGAGTTCAGATCCCAGATCCCGCGTATAGACGCCAGGCGGAGTCCTGGTAGGGCGGAGCCTGTGAATCCCGGGGCTGAAGGAGGTGGAGGCGTCCATGGCGGTTCGCGAATTCGTCCGTGGTTCTACACACGCACACACACACGCGCACATACACACGCACATGCACACAGTTGAATAAATAATAAAAAATTTAAAAAAAAAGAATACCAATGTATAAAGTTGAATTTTTCAAAATACACATTTGGTGTACTGCATTGTAAACTAATAGTTTTGGCAGCGTTGATAGAAATACAAAAGACCCAGTGAAATATGAAATTATGAAATACTCATATTAAATATGGAAATATTTAACAATGACGTTTTTAGCATAAGTATAGCACAGTTTACCACATGGAACATGCATACACAAAACCAATTTATTATGGATCTGAAACTCAAATTTAGCTCGGTGGCTACATTTCTTGGTCTAACACTCCTAACTTTGTGTAAACAGACACTGTTATGTATCTACCCAGCCCTACCCCTCGATTTCAGTAATGAGGGCAAGACCAAGAAGATGACCCACAGATGAGGCGCTTGCCACAGAATCCGTATAAAAGCTGGAGAGGTGCAGCAGCTGCCTGTAATCTCAGCATTTGGAAGGCACAAGCTTGGATAACTAGCCTTGCCAATTGATAAGCTGAGTTCAACCCGGAGACCCTGCCTGAATAATACAACTCAAGAGTGATCGGAGAAAACACCTGGTGCCAACATCATGCCTCTAGACATATAAATGCCCCACCTACATACATGCACAAAATATTATCAGAGCACTTTAATTTTTTATTTTATTTGAGAGAGACCAAGTGAGCGCAAGCACGTGCATACCCCTGCATACATGAGGTCAGGGAACAACTTTCAGAAATCTATTCTTTATGCAGAATTCCAGGGATCTAACTGGGATCACCAGGTCTGTGAGCAGACGGCTTCCCCAGTGAGCTGTCTCTAAGTCTTGACTTTCACTTTTTACTTCATCTCCTTCCATGGTGTTCACTTAATGCTCATTCAGCCCAGGAGTAGTTTTTAAATTCCTATTCAGAATTATAGCTTGCCATAAACCCTTCAGATCAAATCTCTTCTGCCTCTGTGTAAGTCACGTAGATTTTGTGCTTAGTTGTATGTATAGGACAGATGTTGTAAACACAGGATACGGTAGACTATAAACAGTGATTTCTAGCCAGGGCTGTACATCAGATTCTCCTTAGACTGCAGTGTAGTGGCTGGATATACAGATGGAGAACATTCTCGTGTGGTCTGTGGACACTGCTAGTTAAGAACCCTTGGTTTACAGAGCAAATGTACTTACTCACTTAACTACACCGGACGTTCTTTAAAAGTAAGTTGCTGATCACCGTGGATGGTACTCACCTGTGATCCCGGCACTTGGATGCTGAGGCAGGAGGATTATCCTGTGTCCTGGGACAGCCTAGGCTGTATAGCCAATGTGTCTCCAAGACAACTTACCGAGTAGTACAGCTGCTCGACACAGCATGCCTGCTGGCATGTAGCCAGCTGAGTGCTTCCCAACCTGACCACACGGCACTGTCTTTGACTGTCAGATCCATGGGAAACTCTGCATGTTTTGTTTGCTTTGTGAAGCATATCTGAGGTGGTGGCAGCTGCAGGACTCAAGCCAGAACACGGCCCCCGACGACCTGATCCGCTATGCGAAGGAGTGGGACTTCTACAGGATGTTTGTGATTGCTTCTTTCGGTAAGCAGACGCTTTTCGTCACCAGCACCTGTCCACTCACAGGTCTGTGGTATGGGTTCACACAGGACTGAAGACTATATTTTCTGCTCTGCCACTAACCTGCTTGATGAGTTTGTCTAATCCACCTGCTTGCTTTGTTGCCAAACATGGTAGGGAAGTAGTTATATTTATCATATTAAGAGTTTTTGTAAGAGGTTTTGAAACATAATATTGATAACTTGTCATTTTTACATTCTGATTATCCAGCTTGAAGATAAGTCAACCCTGTCCTCATGAAAAACAAACTGGGAATTGCCAGACATTCCCATATTGTTCTAATCTATTTCTAATCTATCCTGCTGGTGCACCTGTTTAACAGGGGTTTTGCAGCTCATGGAACTGCATGCAGGGAAATGAGTTACCCCAAGGCTTACTTGTGTTTGGAAAGCGTCTTCCAAACTCATAGTTTTAGCTTATCTTTGTAGGGTCAGAATTGCATTGAATTAATTTCTCTCATGGCCATAGTGCTAGCTTCCACGCTTCCCTGCTTCTAATGACTTGACTTAACCCATGTGTAGTGGCCTCACATGAACTGTCCTGTAATCATGAAACATCATTTTAGTGATAGTGTGTGCTGTCCTTCCATGGCACGGTCTAGCCTTGAGTCCTTTGTCCTGTTTTTGTTATCTGCTATCATCTTTCCCTTGGTCATCTCGTCTGTCTGCTCAGAACTCCCAAGTGTCCACGTCTGACCTTTCTCCTGACCTCTGAGCCCTGTATCCACCACCTTCTTACCAGCTCCACTGGACAACTAGTAAGTCTTCAAGCGTGCTCCTGCTCTGCCTCTGTCTGCAGTATCCCACTGCAGCCGCAGGGTACCATCTTTCACCTTCCTCCAGGAGCCTGGTCAGGGCATTACTGTCACAACAGTCGTGCCCCGCACTGCCCCTTCACCCCATAGCCCATGACCAGGACCTGACACAGCTAGATAACAGGGGGCTCCTTACTCCTAACTCTGCCTAGAGACAGCCTCTTTTCTGATAAGCCTGGCCCCTGTGTGACTTCTCTACAATAAGACAACGGTCCCCAGTTCCCAGAGTAAGGCCTGCCTGTGCATCTCTGTAGCTTCTGCCACTACTCGGGCCTAAACCAGCCCTACCTTAGGCCCCAGCACCCTCCAGCTGGCAGCCTTTGAACCGACTATTTCCTTTACTCAAATGCTTGTTCCTCAGGTCTCAACTCACATGTCACCGTGGCAGTGCAGTGTCCAACCCTACCATTCTATGCCAGCACGCCTCACCTCCCTCCTACTCTGTCATGCCTTTCAAGGTGCTCCCCATCACACCTGGTACAGAGTTATGGTGCTCCCCATCACATCTAGCACAGGTCAGGTGCTCCCCATTACCTAGCACAGGTGAGGTGCTCCTCATCACACCCAGCATAAGTCAGGGTGGTCCTCATCACACCCAGTACAGTGTTATAGTACTCTCCATCACACCCGGTGCAGAGTTACGGTGCTCCCCATCACACCCCATCACGCCTGGTACAGTATTATGGTGTTCCCCATCACACCCCATCACACCCAGCACAGTGTTCTGATGTGCCGAGCTTGGTGATCTGCCTCTGCTTGCATGCAAGCTTGTTTAGGTCACTTGAATAGCTGGAGCACTTAGGAAAGTGCCTAGACTGTAGTGGCTGCTCTGTAAGCCTCTGTCCCTCCCTGGCTGAATGCGTGGGTATATAGACACATGTATCCCAACCTAAGCAGGCCTATCGCTTAGACTCGGATTACTCCTGCGTCACTTCCGAACCGGTCACTGTGTAGGAGACACTGGAATTATGTGCATGAAAAATACAAGGATGTTCTCGACCCCTGGGCCTCTAGAGCTGGGGTGGATTATTATTTGCTTACTCAGCTCATGGCTGTTTAGGGACCTCCATGCCTGATCCATCCTCAGTTCAGCATGTAATTTAGACTTTCCTAAAACTTGGAAATACTTTATATGAGTGTTTTCTTTATTGTCTGTTGGAATAATTGAAGTGCAAGATAGATTACCATTTACTCTTATAACAGTGATATTAAAAACACTCAAGCACATGACCTGACATAAGGGCAGACCCTAATGTTATTTTCAGGCATCGACCAAAGCTGGGGGGGGGAGCGGTTGGGGCTCCCACCTCTAATCCCAGAACTCTGGGGATGGAAAAACAAACAAAATGTGGGAAGGTGTAAAAGTCATGCCAGCAGGACTTGACACAGAAGTTAGGGTACATGGAACAACTTTAGAATTTGTGGGGTGTCCCCTACAGTCCAAGCTCTGTTAGAAGGTAGGTTTGCTTGCCTTTCTGCAGGCGTGAATGAGGACACCTTCATTTGTGTTTTCCTTCCTAGAGCAAGCCGCCTTTTTGACTGGCATTTTCACCTTTCTGTGGGTCGAGCAGCCCACCTACAACGAAGAAAAAGCCCCACTTTATTTTACTGCTGAAAGCATTGCTGTTGTCAAGCTACGGGAAGCTCCTGCTGATCCCGGCTGTCATCTGGGAGCACGACTACACACCTCTGTGCCTCAAGCTCATCAAGGTGTTTGTCCTCACGTCAAATTTCCAGGCCATCAGAGGTGAGCAGGTGCCTTTGCCTCCAGCCCACAGGGAAGGCTGCAGCCCTGGGCCAGGGTCTAGACCCACGAAACACAGACCCAGGCCAGCGCTCTGCACAGGGCAGACGCTTGGAATTTGCTCAGTGTGGCCACGTGGTGCTTCATGGCCTTTGGCATGTGTTCATCTGTACTCTCTCTGTCGGTAAGGCATGGCAGACCTTTGCTACTTCTAGTTTGTGAATGGGCTGTAAGGGACTGTGGCATGTCAGTTACAAGACTTTGTCATCAGGTGACTCTCTCCCATGCCAGGTCAGTTCCTGCTCCATCAGAAAACAGGTCATTTTTCAGTCACTGTGAAAAGTGTTGTTTTGTGACCCCAAGGCCTGACAGTACAGTGGAGTGAGTAGGATGCTGCTTTGTAGCCCAGACCGTCCTCAGAGTCCTGTCTTGGCCTCTGAGTGATGGGATCACCGGCGGGAATCAACCCGTCTGGCTTCTTTTCCCTTTAATCTGCCTACAGAGCGCTCAGTGTCTGAGAGACACTGAGGCTGGTCCACCATACGCATGCAACTCAAGGCCCTATTGTTATGTAGGTTCTTAAGACTCTTCACTGCCTGTTTTCTAGTGGCCCTGAACACCAGCCGAGGGCTGTCCCTGCTGGCAGTCTTGAGTGGCTTGCTGCTGGAGAACATCATGGTTTACTTCTTCTGGAGACTGGAGTGGGATGTGGGCAGTGACTGTGCTGTCTACAAGTCTGAGGACTTCTGAAGGTACGAGGACCTCCAAGGCCCCTGCTGCATTGAATATTCCTGAGGAGTCGTGAGCAAACATCATCTGTTCATCCAGAACAATGACAAAGAAATGATTTCACCCAAATCCGTGTTTGGACAGCAAATGAATTTCACTGGGGTTGCTCGCAGGAGCAGGACAATTACAGGCAGCCAAACCAAGGAAGAGCCCAGCAAGTGTTAACTGGGTCTTCGCACCAAACAACTAGCTTTATGCGCGTGTCTCACTGTATGTAGTAGAGACAGATGCTTCTCCTTAAGTCCTTGGTTCTGCGTGTCCCACAGTCAAGCACCAAGTGTGTGTGAACATTTCCTGGGGGCACAGGACACTGACAGACCAAAGGCTTGATTCTTCCTAGGGCTGTCTTAGTGAACCAAGGCTGAATCAGGGTTACTTACTAGATCAGTTGATTTGCCAAGAGAGTTCTTGTCTTGGCTTCCTTCCAAGAATGGAATGGGCAAACATCGAGAGAGAACGAGGGAACTTTCATTACAACACAGGAGTAACAATTTCAGTGGGAAAATAGGAGCAGGAAGCCAGCTAGTCGAATCAGGTTGGTAATGTTGCACCAGTAGGCCTCGGGGTACAGCTGAGAGATTGCCAAGTAATGCCACAGTGCTAAGCTTGAGGCAGGCTTGGGGGTGTCTGGCCAAGGGGGTGCACATGTTGCAGCTCCTGGTGGAAGTAGTCCCTTGCGGGGCAAGGCTGAGGACCTCTCATCTCTGATAGGTCTTGAGGGCCGAGCAGGTCTTCCTTCCTGAAGCTATAGTAGGTCATGGTGTCTTGCCTGAGCAGCAAGTCTCAACATCTTGGCTTGCCAAGTACTATAGGGGAGTGAGTCTCTCTACCCTTGGAGTCAGGTTTATGTTGCCACTGGTGCGCTGTGATTGGCTAGGTATGTGAGTGTAAATGAGGTATCAAATAAGGACCAACCAGGAGAGAACTGTCAGACCTAGAATGGGGGTCCAAGCATACCAGACAAGTGTCCAACTAGGTCAGAAGCTCCAGCCTTACTTGCTGATGGGACAGCAAGTACTTACAGTGTGTTCCCAGCTCCAGTTCAGACCACTGCCAGAAAAGGAAGTCCATGCCCACCCTTTGTGCTAGGGTTTGAGCTTCTACTTCCATTGCTAACTTGAACTATTGTTGGTGACCCTCTTGCCACTGTCACTACCAAAGAGAATTTGCAACTGCTTATGTGCCTTGTGAAGTGGCAGGGTGGCCCTGTGGCCCCTTTGGGCCCTGTGAGCCTTGTGGGCCCCTTCCCTGCGCTTGAGGAAAGTACATGTCAGGAAGGATGCTGCTGCTCTACCTTGCCCGCTCATACATGGGAAAAGCACAGAGACGCAGGAGGGAGGCCACCTCGCTCTTGAGGCTGGTGTGCAGTGAATGCCTCTAACTTGAAGCCTTCCCTCCTGGGCCACACTGGGAGGTAAACAGGCCTTACAAGGCCCCTCCACAGCTGCCTTGGAGGAACCTCGAACCTGCCCAGCTGCCTGCCATTTGTACAGAGAGCTCCTGTGTCATCCACGCAATCCCTCATGTCGTGCTGGGCTTCTCAGCCGTGTGACTGCCTTCGAGTCCTCCCTGAACCTGTTAGGAACCCAATAAGCTCAGTGATTTGCTAAGTTGGACTTCAGTCTGTTAGGTCCCTGTGTGGGTGGACAGAGTAGCCCCTCGCCTGCCCTGTACTGTGCCCCTGCCTCCTGCCACCCTCAAGCCACTGACTCTTCCTTTTCACCTGACCTTGCTTCATACAGCGTGTTTCTTCAGCCTTCATGCATGGGCGGCCCTTTGCTCTGGGACACCGAGCGCACACGCACATGTGTGCAGCTCCTTACTCTAGAGCGCCGCGTCACCAGCTCCTTACTCTAGAGAGCCGCATCCACCAGCTCCTTACTCTAGAGCACCGCGTCCACCAGCTCCTTACTCTAGAGAGCCGCGTCACCAGCTCCTTACTCTAGAGAGCCGCGTCCACCAGCTCCTTACTCTAGAGAGCTGCATCCACCACCAGCTCCTTACTCTAGAGAGCTGCGTCCACCAGCTCCTTACTCTAGAGAGCCGCGTCCACCAGCTCCTTACTCTAGAGCGCTGCGTCCACCAGCTCCTTACTCTAGAGCGCTGCGTCCACCAGCTCCTTACTCTAGAGCGCTGCGTCCACCAGCTCCTTACTCTAGAGCGCTGCGTCCACCAGCTCCTTACTCTAGAGAGCTGCGTCCACCAGCTCCTTACTCTAGAGAGCTGCATCCACCACCAGCTCCTTACTCTAGAGAGCTGCGTCCACCACCAGCTCCTTACTCTAGAGAGCTGCGTCCACCACCAGCTCCTTACTCTAGAGAGCTGCGTCCACCAGCTCCTTACTCTAGAGAGCCGCGTCCACCACCAGCTCCTTACTCTAGAGCGCTGCGTCCACCAGCTCCTTACTCTAGAGAGCTGCGTCACCAGCTCCTTACTCTAGAGCGCTGCGTCCACCAGCTCCTTACTCTAGAGAGCCGCGTCCACCAGCTCCTTACTCTAGAGCGCCGCGTCCACCAGCTCCTTACTCTAGAGAGCTGCGTCCACCAGCTCCTTACTCTAGAGAGCTGTGTCCACCAGCTCCTTACTCTAGAGAGCTGCGTCCACCACCAGCTCCTTACTCTAGAGCGCCGCGTCACCAGCTCCTTACTCTAGAGAGCCGCGTCCACCAGCTCCTTACTCTAGAGCACCGCGTCCACCAGCTCCTTACTCTAGAGAGCTGCGTCCACCAGCTCCTTACTCTAGAGAGCTGCATCCACCACCAGCTCCTTACTCTAGAGAGCCGCGTCCACCAGCTCCTTACTCTAGAGAGCCGCGTCCACCAGCTCCTTACTCTAGAGCACTGCGTCCACCAGCTCCTTACTCTAGAGAGCTGCATACTCTAGAGTGCTGCGTCCACCAGCTCCTTACTCTAGAGCGCTGCGTCCACCAGCTCCTTACTCTAGAGAGCCGCGTCCACCAGCTCCTTACTCTAGAGAGCTGCGTCCACCAGCTCCTTACTCTAGAGCGCCGCGTCCACCAGCTCCTTACTCTAGAGCGCCGCGTCCACCAGCTCCTTACTCTAGAGAGCCGCGTCCACCAGCTCCTTACTCTAGAGCGCCGCGTCCACCAGCTCCTTACTCTAGAGAGCCGCGTCCACCAGCTCCTTACTCTAGAGCGCCGCGTCCACCAGCTCCTTACTCTAGAGAGCCGCGTCCACCAGCTCCTTACTCTAGAGAGCCGCGTCCACCAGCTCCTTACTCTAGAGCGCTGCGTCACCAGCTCCTTACTCTAGAGCGCTGCGTCCACCAGCTCCTTACTCTAGAGAGCTGCGTCCACCAGCTCCTTACTCTAGAGCGCTGCGTCCACCAGCTCCTTACTCTAGAGAGCTGCGTCCACCAGCTCCTTACTCTAGAGAGCTGCGTCCACCAGCTCCTTACTCTAGAGAGCTGCGTCCACCACCAGCTCCTTACTCTAGAGAGCTGCGTCCACCACCAGCTCCTTACTCTAGAGAGCTGCATCCACACAGAACCATGAAAATTAGCCTGAGGTGGAGCCAGGACAAGCACTTACCACACTTCATCAGTGATGAAACATTGTTTTCTTTCTTTGGCAGTTTATATCTTTTATATTTATAAATCTTAGACTGGAGAGATGGCTCAGGAGTTAAGACTCTGCCTCCCAAGCACAGGGTCCTAAGTTTGGATCCCAGATCCCACATAAAAATGACAGATACAGGGGCTGGAGAGGTGGCTCAGGGGTTAAGCCTCTGCCTTGCAGGCGGAAGGTCCTGAGTTCAGATCCTAGACCCCACGTATAGACGCCCAGCGGAGGCGGGGGCGGCCTGCATTTCTGGTCCTGGTAGGGTGGAGCCTGTGAATCCCCGGGCAGAGTAAACAAAGAGGAGGTGGAGGAGGTCCATGGTGGTTCCCAAATTCGTCCATGGTTCTACACACACACACACACATACACACACGCACACACGCACAATGAATAAATAAATAAATAATAATAAAAATTTTTTAAAAATGACAGGTAGAAACAGTAGCAACCTGCACTTCCAGTCCTGGTGGGCGGAGCTTGGGAAATCCCAGAGCGAAGCCAGGAGGTAGAAGCAAACCAGGGTGATTCCCAAAGTCACCCTTGGTTCTCCATAGGGACATACAGTGTCCTCTGATACACATGCACATGTACACAAACACACAGTTTTAAACGGCTTAAAATAGTATTTGAGTTCTGACAACAGAAAAGATTTTCTTCGTTTTTCAGAAGGGGCCAAAGTTTTGTCACTGTCCCCAGGGCCTCTGCCTCAGGCAGTGGAACTACTGCTCCATGGAACCTCAAGACCTGAGGCTGCGGCCAGCCTTCCTGCCTCAACCTCCCAAATGAGGCTGCATTGCAGACAGGAGCTCACTCCTGGTGAACTGTGATGCTGTGGCCGGGCTGCTGTGAGTTCTAATCTCTCACTGTCTTGTTACTCGGCGTTGACGGGTGTGTTCCCGTGGCATGTGGGTTAACTTGTTCACTCTTCTCTGTGTGCTGCTCCACGCCTAGACAGAGGGAAGGCAAGAGCCCAATAGGAGGATGGGCCGTCTCACAAGGAATCAGCAGCCGGCTTCAAAATGACATGCAGACAGTCCTGGTCTGATGGATACCCCTGGGCTGTGCACTGACCATCATCAGGTGTGGTTGCAGGTGAGGTCTTTGTTGAGAAAGAGAATTTACTGCTCTTTAAATATGGTGCAGACAATGGAGACCAGAAGGGTTTTAATAAATGAGGAAGTCAGAGGCCTGCGGCCAGGCTTCTGTGTGAGTCTGTGTGCAATGGATGAAGCTGTCTGGGGAAGCCAGAGCATCCCGCTGTGATCTGTGAGTAGAACGTCTGCAGCCCTTGAGTATTGTGATGTGCCACTACTAACCAACATGTTCTCAAAGAGTTTTTACCTTGAGAATAAAATCGGGCCCCTGGATGGTCAACAGAGGAAGAATGCAGCAAGGCTGAGCACTCAAGCGGGACAGACCCACTGACCAGTTAGTATCTCTACACATCCTAACCCTTGTTGCAGGTGCATCTCAAGGTGGTCTCCAACTGTTTTCTTTACAATTACTTATGTCCCCATAATGATGAAACTGCCTGGTGACTGAGGCAGGCTGTAAGGAGCACATCAGAATTGAGTCTGACTGACCATTGGATGGCGGATCTTGACTCCAGCCAGCTGTGGGAAGAACGTGGACATGCCCAGGAGCTGATACCAGGTCTTTGCCACTGGAAGGCTTAAGACACATTTGCTCCTACACATAACTAAAGTGGACAGGAAGTCCAAAGTCGGGCCATGTGTCTTCTGGAAAGTGCTAGAGAGGAATGGCCCGCTGCCCCTCCTCCACCCTCCTGTGGCTTGTCAGCTTTACCCCAGCGGCTCTTCTGAGTCACCCTAGTGGCTTCTCCATCCTCATGAGCCCTCCAAGCAACTATCCCTCTGCCCCGTTTCATCAGCCACTGATGACATCTGGGCCTTGATGATTCAGAATAATTCCACTTCGAGATCACTAACTTGCGCAAAGTCCCTTCCTCCAGCTAGGGTTATAGTTAAAGGCTCCTAAGACTATGTTCGGACTAAGTGCCATCTTTGGCCCAGCACAAACTCATCAGCCTATGAGCCCTGCCCACTCACCAAGCAATGCTTCTCAATATGCACCAGGCTTCCCCATAGCAGGACCCCCCATCTGTACCTCATCCAAGACACAGAAACAGATATCAGGGCAATTCAAGCTCTCTGAAAGGGACCTTATGACCACTGAACCCTGACAGGTGGTGAGCCCCACACTGGAGTTATCGGGCCAGAAACCCCACGGCAAGTGTGTAGAGTGAATTGTGTGCTGACCAAGGGGTCAAATCTGAGGCACAGTGGTATATGTCTGTAACCCAGCACTTGGAAGGTGAAGGCAGAATTGTCAGTCTGAGGTGAGCCTGGGCAAGACAGAGAGAGAACAAGAGGGAGAGAGAAAGAGAATCCATTCATTCTGAACAGTTCCCAGGTCACCCTGTGAGGACACACTTGGTAGGAAGCTGAAGCAAGCAGCTGCTTTAGAAGCTTCTGACTTTGGCACTCAAGGTTAGAGCTGCCCGTAAATTCTTCGGGCACACAGGAATCTTGTGTTCTCCTTGAGTCCCAGTTGTACCGAACCTGGATTCATTTGTCTGCCCTGCCCCCACCCTTTGTCCTGACTTCTGACACTCCTGTTTTAAACTGCATGTTACTGTGTTGTGTGAGTTTGTAAAGAGCAGCTGCAAGTAATCTGGGGAACAAAGCCAGGTACAGAGAACACCAGACAACTGGAATACAGGGGTGCAGGTGGACAGGACTCTACTGTACTGTGCCCCCACTTGGGGGAAGAGGGGCTGTCAGCAGTGGAAGGCATCACTTTTAAAATCCAGAGCTGGCAGGGTCTGGCTGGCGCTCTCTCCTAGGTCCCCGAGTGACCCCAACTGTGGGTGGGGCTTAGGACAGCTGACTTGGGGTTCAGTTCTTTGTTAAGTACCAGTTTCAAAGCAGGTCCTGCAGGCGACTTCTTTGCCTGCTCCCCATCTCCTATCACAGGCCCAACTCAGTCACCTTCCCTGTGACTTCTGGGATCAACTGGGTGGGGACAACGGCCCTGTGTCTGACCTGACAGCAAGGAGTCTCCGCCATCTTCCTCAGAGCAGTCATGACTGCCTACAGGAGACCCTCAAGATCGAAGGGCCTGGGGAGGGGCGCAGACCGTCACCTGAGATTCCCTCCTGTGCCTCCTCCCAGATGGGCAACTCTGTCCCAGTCACATGTGATCTCAGAGTCTCAAGGTAGCATATACAGAGGGTAGAAGGTTAACTGAGGGGACTCTACTGCATTCATGCTAGGGTGAGGCTTCTCAGTGGTGCCGGTGACTTGGGGTCATCCAGTGCTCCTGTGAGCCAATTTGGACGAGAGTGGAAGCGTTACTGTGATTTACTGTGGCACTCAATGGCAGGGGAGAGTAGACATGTCTCCCCAGGAAGTCCTTTATGTTGAGTTGTACTTCCTCTCCCCAGCCTGAAGGCGGTGCCTTCACACTGCAAGAAAGTTAGCAGGAGTCTAGGTATCCCACAACACTCGCGGTTAGTGAGGGCTGGCATCAATGAAACTGCTAAAGTTCAACAGAGAAGTAAACTTTTTGTAAAAACCACTTAATGACAAAAAAAAAAAAAAAATAGTATGTATTATTGGGTTGGACTTGAATTCAGATTATGAAAGTTGATGGTTCTGATTTGGAAGAAAAAATTTTTTATGTTTATGGAGGGGGGTGCTGCAGAGGTCAGGACAACTGGAAGTTGGTCTCTCCTATCGTGTTCTGGGGATTGAACTCAGGTCACCAGGCTTTCAGGGAGACACCTTTATCCACCAAGCTATTTGACCAGGCTCTTGTTAGTTTTGAGACAGGGTCCCATGTGGCCTATTCTGGTCATTCTCTATGTCAAGGATAACCCTGAATTGATTCTCCTGCCTTTTTCTCCCCAGTGCTGGGATTACAGGCGTGTTGCAACACATCCAGCTTATACAGAGCCAGGGATAGAATCCAGAGCTTTTGCCAGCACTCTGCCCGCTGAGTCACATCCCCAGCCCTCGGGACAAAATAATATACCACAAGAGACAGTCGAATGTGTTACCCTAAGGTTCTATCAACAAAAGTGTGAAGTTCTCATAAAGTACTTTAATAAACACATTAAGGCCTTGAGCTGACCAGTGTCTGCACAGAGAGCAGTCTGCTTCCCATACACCTTTGCAGTCAGCCTTGTCAGACTTGTCAAGGACACAAATATTGGCTCGCCCCAATTTGGTTTTTTTCCACTCAGTGTGTCCTCTACTCACCCTTTCTCTTATTCCTGATGTGAATGCTGGCAAATCACAGGATGCAGCTGACTGATATGGTAGAAGCATTTGTTTTTTTCCCCCAGAAAGCGCCCACATGTCACCTGGGTGACAGCACCTTAGGGATTAACAAAGCTGAGCAGAGAGGTGTAAAGCTCATTAAACAGCAGGGGGAAAAAATCTGTAGACCCCCCCACCAAGGGGCTAGTGAAATGCTGTTTTTCACACTTCACACACCAAGAGTGGGAACCAGAGATGGACAATCACCCACTACCTGCCAGGAGGAAGCCGAGGAAGCCGACAGGCCCGACCCAGAGCGCCCATGCAGGCCTTCTTCATGGGGCCCTTTTGTCAGCATCACACACCCCACAGGTGTTCCTAACGACTCTGACAACACTCCACTCCACACCTCTAGGCCACCCAAGCAGACCCGCAGTCACCTAGGCAGGTGTTCTAAGTGTCAGCAAACTTCCCTCCCACAAGTTAACTAGCTGGCATCTGCTCCGTGCGCTTGCGGGCTGTCCACAACAAAGGGGCCACAGAAAGCACAAGCTGCCGGTGTGTCCAGGTTGCGGGGCTCTTTCCAAGGCGCTAGGTGGACTCCAGAATCCAGTCACTGCCGGAGAGATGGGTGCTGGGTAGCAACAAGTCCCGAGGAGTGCCTTGGGCCCGGTCCTGGGGGAGAAAGTTCTGTTCTTGAAAGTCCTCTTCCTCCTCCTCATCAAAGAAGCCATTCTCCAGCGCATAGGTGCAGTCTGGGCTGGAGGCTGCCTGGCACGCCCTCTTATAGTCTTGAATGGACTCGTAGAGGCTGTAGAGCTGGCAGAGCAAGGACATGTCCAGCTGGCGGAGGCCAACCTGGGGAAAGGAGGGCAAGTGAAAACCAGAAGTCAGTACCAAAGTTTATTTGCATACCCAGCCACCAATCAACCCAGGCCAGTGCCGAAGAGCTTTAGAGGGGCTGGGGAGCTCAGCAATTAAAGCACTTGGCCCACTAGCAGAAAGACTCATTCAGATCCTAGGTCCCGTGTAAAACATCAGGTGGGCATGGAGGCCTCCCTGTAATCCAGCCCTCAAAGGTGAGCTGGGGATCCCCAGAGCAAGCTGCCTAGCCAGACTAGCCTTACAAGCTCTGGGCTGAATTAGACACTGAACCTCAAAACAATGAAGTGGAAGCGCAATCAAGAATGATTCTTGACAATACTCTCAGGCCTCCAAACACATGCACTCATGTGGACATGTACCCACATGCACGCACGTGTACCCTCCCTCCCACATATATATGAAAACATAACATACACAAATATACACCTATGAATGAAAATGGAAAAAAAGGAAAAAGGAGGAAAAGAAGAAGGGCTTGGAGCAGAATCATCCGGATGATCTAGAGTTTGTTTAGAGCATGCTGCCAGACCTCAGACCTGCAGCAAGCCGCAATGCCATGCCTCAGATCTACCCAGAGAGCCCACCTGTGGGGCAGTGAGCCTGGCCTGAATGTTTGTCCCAGCACCCCAATATACCAGTTTCCACCTTGGACACTTCGTCACAGGGCCTCACTCCCCCACAGATTCACGGAAGCCATGTTTTCTTTCCTGTTGCCATGGAAGGACCCCACGATGAAGTCATCCTCAACTCCTGGGGTAACAGGTGTCCCTGGATAGGGCCAGCTGCTCATCCTGCGGCACTCCTCTGCCAGTAACTGATGCAGTCGGGACGGGGGGCTGAAGCATAATGAAAGCAAAGCCCCATGGGACAGGCTGAGTGCTCAACTGCCAGTGACACTTAGTGCCCACTTGTCAGTCAACACCAACCAGCCTGAGAAGATGCCTGACCTGCACTCAAGAGACCTTCCGGTCATGGGGGGAAAGGGGGACTCCACTGCTTCCTTGAAACTTCCAGATGTCCAGAGAGCATGAGCGGGGGCATGGTCTCCAGGTCCATTTCAAACATACCCAGTGTCGAAGCCCACTTAGTTCAGACCATCTGCCTGTCGTCAATCCTGCACAATGGCAAACAGGGTCCTGGGCCTTTCTCAGCAGGCAAGATTGAGCTCAGTGGGGTCATGGGTGCCCTTCCGTAGGTAAGTAACAGCAAACTGAGGGCCCACCCTCACCCAAGTCAGACTCCATTGCCAAGTGGTTCTTGAATACATGTGTGCATGCGTGTGTTGGAAGAACGAGAGGGGCTCTGGTGGTGCTGGGCTGGAACCCAGGACCTCAGGCATGCTAGGTCAGCGCTCACCACAGAGCCCACCGCAGGCCTCTTGAGTCCTATGGTAAACGCCATGCAGGGCTCCCCCATGCCCTGTCCCGGGCAGAACCAGCATCTGAGCACATAGGTTTTCCTCTTTCCCGGGCCCTTCCTCCTCCTTTCCCAGGGAGCACAGCATCTCAAGACAGCAGAGAAGCACTGGAAAGAAGGCCTGGGCCTCCCAGCAGCTGCCAGCCTCGACCAGCCACCAACCTGGCAGAGGAGCCAGCTCCTGGCCAGAGCAGCCCCGTGCCCTCCTGCATGTTGCTACTAGGCAGCAATCTCCTTTCCATGCCCTGGGCTCAGCCTCCAGGGAATACTGCAGGTGTACACACGGCTCTCTTTCCAGCAACAGAGATGGAAACACAGTCCAGGTGCCTGAGAATGGGCCACCTGTCTACCTGTGAAACAGCCACTGGCACAGTCAGGCAGGATGAAAACCAACCAGCAAAACTGTCCTCCAGAAGGACAGGACCTGGAAGCTTCCATCCCACACTCCAGGAGGGAGATCGGCCATCCATCCCGTCCTTTGGGGCAGATGCGACCTTGTAACACAAAGTTATACTGTCCCAGGCATTCTTGGCACTAAAGCTGCAAAAAGACCCAGTGCTGCTCTTCCCAAACCATCCTTTAAATGCCTGAAGGATTCAGGCCTGTTTAAGCCCTAAAAGAGCCAACATGTCAAGACATGCATGATGGTATATGCCTGTCACCCCAGCACTTGGTAGGCAGAGGCAGGAAGCTCATGAGTTCAGGCCAGCCCGGGCTACACAGAAGACACACAACACAATGCACACTCTAGAAGCCAATGTGCATCCAAATGCCCAGGTCCGATGGCCAGCTGAGTCCTTCCACTACGCTTGCTCCTTTTGGCCAAGATTAACTGCTACATGGAGAGGCTATTCATTAGTCTTCCAGGACTTAAGACAAGGAACGCGAATTGTAGCAAAGCTACGTCCTTCCAGAGTCACCCATGTGTTAGCTTAAAACCTTGCAGAAGAGGCCGTGGGTCCCCCAGATGTACTTCTGCCCAGTCACTTTGACACCCCAAAATTCTTCTTCTCACTTAGGAAGGGGCAACGGAGAAACTAGCTCACCTTCCGGGGTGACGTAGATTGTGCCCAAGGTGAGACAGGAGCCTGGGCTTCACCCCTGTGCTAGACAGCAGGCTCTGATCTCATGACCCCACCCCACTCAAGACATGCAAGGGTGTGCCCAGCAAAGGATGGGAAGTGAGGCTCTTCTGGGACCTCCCAGCACTGCCGCACAGGGATGACTCAGCTGCCTTGTTATCGGGTGGGACACTGGCCTAGAAACTCGGTCTGACACGCCTAGGAACTCACACACCTATCACACAACCTAACACGTGCCCAGTGCCAGGCAGATTCCATGAGACTGAAACACAGGGGGGGTACATGCCACACCCCTAGCTCGCCTTCCCTCCTTGTGTCACCTGCTCCACACACCAGACTGAAGTTCCTCCCAGTAGCAGAATTTTCCATGACCCCCTGCCACTAAAGATACAAGAAGTAAATGTCCTGGTTAGGAGGCCTGGTACCCAACATGACCAACTAACTCTTTTGCCCAGGTATAGTGGCATCCTTTATCTCCTTACTCTGAGGATTTGGGATCCCTTTATTCTGGGACCCTGGCATCCTAGGGTAGCCCCCCTCCATGGCTGTTCCTTTGCCCGTCTTATGCCTCCCACATAGCTGAGTCTGCTTTCCTAACCAAGAACCCTTCCTCCAGCAGGGTGGTGGGTTCCTTCGGTAGTTCAAGTTCAGCACGGTAGGTTCTTGCTGCAGAAGGAACACAGGACTGCTGGTCCATCCAGGAAAGAGAGATGGGGACCCATCTGCAAGCTCCTAACACCCATCCACACCTCTGTCCAAGGGGGCTGGCTATAATGGACAGGCCCACATGTCCCTGATGGGCCACTATTCTGCTCCACAGCTGGACTCAGACATTACAGCTTTCAAAGAGGACTCCTGAAACTTCAGGCTCATTTCTGCAAATCACAGACAGCGAAGTCCAGTCCTTTGTTCTAGACTTACGAGACAATGAGAAGGCCCCTCCTGCAGCCACGCCCTTCCTTCCCTGCCCTGCCTTGCTCTCTCCTCCCCAAGAGGTCCTTTCACCCCCTGCTGCCAGGTGCCCCCAAGGTATCCCCCAGAAGATGCTCATCCTCCCCAAGAGAGCACCCCCCAGCATCCCCACAGCAGGACATCCCTGCAGCACAACACCCCACCCCCGCCTCACTCCTGAGCTGCTTCTTCCACCTAACAGCAGACTCGGCTACAGCAGACAGGCTCCCTACAAGGTCTGGATCACTAAAGTCCCCAAAGTCTCTGAGGCTGCAATGGGGGAGAGTTTCTTCCTAACCTATAAAACACAAGGGAAACATCATGGGTGGGGCATGACTTGAGGAGGGGCTAGAATTTTTTTTTTCTCAAAACAATCTTACAGCCCAAGATGGTCCCAAATTCACTATGTAGCCCGAGATGACTTGAACTCCTCCCAAGTGCTGGGATTACAAGTGTGCACCACCATTCCTGGCTCAGAGAGGTCTTTAAAAGGAACCTTCTGGAAGCTGTAGACAGTGGATATGGTAACAGTCCTAGAAGCATGAGGCTCAGCTCACATGTTCTTTCAGAAAGTCTGGGACTGGAGAGATGGCTCAGGGGTTAGGACTCTGCCTCCCAAGCAGAAGGACCTAAGTTTGGAGCCCGGATCCCATTTAAAAAATGCCAGGCAGAAACAGTGAGGACCTGAACTTCTAGCCATCATGGGCAGAGCCTGGGAAATCCCAGAGGGGAGCAAAAAGGAGGTAGAAGCAATTCAAGATGATTCCCGAAGTCACTGTTGGTCCTCCACAAACACACACAATGCCCTCTGATATATATACACACACAGATACACACAGATAAACTTGCAAAAATTTTTTTATTTATTCAATTGTGCTTGTGTGTGCGTGTGTGTATGTGCGTGTGTGTGCATGTGTGTGTGTATAGAACCACAGGCAAAATCGGAACCACCATGGACCGCCTCCACCCTACCAGGACCAGAAACGCAGGCCGCCCCCGCTTCCGCCCAGCGTATATACGTGGGGTCTAGGATCCGAACTCAGGACCTTCGGCCCACAAGGCAGAAGCTTAACCCCTGAGCCACCTCTCCAGTCCCACAAAAAATTTTTTAAATGTAAAAAAAACACATTATAAACACGTACGGAATGTAAGGAAACACACTATTGTGTATAATAATGCATGCTAAGCTAAAAAACGCAAAAAGAAATAACAGAGAAACAGTTTTGTTAGGTGCTTCTCCTCCTAATCAACGCCAGGAACAAGAGAGGTGATGGGGGGGTCACTTCAGGGTGAGTCTACAGACATGGCACGTGCCATTCACTACTTGTGAGCAAAGTAGGTGCTAAGACCGCACAGACAGTGTTCTAGGGGATGATGGAGAGCACTTGGCTGAGCTCAGCCATGACCACAACACAGACAGTGTTCCAGGGGATTGAGTTATAGTCTCAGACCACTTTTCACTTTTTCAATATTTATTTATTTATTTATTTATGACCAAAAAAGAGAAAGAAGGGGAGGGAGGGAAAGAGAAAAAGAGAGACAGAGAGAGAGAGACAGACAGACAGACAGACAGACAGAGAGAGAGAGAAAGATACACAAATGCCGCAGCATGTGTGTGAAGGTCAAAGGTCAGCTTTCAGACGTCATTTCTCTCCTTCCACCATGCAGGCTCCAGGGATTGAACTTAGGTCACAAGGTTTGCGCAAAGGTAACTTTACCCACAGCCATTTCACTGGTCCGTCTTTTTTTTTTTTTCTTTTCTTTTCTTTTTTAATTTGGAACAGGGTCTCCCAGCAGGGCTTGAATTTGTGATCCTCTAGCCTCAGTCTCCTGAGTAGCTGGGATGGCAGGCCTACGTCTCCAGACCCCACTCAGTTGTCTTTTATATAGAGAGAGGAAGGGAGGGAGGGAAACTTGGGAATCTAGATGTCAATAGAGGAAGCACAGGCTTGTAACCCACTGAGCCTGTGCGAACAGGAGGATGGTGCCCTACAGATTAGAAAAGGAAGGAGAAGGATGCAGTCAGAGCTGCTGATGCAGAGATGGGCCTCAACCCAGCCACTTGCACCTACACAGCACAGAAATGCCAGAGTGCCACAGAGACACCTACACAGCACAGAGACACCCGCGTGCAACAGAGACACCAACAGGCCACAGAGATGCCTGTTGCCTCTTGATAATGTACCACATCACTTAATATGAGCCCTCTCTTTGAAACTTTTTCTTCATTCCTATGCCCCTGCTTTTCCCCTGACAACCCTTCATCTCCACTGTCACACTCCGTATTTTCAAGTCTTTTCACTTTGTGTGACACACTGTAATAAATAACTTTTTAAAATTAAGATGGCCCATACACATACACACACACACACACACACACACACACACACACACACACAAATAGATGTACTGACCCATGAACACACACACACAGAAACAAGGAGCACGTGACACCATGCTGGCTCACTGGCATGAAAGCCTCCTCCTGGGTCTCCTCCCCTGGGGCTCAGATTCCAAAGAACTTCAGTGATTCAGAGATAGGAGGTAAAACCGAGCAGCCCACAGCCTGCTTCCCTGGCTTCACCAATCTCCCCACCGGGTGAAGTGGTAGGGCAAGTCGTCCCTGTGACAAGTTCCAGCCTCAGCAGCATAGTTTCCTCCTGACTTAGGAATCAGCAAGAAGCAGCTTCCGTCCGTCACTCTGTCTTAGCAGGGAGAAAACAAGCATTTTCTTAAGAAAACTCTTTAGCAGGCATGGTGGCATATGCCTGTAACCTCAGCTTTGAGGGTGCTGAGCAGGTCTGTGACCTCAGCCTTGGAAGGGTTAGGCAGGAATATAACCTCAGCCTTTGGGGTGGGAGGCTGGAATGGACTATCTCAAGGATGAAGTCAGCCTGGACTACAAAGCAAGACCCTATCTCAAAAAAGCAAAAAGGAAAAAAAGTCTTTGTATGTTCTTTTTCTCTGTCTATAAAAATAAAACATTCTGGGGCTGGAGAGGTGGCTCAGAGGTTAAGCCTCCGCCTTGCAGGCGGAAGGTCCCAAGTTCGGATCCCAGATCCCACGTATAGACGCCAGGCAGAAGCAGGGCGGCCTGTGCTTCTGGTCCTGGTAGGGCGGGGCCTGTGAATCCCGGGGCAGAAGGAGATGGAGGAGTCCATGGTGATTCGCGAATTCGTCCGTGGTTCTACACATACACAGACACACACACACACAGATACACACACACGCGCGCGCACATACACACGCACATGTACACAGTTGAATAAATAATAATAATAATAAAAATTTAAAAAAAAATAAAAATTCTGATTAAACAAGTGGAGTGGTTCATAACAATGGGAACCAGCCTTCTAAGGCTAAGACAGTAGTTTTTAAGTATTTAGATTTTGGGATACATTTATAGTTCTCAACACACTTTTGTTCCTGTGAGTTACACTCACCAAGAAAGCCGAAACCAAGATAGTTTAAAATGTTAACTTACTAAAAACAGTAAACCATTTCATGTCCACAGAACACTTTCCTGGGTGCTTTTATAAATCCTTTTTAAGCTATTGTGTGTCCATATGTGGGCCTCTGTGACTTGTTGCCCTGAAGAAAACCTACATGAAACTCTGCATCAAAAAATAAATAATATGGGGCGGTGGAGGAAGGGAAGGAACCGGTGTACCTATTAAGTTTGTAGGAGTGGAAATAAAAACAAGTAAATAAATATTTAAATAAATAAATAAATAATAAACACAAAAACTCTGCAGCAAGCACAGCAGCACAAACCTGTTACTGCAATACCCCAGACGCCAAGGCAGAAGGATCACAAGTTCAAGGCCTGGTCAGGTAACACAGAGAGACCCAGACTCAAAAAAAAAAAAAAAAAATACAGTAGCATATACATGTCCATGTACAAAAATAGTGTGACGGTCTGTAAGATGCATTTCTAAAAATGAAGAGTTTGGAGGAAGGCAGAAGGGGAAAGGTAGTCCTCTGATCCTGCCTCAAATCCAGACCCAAACATGGAGCCAGGTTAAAACTGAAGTGATAAAGGCAAAAGGAGATCTGCTGATCAGCCACGGTAGGTCCCAGATAAGCTTAGGAATTTGGCTACCCTAGTCTTGGGATGAGCCTGTGTCCACAGAGTCCTAAAAACTGTAGCTACATGGAGCTACCACAGTCATAGGGCAAGCATCTCTTTATGACCTAGGTTCCAAAAAGGTACTAGGGGGCTAGAGAGGTGACTCAGTTGATAGACCACATGGTTTTCAAGCAAGAAGACTTGAGCTTGACCCCTTTGCTAGATCCTACCTAACAAAGCTGGTGCAGTATTAAGTACTTTTCATCCCAGCATTGGGGAGGTAGAGATGAAGGGATCCCTGGGACTCACTGGCCGGCCAGAATAGACTAAAGGCAAATTCCAAGTTCAGTGAGAGACCCTGTCTCAAAATCAACATCCAAAAGTACCCTGACTTTCACATGCACATGCACCCAGTCAGCACATACTGCACATGTACCCACCTGCACACCCCTGAGCATCTACACCCACATACGAAAACACAGCGTAGTACCATGATTCTCCCCTGAGATTTGATAAAATTTTAGAGTTTGTAAGGAAATGAAACCATAGGACAGTCAGTCAGGCACAGACTGATTTTCATGAGTGTTATGAAATCACCCTCCAAAAAAACTGCCCTTGCCCCTCCCCAGCCAAACACCCAGGAGACCCCACTGCTCCAGGATGAGCGCTGCAGGGGCCTCTGTGAGGTCTGCGCTGGGCTTTTAGGTAGCAAATGATCGCTTGCATGTCTGCCCTCAGAAGCCATGTTGAGCGTGTTTCTTTAATGCTGGTTACATCTATCCTTAGTAGTATTCTCGTTTGTGTCTTTGAGAGGGTCTCGCCACGTAGCCCAGGCCAACCTCAAGCTGGGCTTCTCTTGTCGGGAGCATGGAGTTAACAATGGTGTTAGATGAGGATGTTTCACACCAGTTCTTAGGACAGTGTGAGGGTCCCAAGAAGCTTTTGTTTGAGGCAAACAAAAGAAAACAGAGCCCTATGCCCTGCCCTTGGGTACAGGGAGCTGTCGCTACACACCAACACCCTCTTTCTCTTTCCACCCAGTCCCATCCATGTCATCCCTCATCCCATCTCATCCCACCTCATCCACTCCTGGCTGGGATGGGCCGGGCCTCCCACAGAGCAGCATGATTTAGGAAGCCCTAGTCAGAAGACAAGGGCCGGCTCCTCGCTCAGGTCTCCGTTCTATCAAGGACCCCATTCAAGATCAGAATGTGCAGGCCCGACAGAGCCCACGGCTCTCAGGGCTAATTGAGAAGGTAAGCAGAACTCATGACGATGAACAGGCCGGGGAGAGAGCTCATGGGTAAAGAGGCTGCAGGCAAGCCTGGTGACGCGAGTTCCATCTTCAGAGACCACATACGTAGTGGAAAGAGTTGGATAGTGATTTCAACACATGTTTTGTGCCCCCCCCCAACCCATGAACAAGCCTTACTGAGTTTCTGTGATCCTGTGAAGCGCAGGCCTGGGGAGTTCTAGCTGCAGGACCCCCAGGAGCAACTGGCTCTGTGCTAAGTGTGTGGAGACAGAACGGCAGGAAGGAAAGAAGCGATGATCAACCTTCATGGAAACGCGTGGGTGGGAGCAGCGCTGTCCACAGGCTCAGACTGGCAAAGGGCTGCATCTGCCTGGCCAGCTCTGGCTGGCATTGGCAAGGGGCTGCACTGACTGGCCAGATCTGACTAGCCGGCTCCGGCTGGCTTCCTGTTCTCTCTGTGGTTTGCATGTGTGCTTTCTGTCACAGGATCATGGAAAATGGCCTTTAGAAAAGAGCTGGAGTCCCTAAGGAGCTGACGCTGGCATCTCAGGAGAAAACCAGAGCTCCCAGCTGCTGCTCACCAGGACCTCGGGCAAGGGTGGCGTCCTCCGGAGCTGCTCTACATATCCTCGCCATCTGGCCATAGCAACACAGGGCCCAGGGTGCATCGAAGGGGAGCGACCAGTATCCTCAGGATATAGAAACACCAGCTCCTCAGAGACTCAGGGAAGGAGACAGGATGCAGACCGGGCACCCTGGCATTACAGGAAACAGATGGACACCTCCGCCCAAAGAGGCCAGAAGGAGACCTGTGTTGGTCATTGCAGAGATTCCGACAAGTTCCCAGTGCTCTACAGGCAGGTAAACAGCTCAGAAGTCCTGACTCAGCCCCACACTGCATCAATACGCACATCATGACGCACATCCGGCTCTTAGGCATCTTCAACTATACTTCCTGTGTGTCCTCAGCAGCACGTGCAACAATGTGCGTACAGAGAACACGCTGACAGCCCTCTGAAGCATTCTCTAATGTGGAAATAACAAAACATTTAAAGAAAGACCCTGGAGCCAGCCTGGTGGTGCATGCCTGCAACTCAGGCTGAACCGTGCATGCCTGCAACCCCAACTAAATGGTGCAACCCCAGCTGAATGGTGCATGCCTGCAACCCCAGCTGAATGGTGCAATCCCACCTGAGCTGTGCATGCCAGTAACCCCAACCAGACAGTGCAGGCAAACCCAGCAGGAAGATAACACTTCTCCGCCAAACTGGTCTCCCTAGAGAGACCCTGTCTTAGGAAGACAAACAAGCCAGGTGCACACCTAAAATCCCAGAGGTGCGATGGTGCACGTCTCAGAGCTAGGAGGTGGAGGCAGGAGAACCAGGAGTGGGGGGCTGGCCTCTGCTACATACTGAGCAGAAGAGCAAGTGTCAGCTACATGAGACCCTATTTCAAATTAGCTAATTAGTTAAATACCATTAAAAGAGAGCCCCAGGCCAGGCGAGACTAAAAAGCAAGATCTTTCTTAACATAAAACAAAACTCCCTGCTGGGTATGGTTGTAAATGCCTGTAATCCTCACTGGGGGTCTGAAGCTGGAGGGTCAGAAGTTGAAGTCAGACTTGGCAACATAGTAAATTCAAGGCTGCATGACACCTTGTCTCAAAAAATTAATTGGATACCATTAAAAAGAGAGTCCCTGGCCAGGTGGGATACAGAGTAAGCCCTTCTTCAATGTACAAGACAAAAGCCCCAATGAGTAAATAAAAATAACTAAAATGAAGACTCTCTCCAGTAATTGCCTCACAGGCTATTTAACAGGAATTTGCTTGATCTGTTTGCTCATCTGATTTCTGAAGCATCATATGTAGCCCAGTCTGGCCTTGAATTTGTAATCCTCTTACCTCACCTCCCCAGTGCTGGTCACAGAGTGTACCATCCAGGCCAGGCCAAAGCACATACACTTTGCACACACCCAAACTATTTGCATTTCGCAAAATATTAGCAGTGGGAAGGCAGCATGCTGGGAACTGAACCCCACCCTACGGTCTTGTGATGGTTCCTACTGATGATCAACTTGACAGCATCTAAACCTGCATAGGGGGCAAACCTCTGGGCTTGTCTGTGAGGGATTCTAGGTTAAGTTCTTGGAGGTGAGAAGACCCACCCTAAAAGTGGATGGCACCATCTGAAGGGCTGGGGTCCTGAGCACCAGTGTTCATCTCTCTCTGCTTCCTGATTGTGGATGCCATGTGACCTCATGCTCCTTCCAAAATGCCTTCCCCACCATGATGAATCAGCCCTCAAAGAGTGCCAAAATAAGCCCTTCCTCCTTTAACTTGCTTTTATTTTTATCACCAGCACTAAGTAATTAATTCAGACCTCATGCATGCTAGGCAAACACTACACCACCAAGCTACATTCCTAGCCTCAAGACTGTGACTTTTGAACTGCTTTATCTTTCCATATACCCGACAAAAAGATTTGGGTCATTCTTATTGCTTTTTTGTATCACCTGCCCAGACCTTTTAGCTTTTTGGTTTCTACTAAAAACATGGCTTCCATGGCTCCCATCCCTTTCCTGCACATCTAGGAGTTGTCTACAGGAGCCTTGGTTGCTCCGGCCTCCCATCTGCACCGATCAAGACTGTGCACTCTCCTGCCATCAACAGTCCTCCACGTTCAAGCCTCCCCACAGTGGAGCGACCACCCTTCTCGGTCTCTCCTGGTCTCACTCTGGCCAGTGAAGCTCAAGCCTCAGTTATGCCCAAACCATCTCTTCCCCGTATAAACCATCAGCTTCAGTCTCCAGTGTAGGAACCCTGAAGAAAATAAGCTCTCCCTCTCTCTGGGGAACACCCCCTCTTTCTGTGCTCACACAGGGCTTTCTCAGGCACAGATAACACTCTGCCAGGACACCTAGTTATGCCCCCCACCACAGATCTGACTTCAGGCCTTCCAATTAAATGCATCAACACAGACATTCTGCAGATGGCCCCAGAGTGAACACCCAGTTCTTGTGAAACAAGACATCGTCTGCTGCCATGGAGACCCCACTGACCACCCCACCCCCCAGATTAGTAGATCTCTTCAAGAGATTGTGTGGCTCTTTAAGCCACTGGACTAAGTTGAAAGACTTTATGGCCTGTCTTGGCAGGGACCGTCAAGGCCTGAAGCCATACCCCACCTTTATCACTGCTATCAGCCAGACGGTCTGTATCACTCTGGCTGCCCAATTTCCTGGTTTCCCAGGGTTAAGCTTCAGAGCTTACTTACACCCAAGGCATAATTACAAGGTTGTGACAGTACTTCAGTGACACCAAAAAGAACCTGGGAAACACCTTGAAGAAGGCAGGCTGCCTCCCAAGCATATTTACAAAACAGAGGCTCACAGCCTGGTAAGCAAGAAAGAACTCAAACACGCCAGGGTGGGTCTTCCTGTTTCACCCTGGGGTTCAGGCTATGTCCAGCGAGTTAATGGTTATTAACAAATAAGAACATGTGGCTATGGGGCTGGAGAGGTGTCTCAGGGGTTAAGCCTCCGCCTTGCAGGCAGAAGGTCCTGAGTTCTCCGCCTTGCAGGCAGAAGGTCCTGAGTTCGGATTCCAGATCCCACGTATAGACGCCAGGCGGAAGCGGGGGCGGCCTGCCTTCTTGTCCTGGTAGGGCGGAGCCTGTGAATCCCGGGGCAGAAGGAGGTGGAGGCGTCCATGGTGGTTCCCGAATTCGTCCGTGGTTCTACACATACACAGACACACACACATACGCACATGCGCACAGTTGAATAAATAATAATAATAAAAAAATTTTTTAAAAATGTCGCTAGAAACTTAAAGGGTTTTGTAAGCAGCTTGGGGATTCTTCAGTGAGAGTTGGATATCACTTCCAAAAGAGCCCAAGAATGGAAAGTCAATATCTGAGCGATTAGAAAATATTAAGGCTGCTTCCCCTAACACCCTGAAGTCCTGGTGAACGGGGCAGACACGCTTCTTTAAAACAAGTATAATAGACTTTTCCTAAACAGCACACCGAAGAACTGGACTATTATTTTAAAGAGATTCATAATCCTCTAACTCTTTTGGCAAATTTATTCTTGGGGGAAACAGCAGTCCTAATACAGTATGTATCTGGCCCAGAGGATACTAGGGGCAGGAAAAGTGGCCCAGGCTTAGAAAGAGGGAGTTATTCTCTGTTCCCTACGTCAGGCTTGCGCCCGGAAACACTGCTGAGACAGGACTCCCAGGGGCCCAAATATCGGTCCCGGCGACACTGCCCAGGACGGAAAGACTAAATCCCATTGTTTCGGGCCAGACAACTCGCCAGAGCCGCGCAGACTTCCCATTCAGCACGAGCCCGGCTTCCGCGCCCCGGCCGCCCGCGTAATCGGATTCCGGGCGCGCGGCCGGGAAGGGGCTGGGCTGTCCATCTGCCGTCCACACCGACCCATGGAGCCTCCCAGGCAGTGCCGGGACCCCGCACGGGACCGGACCGCACCCTCCCCAGGCAGAGGGAACTCCAGTGCCTGACGTTGCCTTCGGTGCCCGGGCGCCGTCGTGGAAAGCCGGCTTCCGGGGTGCCGGTCGGCGAGCGTCCCCGACAGCCAGGCGGACGGCGCTACCCACCCCCGCCGCTCCTCACCATCTCCTTGCGCAGCAGCGCCAACGCGGCGTCCAGGTTCGGGGGCTTGGCGGGCGGCCCCGCCGCCCGCGCCCCGCCGCCGCCCGCGCCCCCGCGGCTCAGCTCGTCCTGGATGCGCGACTTCTGCGCGTACAGCCGCTCCAGGTGCCGCCAGCCGCCCGGCGCGCCGCCCGCCGCCGAGTGCAGCAGCCCACTCAGGCTCTTGGGCAGCGGCGGCAGCCCGTCCACACGCAGCCCCCCGGCCGCGCCCGCCGCCCCCGGCCCGCTCATCGCGCCGCCGCCGCTGAGTCCCACGCGCGGCGGCTGGCCGAGGTCCCCAAGCCCCGCGGGGTCCGCCCACTTCCCGCCCGCCGGGCTCCGCCTCTCTCCTCCACCCCTTCCGCGGGCCCCGGGCTGCCCCTGAGGCCGCGCCTTGCGGCTCCGCTGTGCTAGAGTTTAGATCGCACCCTTCTTAACCTCACACCCTGCTCATTTTAGGCCTGAGTCCTCTGGGTCATACCTCCAGAGGGTCCCCACGCCTTCGCGCAGTAGCCCCAACCCTCCCCTCAGCGTCCCCCCTCCACGCCCAGCCCTCTCTGTCCCACATCCAGCCAGTTCTTGGCTGCACGCATTCTCCAGTCGCCGTCCCACCCTATCAGTCCCGCCCCCTTTTCTTTGGTCCCTAATGCGGAGCAACTCCGCCCTCTCCCCCAGGCCAGTTCCAGCAACCTCTACCGTAGGCAGTAAGTACCCCGTGGGCCTCACGCTCCCCAAGCTGCTGCTATGTACCCAAGAGAGCGAGGCCCTTGCTCCAACCCGAGGGGCCTTCGGGTTCCGGAACTCGGAGCAGAGGGCCACCCAAGGGTAGGATCTGACCTCCCCGTGCGTGTTAGGGTTCCCGACCCACAGCATTGGAGTACCACTTTGGGGACTAGAAGAGATGACCCAACAGTCTTTGAGCCTGGCCACAAGCTCAAGAATTCTAGGTTGCAATGTCACGGAGTTACAGACTTTTACTTGCCACCTTCTGCAAAAATAAACACATCCTGAGTTGGGAAGATGGCTCAAGGGTTAAGCTACTGTCTTACAAACAAAAGAATCTGAGTTCAGACCCCAGATCCCACGGTAAAAATGCCAGGCAGATGTGCTGGCAGCTGGAAATTCCGGCCCTGGTAAACTAAGCTTGAGAAATCCCAGAGCGAAGAGACACGGAGTTAGAGCAATCAAGGATGATTCCTGATGTCACCCTTGAACTTCCTCGGGCACATGTGCGCACACACTCACACACATAATAATCACCACCACCCCTTGGACAGGAGCCAAGAGCCCCCGCAGGAAGAAATCAACCATAACCAGAAGTAACTAGCTCAGGAGACTGGTGATGAGGAAGCCAGAGCTCTGGTCAACATCAACTTTTAATGCCTGTGATTACTGAGTTTAATTACCAAGGGACCTAGTGTTCCAACTGCATTCAGTAGGAGCATAAGTATGAAGTGTTCTGAGAGTCTCAAAGGCTCTCTCTTTAACCCACCATCCCTGGAACCTACCCAAAAACAATGTGGAAAGTCAGTGTTGGGAGTGAGGGGTACCCACCCCTTCCCAGACTGCCCAGTGTCCTACTGTATAGTTAACCAGGCACCTTCCCAAAGGTCAGGCATTCCTTCATCCACTGGTTAAGCAATGGATGTCTTCAGCATAGGGCTGCCACTGAGTGGGAGACAGGGAGGGGAGATGCAGAGAGTATTTGGATCTGCCCTCCACGCCCTGGCCTGAATTCTTTCCTCTTCTGTCCTGCTTCCTCTCAGGCACAAATCCCCCAAGGGAGGTGATGGCAGAACAGGAAGAGAAGCTGGGCACCTGACATGTTCTGTAAAAGACATCTGAAGGGAGAAGAGTCGAGCAGCCCAAGGGCCCCTGAGCCCTCGCATTATGCCCTCCTTGTTAAAGGTAGGTCCTGCATTAAAGGTACTGCAGGAAATGAGGTCGGCAAGATCCCTATCAGCAAATAACACCCCGAGGTGAGTAGAAGGCTCCATAGAACTCCTGTGGTGCGAGGAAGGCAATATGTATCAAGTCAGAAACAGGTATAGAACAACTGGTCAAGCATCTGAGAACTTAGTACTTGTTTGTTTGATTGATTGGTGATGGTTGAGCCCTGCTGGGGATCAAATAGTGCTCCTTTTGCGGGAACAGCAGTCCCAATGTTGCAGGGTTCTTGTGTTCTGGAGAGGATTGAAACCAGAACACGTGTAGAGGATTAAGGTAGAGTTTATTAGAGGAGAGGAAGGCTAGAACTCATGGATTCCAGGCGTGGAGCCCTGGAGAACTCATGAAGCCAGAAATGGACTCATGGCACCCTGAGGGGCAGGCACCATGAGGGGCAAGCACCCGGGAGAACTCATGGACCCCAGGCATGGAATCCATGAGACACAGGCACAGAACAGAACTCATGGCACTCCGAGGGCCATGAGGTGCTAGGGCTCCGAAGATGGCTACCAGGGTCAGACATATTTGTACACCTAGGCAAGCCTGGGTAACTGGCTTTTTCTCATTTGGCTAGTTCCCACTGGGGCCCAACCCAGTGGCTCCTGGGCCCACGTGAGCCTAGAAATCAAGTTGTTTGTTGGATATGGAGAGTTCATCTCCATAATCCTTTCATAGAGAAGTTGGTCATCTTATCTCTGGGAGGATTTGAGTCAGTTCCTCGGCAGGGGTTTCCTTCAGGGTGATCCCAGCAGTGGGGGATGGCCTTCGGGAATTTCAAAGACCTTTAGAGACTATCTCAGCACAGCTGTTCTAATCCTGCCTTACTCCCACCTGCCAGGCCACATCACCACCACTGAGTTATTCAGTGAATGGTCTGTGATGAGAGAGAGAGAGAAAGAGAGAGATGCTCGTAAGGTAGAGGTTGGATGTCCTATAATCACTCTCCACCTTGTTTTGCAAATAGGGTCTCTCACTGACCCTGGAGCCCACTGATAGGCCAGCCAGCAGGTCTCAGGATCCGCCTGCTGCCTCCTCATTGCTGGGTTCGCAGACCTGCACCTTCGCATCTGTTTTTGCATGGGTGCTGGAGACCTGAAATCGGGTCCTCATGCTTGCAAGGCAAATACTCTTACTAGCTGAGCCACCTCCCAGCCCCACAAGGGGCTGCTCTTGAAGTTCACGCTTATCAAGGAAAGAGGAATTAACATGGCTTGGAAGGCTATGAAAGTATGTGGTGTTTACTCTCCTCTCCTGAAATGCTGTCTCTGTCTGTTTGAACTGCTCCAACAAAATGCTTAGATTTGCTATTTATTAATGACAGTTCTGGCGCTGGAAACGGTGGTGAAAGCTTGTCACATAGAGGGCCTTCTGTGCTTGCTGTGGTGGAGGGTATGCCTACCCCCCACAGCCTCCTCAGGAGCACACTAATTCCATTCATGAGACTCCACTCTGAAGACTGAGTCACCTCTACGGTCAGCCTGTGAAGCCCTGTGGTTACATGGCTCCTGAGGCATGGGGCTGGCCCCTCCCACTGGTGCACCTGCACACCTCCAGGATGCCATTTTATAGACCACATAGCTGAGCCCTAGAGGTGTGGGCTCCCACCAAACTGTACAGAATTGTGTTGTCTCCTTGCTCATTCTCCCCTACACACAGTGTGTCAGTGTATATGCGCGTGCGTGTGTGTGTGTGTGTGTGTGTGTGTGTGTGTGTGTGTGTGGTAAGTTCCAGATGTGTCTGACAAGTGCTGAGTATGATAGGCTGCTTCTCCTTGCTCCTTCATCCAACTACAGTTTAACTCTTTCCAGGGAAGTTGTAGTAGGAAAAACACTCTGTAGCTGAACATTGAGGCAATAAAGCGAAGATAGAAAAATGAAACATTTGTTTTATTTTAAGGAGCTACAAGGAAGCAATAGCCTTCATGGAGCAGGTCAAGCTCTGTCACTTCAAAGCCCCTCTTCCCTTCACCTTAACAAGTAAACTTATAATTAAGTGACACTCGATGCCTAAAGAAAGGGAAAGAACAAAGAGGGCTCCTTCTACCCAGACTCCAGCCTTGAAGAAAGGAACTCTGCAGCCTTGGAGGGGAAACATGGTGGGCCCACCTTGAACAGAACTACAGCTCCTGCTCCTGCAAAACCCAGATCCCACAGCAAAGCCTCAGAGAAAGACAGACTTGGACACTGGATGCTCCGTCCCCCAACACGGCCATGGGAAGCACATTTCCTTCCTCTGCTTTTCACCATCATTTTGAATTCTTAATTTAAGGAGGGTGAGTGGCCAAACCAGAGACACAGACCAGCTCTTGTGGTCTAATAACAATTCCACACTCAAAGGGTAAACTGAGGAAGGCGGGGCTCAGGTGACCATTGAGAGGGATGGGCAGGTTCTGGAAGGAAGTAGGAAGTTGGCACAATGGTGGCTTCCAGGGAGAGGAAGGAGGTCGCACCCTTCTCCTCCTACGCCAGTGTGCTAGGAACCATGTAACAAAAAAGAGGACTGGCCACATTATTTTCAACTCTATTTAACCAAGTGAATAATTAAGTACTTTGTTCCTGTGGGCCACATCTAGGATGCAGCATGTTTTTTCCTAGTAGTTTATTTTTTGTTTAATTTAAACCTAAACAGTAGTGCTTAGCTAGGTGTGGCAGGTGCCTGTAATCTCAGCACTGGGGAAGCAGAGGAGGGAGACTCAGGGGTTGAACCCACCTTGTCTACTGCTGAGTTTGAGGCCAGTCTGGGCTACTTAGAAACACTGGCCCAAAAAATAAGAAAAGAAAAAGTCTGCAGGACTTTAACTTTTCCGCGTTGGCGCTCATCATCTTTTAAATTCAATTTATTAAATCCTGACTTGGAACTTTTTTATTAATTTATATGTATCTTTGTCATAGTTAAGCACAGGTGTCAACTTGACTCTTGAGAGTTTGAGCTCTGGGCACAGGTGTAGAGAGTTGATGGTTGAGTTAAGCCCAGAGCAAACCTGAAGGAGATTGTCTGGCTGCTGGGGAAGACCCAGCCCATGGTGGGTGGGATTAGGCCCTGGATAAATCACAGAGAGCTGGTTGAGAGAGTTGGCATCTGTATACTTGGCCAGATATGCTGGTCTGGCAAGTAAGGATTGTCCATCTCTCAGCCGTTATGGTGGCCAGTTCCCTCGGCCCTGGTGTTGGTGTGTGCTCTCCTGTCAAGCTGGACTCTGAACTGTAACCAGACTATCGTAAGAAAGTAAACTCCTTGTTCCCTTAAGCTGTGTGATGGTCATTTATCAGCAACTATGCAGGCAGACTGAAACAATCTTGTACTTTTATTTTTATTTGTATATCACTTTGTTTGCAACAAAGTCTCACACTGAAGCCTGGATGGGCCTGGAATTCCTGACTGTTCCCTCCCACCCTCATCCTCTCAGGGTAGTGCTGGGATGACAGTTGCGAGCTACCGCACCAGGCTCTGAGCCTTGATCTTAGTCTAGGTTAGTACCTATCCTCCCCAGAAGTAGCTGTCTATCGGATTAGTAAATTAATTATTTACCAATGGCTCTCTTGCCCCTCATGGTACTCCATGTCTGGAGTCCATGAGTTCTCACGGGTTCTCTTTCCCTCATGTTCTCTTCTTTCTCTCTTCTAATAAACTCTGCCTTAATCCTTTATACATGTTCTGGTTTCAATTTTCCACCCTTCAACATGAGAACCTAGACACATACAGACCCCAGAAGGACCCCATGTTAATTGGACTTGATATTTATTTATTTATTTTATTTAAAATTTTTATTTATATTTCTTTTATTTATCATAAACTGTATTAGGGTTCTCTAGTTGCAGTTTGCTTGCATGGTTGCTGATAAATGACCATCAAACGGCTTAAGGGAACAAGGGTTTGTTCTCTCTTATGATTCCTGGTTACAGTTCTCAGTCTAGCTTGAAGGAAGAGCTCACGCCAACACCAGGGCCGAGGGAACTGGCTACACCATCACCACATAATGGCTGAGAGATGGACAATCCTTACTTGCCAGACCAGCATGTCTGGCCAAGTGTACAGAAGTATGTTGATTTCCTCAAGCAGCTCTCTGTATTTTATTCACCTGTTCAGAGCCTAGTCCGACCCACTACAGGCTGGATGTGCTCCATCAACTAGACCATCTCTTGCAAGTTTGCTCTGGGCTTAACCCAACCACTAATTCTCCACGAATGTGCCCAGAGCTCAAACCCTCAACAGTCAAGTTGACACCTGTGCTTAATGATGACATCTAGAGTCATGGAATCCACAGAATGAATATATATATATTGAGTTGGCTTATGAAATATGGCCAAGATTGTCCAACGATGGCTGCCAGTAGCTGCTCAGTCTAGTAGGCTGAGGGTTGGAGAATTCCTAGAGAATCTCTAGTTGCGGTAAAGACGTGGAGGGTCAGGTAGCAGGAGGGAAGAGCACAGCTTCAGAGAGTCTCTCCCCTTCTCCTCTGTATTCTGTTCTGTGGCTTTCATGTGGGCCATTACTGAGATCTATGGAGGTTCCAATAGAATCTAGGGTTGATCTTGTATTATCCAGATAATCTCTTCAGGTGGTCTCAGCTGATATTACTAGGTATGGTCTCATCTGATCTAGTTAGTACCAGGTGTGTCAAGTTGACACCCAGGATTAACTATCACATAAATTTAACTGACTTTTTGAGACAGGTTCTCACTTTGTAGCCAACTTGGCCCAGAGCTCGGTATGTAGCCCAGGTCAGTCTGGAACTCAGGATGCTCTCTAAAGCTGAATTTGTCAGTTCACATCTGTGGAGTCAGAAATTCTAGGTTTTTCTGGACTACATATTTAGTTTAAGGCCACCCTGAACCACATGGTACTCTGTCTCATAAAGAAAGAACGACTAGTAAAAACCCAAACAAACAAAGGAGAAATAAAATTATTAATGGGTAGTATAGCATAGCATGCACAGAGGTCAGAGGACAGCTTGCAGGGAGGGGTAAAAATAATTATTTATTAATAAATAATATGGTTACTAATTTATCACTTATTGTCATAATAGTAGCGGCAAAACTGTTTCGAGTCACACTGTATTCATGACAGTACTGTGCTCATCAAGGAATTGTGTTCGTGGAGGTAGTGTGTTCGTGGAAGTATTATGCTCATGGAGGTAGTGTGTCTGTACAGCTACCCTTTCTGTGAGACAATACTTCAACACAAGCAGCTTAGGGGGGGAGTGTTACTTACGGCTCCAGAGGGAGCATAGTCCATTTGTGATGGAAATTACATAGGCACGGCTGGAGGCAGGAGCAGGAAGTTGGTTGAGGTCATTGCAGCCATCAGGATGCAGAGACCAAGAAAGTTAAGAGGCAGCAGGGTTGGACTACCAGACCTCAAGGTCTGCCTCCTGTGACGCGCCTTCCTCCAACAAGGCTCCACCTTCTAAGCACGCCATGACCTTTCCAAATATTGACCCCAGGTAAGTATTCAAACACATGGACCTGTAGGGAGCAACATGCATTCAAACCACACACTGCTTACTGAAGTACTGTGTTCATTAGGGTACTGTGTCATCAAGGTATACTGTTTTCATGAGGGTACTGTGTTCATGGGAGTACTGCATTTATTGGAGTACTGTATATTCATCAAGATATACTGTATTCACTGAGGACCTGTCTTCACCGAGGTACTGTGTTCATCGAGGTACTGTGTTCCTAGAGCTGCTGTTTCATGGAGGAGTACTATGTTCTGTGCACATGGAACCTATTTTGCAGGCAGCATCCTGGATGTCTGTACAGTGATCCTCTCTGGTACTGATGAAACCCTCGGTTGAGAGAAGAGCTGGTTGGGTTGCCTGTGTCACGTGACAGTCGGTGGTAGAGCTGAACGTCTGTACTAATGTTTCTGACTCAGGGAAGATGCTTTGTTTGTTCAGTTATGATCATACCATCCCAAATACCCGCACTGTGAAGCACACAGCACACTCACTGGAGGGTGGGGCCTGCCACAGCATGCAGGACAACAGTGAGAACCCGACCGGACAGGGCCGAGGGCAGAGCCTCTGCCCCAGTGTGTCAGCTCTGCTGACTTACTTGCTTCATGCACACTAGCTGTGGATAGACCGTGGAACACCGAAGGCTAATGTCACCAAAAACAAGGTGTCCGAAGTGATAGCCCCTGACCACAGGGGGCGACTGTGCCCATCTCTCTGGTCTCAGTTGAGATGTATTATGTGTACGAAATGCATGGTGGGTTCTGAAGGCTGGTTGTGCAAGTGTCAGATGCCTCATCTAGAGAACACTGTCAGGAGTCAGTCATTTCTATGGCAGATGCTGTAGATCAAACTTAGGTCTTCAGGCTTGTGCAGCAAGCGCCTCTATCTGCTGAGCATCTCTCGGCCTCCGCTGCTTGTTCCTAATGTGGCTGCTAAAAGGTGTATTTGTACAGGCAGCTTGAGTTTGCTGCTCACATTAGGAGGGATTAGGGAGCCAGTCTGGGCTCAGGGTGTGCCTCAGGAGGAAGCAGTCGCCTAGCATGCATAAAACCCTGGGTTGGATCCTAGCACTGCCCAATTCTTTTAAAAAGGGAATGGACCTGGTGGTGGGGAGGCTGAGGCTGGAGGAAGGCAAGTTCAAGTCTATCCTGGATAACATAGCAAGACCCTGTCTCAAAATAAAAAGTAAAAAGTGGGATAGGGCTCTAACCCAGTGGTAGTGTGCTTGCCTAACATGTTTGAGGCCCTGGGTTCAATCCCCGTACAGGGGCAAGGGAGAATAACACTGAAGGAAGCTCAGTTGAGCAGATGTCGTGAGTAGGGAGGACCGAATGCTTTTCCAAACTCAGAGCATCTGGCACAGGCTGCGTTCAGAGATGAGAGAACCACACACGCAGCTCATTTGCATTTGCATTTTTATCATGATGAAATCAGAGTTGAGAGAAGGACTAGTGGTAAGCGAGAGTGTCATACAGAACCAACAACAGCCAGTTGGCTTCCTGTAATAGGTCCATGGGAGCCAAGGACTAGGTGTTTCCCGGGACCCTTGCTCACTGTGACAGGGACAAAATGCAAAGTGGAAGGCGTTTGGAGGCTCCCGGCTCCCCTCACCCCCCATCCCCCAACCCCATTGGCTGGAATTTGCTTACAGAGAGAATTGAGCTGTGTCTGAAAGGGGGAGGCTAGTTTTTCAGACGCTATGGAGTCCTCGGGCAGCATGAAAGGGAACCGTGTGCCCTGCCTAACCCCAAAGATCAGCCAGGTTGGCCGCTCACCTCCACACAAGGCAGAGCCAGATGACCCAGAAATAGGTCACCGACTTTCTCAATCTTCCCCAGGAACGTTCAGCTGTGAAATAAATGTGTGCATTCACCTCAGGCAAATAACATAAAAAAAAGAGGACTTTTGAAAGTAAGGGTCTGGGGAGCCAGTTTGCTGCTCACATTAGGAAGAAAGTATCATTGGTTCCACGATTGAGATGGTGGTGATGAGGCATTTGCTGGAAAACCTGAGCACAATTCCCAGAAGCCTCCCCATTCTCTGATGTCTGCTCATCCCTCACCACAGTCCCTAGACCTGGCCTGTATGGGGATGCGGGGGTCTCCTTCTATTCCTGTGGAGCACCTCCTCCTCTTAATCCACACTTCAGTGCAACCCCTCTGTCCCTGCGCCCCACCTCCCTGCTCGTGGGCACGGAAGTCCCACACACCTCTCTGCAATTCTCTCCACGTGTCCAACAAGCCGGCGCCTCCAGAGCACGGTGTCCAGTTGCTCCTGGCGCAGGCAACACTCTGGCCCTGGCCCAGCAGGTGTCTGGGTCTCACAAGGCCTTCTTGCCCCAGGGCCAAAGCCTCCGCTTTGTGTCTGCTGGCAACACCCACACAGGTGTCTGGGCCCCACAGAACCGTGTGCCGAGTGTCAGGCAGGCTTGCAGACTTGCTTCTGGGAGTCGCAGGTGGGCTGTAGTGGAGGCCTCTTGCTCATCATCCCTGAGGAAGCAATGAAGACAGCTTCCAGAGCACTTGCCCCAGCTCCTGTCGGCGCCCAGCAGTGAGGTTTCTGGAAGAAATGGAACTTGCCTGCAGGAACGAGGGAAAGCGGCGTCCTGCCGCAGAGTGGGAGGGCGCGGCCGGCAGGCACGGTGTGTTTGCCCTTCATGCCATCCCCACTAAGCCTCTGCCCTGGTTCACCTTCAAGTTTCTAGAGTGAGTTCCCCACAGCAGGCCGCTGAATCTCAGGAGTCAGATAAAAGCCCAGCATGCACTAGGCTTGATCACACTTGGTGATCATGGGGGGTGGGGAGGGGGGGTTCCTTTGTCTTTGCTCTGAACTCATTTGGTGCTTTGGGAGACACGGATAGGGCTGGGCCTGGGAGTGCAGGTCTGTCATCCCAGATCCTTGGGAGACTGAGGCACAAAGACCATGAGTTCAAGTCCAGCCTAGGGTACAGAATTCAAAATCAACTTAGAGCACCTTAGCAAGATCCTGTCTCAAAACAAAAAATAAAAACAAGAATGTAGCTCAGTGGTACAGCTCTTACCTGGGATACACAAGACCCTGTGTTCCAGAGAGAGAGAGAGAGAGCACGTGGAGCCTGGGAGAGGTGAGCACAATGCAGGGAGAGAGAGGGAAGGCTAGGCAAGCTTTTGCCCAACCTCAGCTATACCTGCTGGGGGGAGCTAGGCAAGGGCCACACCCAAGAGCAGACACTGCACAGCTGTGGGAGTTTCCAGGGTGGTGACACCTACTACAACAGGAGTCCTGGGCAACATTCATGAATGGTGGGGAGAAGCCAGGCTTGTGACTTGCCAAGATTCAACTCAGCCTATGCGAACATGTGTTCGTACCACATTCAAGTGCTGTCACTTCTCAAGGACCGGTTTCCCTTTCAGGTGTGCAAGAAGTCCCCGGTTCTCTTTTACTGTAGCCAAACGGGCAGTTTTGTTCTTTTCTTTTGGGAGACAGGGTCTCATGGAGACCAGGTTGGCCTCAAAGTTGCAATGCGGCAGAAGACCTTGAACTCCTGGCGGGCTGACAGCTCTGTGCTGCTGCGCCCTGATGCATCTGAATGTTTTCTGTTTGCTCAGATCCCACAGTCAACTGACCTGTCAGCCGCGCACACAAAGTTAGCAATCAACTCATTTTATTACGAAAACTCATAAAATTAGGGCTTAACATCAACAGCTTGTTTCCCCATTCTCTCTTCACTCTCTTTTCCTTTTTCTTCTTTCTCTCTTCTTTCTTCCTTTCTCTCTTCTCTTTCTCTCTTCTCTCTCTTCTCCTTCCTTCCTTCCTCCCTTTCTTTCTTTTTCTCTTTCTTTCTCTTTCTCTTTCTTTTTCTTTCTCTTTCTCTTTTTTCTTTCTCTCTTTCTTTCTTTCTCTCTCTCTCTTTCTTTCTTTCTTTTTCTCTCTCTTTCTTCAGAACCTTACTATGTCGCTCTGATTAGTTTGCTCTTGAATTTGCAGTGCCTCCTTATGCCTTTGTCTCACACTTGCTGGGATTATTGGTGTGAACCACCTGCCTACTAAAATAATAGTGTGTGTATTGTATATGTGTGTGGTGTGTATATGTGTGGAGTATATGTGTGTTTGGTGTTTGTGGTGTGTGTGTGGTATGTGTGTGTGTGGTGTATGTGATATGTGTGATATGTTTGTGGTGTGTATGTGATGCATATGTATGTCGTGTGTATATGGTGTGTGTGCAGTATGTTTATGGTGTGTGTGTGGTATGTGTATATGTATGTGTGTGGTATGTACATGTGTGTAGTGTGTGTGTAGTGTGGGGGGTACGTTTATGGTGTGTATGTGTATATTATGCGTGTGTGTGTGGTGTGTGTGTGGTATGTGTATGGTATGTTTATGGTGTGTATGTGTGTAGTGTGTATGGTGGGGGGTATATTTATAGTGTGTATATGTATATGGTGTGTGTGGTGTGTGTGTATGTGTGCGTATGTGGTGTGTTGTATTGTGTGTGTGGTGTGTATGGTGTGTGTCTGTGTTGTGTATGTGTGGTATGTGTGTTGCGTGTGTGGTATGTATGTGTGTGTGGTATGTGTGTAGTGTGTGTGTGGTGTGTGTGTGGTATGTATGTGTGTGTGATGTGTATGGTGTGTGTGTGGTGTGTGTGGTGTGTGTGTGGTGTGTGTGTGTGTGTGGTGTGTGTGTGGTGTCTTGTGTGTGCATGTAGCCAGAGGAGCAGGTCATCTCTCCCTATCACTCTCCACCTTATTCCTTTGAGAAAGGGTCTCTCACTTTACCTAGAGCTCTCAGTTTTCAGCTGCAACTACTTCCAGTGACCCCACCCATCTTACTGTCTCTGTCCCTCCCCAGTCAGCCCTGGAGTTAATGAAGTAGGTGATCATACTCAGCCTTTAACCCACACTAGGGATTCAAATCAAGTCCTTACCTCTGCACAGCCAGAACTCTTACCCACTGAGCCACATGTCCAGTCTAAAAGAGAACCCTGATACCACTATGTGTGCACTAGGTACTTGTTTGTAAACCATTTGAATAAAAAAAGTCACATGTTTATTTTTTAACATGCCAATTACAGATAACACAAAGAAAACAAAGACTGCCCAAGACGTCCATCTGCACAGCCTTTAGAGAGCCCTTTCTCCATGTGAGTCAAGCTGGCACCATGCAGTGGAGGGCACGTGGCACCCATGCTCTGAGGGTGAAGCTAAGTGGCTGCCTAAAAACATTCTGCTTAATGGCTAGGAAATTAGATCTGGGACCAGACACTGGCTGCAGTAGCTTCTAGATTCTGGGAGCTGCAGTCCCCAAGGAAAGCAGCCCAGACAATCTCACGCAAAGTTCAAAGATGCCAAGAAGCCCTTCCTCTGTGACCTGCAAGAGAACTCAAACAGTTCAGGAGCCTTTCGTTGCCCTGGCTGGGCTCATCTTCTGAGCTGGTGTCCCTGTCTTGGGAGGCTCTGAGAACCTTGGGGGCAGAGTCTCAGTGGAGGAAGTAAGTCACTTGGGGGGAGCGTGCCTCTTGACTGTGGTTTGAATTCGAGTAGCACCCACAGGCCTGTGGAAGAATGCTCCACAGTGACCTGGGGAGGGCAAGTGTGGGCAGGAGGGTGTGTGGGGTGGGGGTTGCCAGCAGGCAGAGGGGCATCTTCTTAGGCCAGCGCCCTGGGCAGAGAAAGGTGGCTCAGTCAGTGCAGCCGCATCAGTGAGATTTGGGAGAACAGGGAGGGAGGGACAGCAGAAGGGGAGCCAGGCCTTGGTGTCAGGCCACCGAACTTGAAGATCATGGAAACGTTGTAATCAGAATCACAAGATCAGGTCTGATATACTAGACAGTTGTTCAAGGTTGTTACTGTGTTTGCTTGTGAATCAAGGTTCCTGAAACAGAAACACACACACACATACACACACACACACACACACACACACACTTAACCTGAAGATTCTGCATATTGATAGACTAATTAGAACTTAGGTCATTGTGGAGAGTTGGAATGTTACAGAGTCAAAGCCAAATGATCTTTGACTAACTTTAGCTCCCTTAATAACCATTTATCTCTTGCCTCTGTCTGACCTAACATCCTCTTGACTATCAGGTAAAAACGGTTTTGAATATATTAACTCAGCAGACCACTGGCTTCCACCAGCCCAGAAGCCAAGAATACCAGCAGCCAATGTCTGCGGCCTCAGCAGACATTTCTCTGCTTTGCGATAACCCATCCATCTAACTCCCATACCAGTATTTAGTAAACATTGATTTATGACTTTGTTTTGTTCTGTGCCTATAAAGAGTTCACATGACCATTTATTTCTACAGTGGAACACATCACATCACAGGGCAAACTGAATCTATGTTCCTCGGCCATCACGGTCACTTCTGTTTGAAGGTAAAGAAATCATTTTATTCCCACTAGGGTAAAAGCTGAGCCCGTGCCAATTCTGTTTCCCTATGAATCCATGAAGGAGACATTTTACAGCCGAGGCATGGCACTGGTCAAGCATTTGCCCAAAGTGACACGTGAAGCCCCAACACAGGATTGCAATCTACCTTGCAGGGCTCTGGTCCTAATGCACACGCACCCCACCCCCGCCTCAGGCAGCTCTTGGAACCCCCAGAGAGAACTGAAGGATCAGCTCAGAACAGGGCCCAGAGAGTCGTGCTGTGCTCTCGCTCTCCCAAGAAGTTAGAATCTGCAGGAATCTGTAAGAATGGGAGGACTTCAGGTCGGCTGGATGGTCCTGCAATGGGAGGGCGGAGGCAGGAGGGTCAGGCAGTCAAGGCCAGAGGTAGAACTCAGATTGCTTCTAATGTTACCAGGGAGGCAGGATCTGGGGGTCCATCCTCAGTGATGCCCCCATCCCTGCTAAGTAAGCCCCGTCTTGACAAATTTCATCCAGTGGGAAACTGGGGTTACCACTTTCAGCAAGAATATTGTGGGGGACAGAATTTATATCCTAACTTTGGAAAGTGTTTGTTATTTTTTTTGACTTTTAGCCTTTTCTAAAAGAGAGAGAGAGAGAGGAGAGGGGAAGGGAGGGGAAGGGAGGGGAGAGGAGAGGAGAGGAGAGGAGAGGAGAGGAGAGGAGAGGAGAGGAGAGGAGAGGAGAGGAGAGGAGAGGAGAGAGGAGAGGAGAGGAGAGGAGAGGAGAAAAAGAAAAACATCTTTTTGTGCTGAAGACAGAAATCCATTTGAGCAATTCCAAGAGACTGTTATCAGGAACAGCCTGTCCTGAGTGTCACGTGTTGTGTGGGAAATCCGTCTGTGGTAAAATGAGATGCATTTGCTTAAATCCTAGTGTGTTTGAGTGTGCATGCATGTGTGTGTGTGCGTGTGTAGGCATACACACACCACAGCACACATACAGAGGTGAGATAGTAATCTGTGGAGTGGGCTCTCGGATGCCCATGTCAAGTGTTTTCACTTTCTAAGCCACCTCATTGTCCTGAGATGCATCTTCTGATGCTGGTCTCATGACCTCGCTTGGCTCCGTAAATCGGTGTGCAGAGGTGATGAATAATACATCCCCTGAGCACTTTGGCTTCGGCTGATGGGAAGCTGGAGAAGCCAGTTGATGGATTCTGGGTGCCGCAGCTGCCACTGTGGGTCTGAATGGGTGTCTGTCTCTGAGTGGCAAAGCCCCCCCCCCAGCGTTCACTTTTTCCTTCTTCACCATACTATACAAAGGTTTTCTGTGAAATTACATGAAGAAGCATTAAGAGAATTCAAATGAGGATTAGCTCCCTCCTCTCTTTCCTTCCTTTCTCTTTCTTCCTCCTTCCCGTCTGTCTTCTCTTTTTTCCTTCTTTCCTTCCTCCTTCCCTCCCTCCTCCTTCCCTCCTTTTCTTCCTTCCTTCCTTCCTTTCTTCCCTTTTTTCTTCCTTCTCTTTCTCCTCCTTCCTTCCCTCCCTCCTTCCCTCCCTCCTTTCCTCTTCCCTTCCTTCCTTCTGTTTTGGTTCTTTGAAACAAGAGTCTTATGTAGCCCAGGCCAGCTTCTACCATCCTGCTGCTTCTGCCTCCCAAGTGCTGAGATCACAGCACGCAGTGGCCCTTCTGGCAGCACAAGAGCGCGCTCCATGAGCTGAGAGCTTGTGCCTGACCCCACACATGCTCATGAGTGGTCAGCAGCCCAGTGCTGGTCTGGAGATCGTGACCCCAAATCCTTCTGCCTGAAACTGCGTAGCCCAAGAGGACTCTCAGTCTCAGCCTTTGCAGGACACACCCCCAGCTTTCCCAGGACACTCTCCCAGACTCTAGTCTTCGCTCCCATATCTGGCCCTCTAGTTGATCCTCACTTCTGAGCTCAGAACCCAGAGATGTCACTCAATGTTTCCCACGGGTGAGCTGAGTGAACGGGACTGAAGGAGAAACCAGTGTCTAACTGCAGGTGCTTCCTTCCCCTGTGTGTTTGAACGAAAGACACAGCCTTCCCCATGCTCAGCCCAGCCGTGTGCATGTGTGATGTATGCGTGATGGGCGTGTGACAGTGCATTTGTGTGTATATTGCAGGTATACACACACCATGAGAAGCGTGTGATGTATGCATGATGGGTGTGAGATTGTGTCTGTGTGTCTTTGTGTTAGTTGCAGGCACCATCACAAGTGTTAAATAGGTGTGTGATGGGTGTATGAGTGTGTCTGTGTATTAGTTGCAGGCACACCATGACGTGTGTGACATATGCATGATGGGCATATAAGTGTTAGTTGCAAGCACACGCATACCATGACAAGTGTGTGATGTATGTGTGATGGGTGTATGAGCATGTCCGTGTGTTAGTTGCAGGCACATGCACGCCATGGCATGTGTGTGGAGTTTAGAGAACGACCTTCCCGTGTTTTTGCTACTGCGTGAGCCAGACTGGCTGGCCGGGAGCTGCTGGATGCTGTCCCATCTCACCTCACATTTCTGTAGTGCACTGGGGTTATGGACACTCCTGCTAGGCGCCCCTCTTTTATGTGGGCTCTAGGGACCTGTGTTAGGTCAACAGGTTTGCCAGGCAAACATTTTTCCCCACGGAGCTACATTCCCAGTCCCATGATGGTTGATTTTGATTCACAATTTGATGAGATTTAGAATCACCTTGGAAACACACCTTTGGGGGGTGGCTGAGAGGGTGTTCCTGGAGAAAAGAAGGCTCCTTGAATGTGGTCAGCACCATCCCACAGGTTGGGGTTCTGAACTGAATACACGAAGAGACCGTAGCTGAGCACCCGCGTTCTTCGCTCTCTGCTTCCTGACAGCGGATGCGTGGCGGCCAGCAGCCTCGTGTTCCTGCTGCTGTGATGGGCTGAAGACCCCAGCAGCGACCCAGAATCAGCAGCCATGATGGGCTGGATACAGCAGCGATCCAGATCTCCTCCCTTCATGCTGTGCCCACAGCAAGGAGAAAAGTAACAAACACCACCATTCACTGCAATGTCTCAGCGTGCAGCTGGGGCAGAGGGAGAACCGCAGGCTGTCTTGGTGTCCCAGCGATCAGCGATCCCTTCACCAGCTCTGAGATGGCGGCTGCCATCCCACCGTGGTCCAAGGATATGCTGCTCCTGTCCAGGGGGCAAGATAGAGCTGCCCTGGAGCCCAGGCAGGTAGGCACTGCCAACTGTGGGCCCAAGATAAAAGCAGCTGGGTTTGTAGCCCACCTCACCCTCTCTCATGCCCTCACTCTCACCCTCACCCCTTTACCCCCTCATTCTTTCTCACCCCCATCCCCCTTGCCCCACCTTGTCCCTCTTACCCTCCTCATTGCCTTCACCCCCTGTCATCCCTCAGCCCCCCCACTGTCCTTACTTGGCCCCCTCTATCCTCCCTTCCCTCTTGTTCCCCCTCACCCCATCTGACCCTCCCTCACTCCTTCGGGCCCCCCCACCCCCTCCTCATCCCTCTCACCCCACCCCACTTTCTGCCTAGAGTTTCTGGGGTCAAAGCTCGAGGGCCTGACCTTCAGCCTCAGCAGCAGTGCCCTGCGGGGAGGGGATGGTGATGGAGTTTGGGGGTGGGGAGGGAAACGGGGATGGGGGTGGGGGGAATGCCCAGAGCTCACTGCTGTCCTTGTCCAGGCCTTACATAAGGAGAAAAAGCAGATTCTCTCATGCAGCTTGCTGAAAGAACCTCTGTTTGTCCCGGCTAGAGTGACCAAGGCCTTTCAGAAATGAGCTGGAAGGAACTTTAACTGCTTGCCAGTCTGTGTTGGAATTCTTCCTACGGGAAGCGCAGCATACTGACTTTAAAATAGATGTGTACAAGGGCGGTCCTCTGGGCAAAATGTATTTCTCACCTGCGTACTTCAGAATTCAGGACTCTACTTTCTTTTCCTTCTTTTTTCTTCCCTTCTGTCCCTCCCTCCTTCCTCTCTCATCCAACAGAATACTATAACCCTATTCCAAGACACAAGGCAGCTCCGACTCCCTGCCACCTGGTCAGCTTCCATCTGTCCAGAGGTAGGACCCCTGAATGCATGTGGAGATATTCCAGAACATTATGTTGATTTACCCAAGACCCCAGGGGCTCAGAACTGGGAAAGGGGCCGCTTGCCACATATCTCCTCTCTCTGCCTCTGCTCAATGTCTCTCTCTCTCTCTCTCTCTCTCTCTCTCTCAGCCAGAGAGGTGTCACAGTGCAGAGAAGTCATGGCAAAGAGGAATGTCACAACCCTTTCGAATCCCCGACCGTCCAGAGGTAGAACAGTCTGTGGTGTTCGGTTCTGTTGTCATTGTCAAATCCCAGTGCCGGCGCATTCGGGGTCTTTCCTTTCATTTCTCTTTCGTCTTCCTAGGCTACAGGTCTTGCTCTTTCATCTGGCTTTTTAATGGTAGCCGGAACCTCTTCCTATGCCTCTCAACAAGGTCTCACATGAGGCTGGCCTTAATTCACTATATAGCCAAAGACAGTCTTCAAGTTCCGGTCCTCCTGCCGCTATGGCATTGCAGGCACAAACCGCCACACTCGAGCACCTTGGGATTACCCCATGGCATTGCAGGCACATGCCACCATGCTTGGCGTTGGTGCCTGGGCTTGGTGCGTGCTAGGCAAGCACTCCCCAAATGATCTGTGCCCCAGCTCCTTTCCCAGCGCTTTCTGGTGGTCTTCCTGTCAGGGTGTGAACCACATGCAAAGGGTTCTGGGAGAAGTTCAAAGGTGGTCACTCTGGGTGATCCCAGATCCAACCATTTTTGAGCAGCCTGCCTGAGGCGAAACTCCTGGGGCTACAGACTCTGTGACACTGAAGACAAGCAAAGGCGAGAGTCACGGCACAGTGGGTGTCCTCTCTCTCTTCTCTCTCCTCTCTCTCTCTCTCTCTCTCTCTCTCTAGGAGACACATGGCACACAGGCGACTTCTCTCTCTCGGCATAACTGTCCTGTGAAGGGTCTAGCTGCTGGCCCCCTGGAAGAAGCAGGCCTTGACCCCTGACTTGTGTGGGAATGGACCTACGAGGTGTTCTGCTCTTTCCTTCCCTCCATGGCTCCCTGGCCTGAGTGTGGGCAGGTGACAGACACGGCTTCCTTGTGCCAGGCTGTCTGTCTTTCCTGAAGAGACCCACAGTAACAGGAAGCCATGGCTGAGCATGGAGTCTCCCAGGGCCCAACCCCCGAGTGTGCATTTTGACCCAAACCTTGGAGCTCCTTCGAAAAACCTCAGAGCTTTCTGGCCAATTTCACCCACCGAAGCCTAGGTGCTTGGGCGTATGTGCAGACAATGGCAGAGACAGCGTTAGTCATTCCCCGCCACCCCCAGCCTGGGCTGTGATGTCAACTTCCTGCCAGTGAGGGGCTGGACAAAAACCCGAGGGACAGGTGGAATGGTCAGCAGCTTGCACACTCACGTCCTCGGGGGTCAAGGGTCAGCCTGCTCCTGCTGGAGAGTTAGGCCAGCTGTGTCTGTCTTCAGCACAATAGCTGGCCACTCCCTTCCCTCCTTGAACCCTCCCCTCCTCCTGTGGGACTTGCCTTTGGGACATACATTCTTGGGGTGGGCAATTCCTGGAAACTTCTTCACAACTGGCCCTTTCCGAGTCATAGGACAGATTGTCCAAGCCCCTGAGGGTTCAGGAAAGACTGGAAAAGACCCACTAACCCGGGCTCTTAGCAAAAGATCTGACTTCAGAAGTTTAGTGAGGGACTTGGCCCAGATGCAAAGAGAGCAGTGGTGCTGGGGATGCCTGTGGTGCAGCAGGTGGAGGCTTGCCTGGCACACAGAGAGCTCTGGGTTCCATCCGCAGCACTGAGTAAAGCTTGGCATAGTGGCACACACTTAAAACTCCAACACTTGGGAGGTAGAAGTAGGAGCGTCAGATATAATCAGCTCCTTCCTTTACTGTCATAGTTAGGCACAGGTGTCAACTTGACGGTTGAGGGTTTGAGCTCTGGGCACATTTGTGGAGAATTAGTGGTTGAATTGGGCTCAGAGCAAGCCTGCAAGATTGTCTAACTGATGGGGAGGCCCAGCCTGTGGTGGGTGGAATTAGGCCCTAGCATAAAAGACAGTTGGCATCCTTTTGTACACTTGGTCAGACATGCTGGTCTGGCAAGTAAGTATTGTCCCTCTCTCAGCCATTACGTGGCGATGGTGTGGCCAGTTCCCTAGGCCCTGGTGTTGGTGCGTGCTCTCCCATCAAGCTGGACTTGAGAACTGTAACCGGACTGTTGTAAGGAAATAAACCCCTTGTTCCCTTAGGCAGTTTGATGGTCATTTATGTGCATGACCCTCCACGCACACAGGTTGAGGACTTGTGCCGCCTGCTTGTGCCAAGCATATCCATTTCCTCACTGTGTGACTCTCCATACTGTTTCCTTGACTGAGATGAAAAAGACCCAGTTTGGGCTAAAGCTGGTATCGAGGTCTCTGCATATGCAGAGCCAGCATCCTTCTCGGTGCCTCCACCACCAGGTGTGCTGAGGCGGCTGCATCATGAGAACCCCACAGAGACTTTGCTCTGCAAGCCTCTCTTCAGAGTTGGTATCACCCTCACCTGTGGCCTGGGGTCCAGTGTGGAGGAGGTCCCCCAACCCTGTGAGAAGAATGGCTTCTACTGCGGGGTTGTCCCAGGAAGCCCCAGGGTTCAGAGGGTCTCCTACTAAGAACCCAGCCCAGGAGCTGACCAAGCTGAGCTCTGGGCTGCCCCTGCCCCTGTGCTCTCTCAGCAGTCGTCGTTTCTTCTATTTTCTGTCTTTTGGAGCTGGGGGAGTGCAGGCTGCCTAGAGGAAAGGCCTGTGGCAGCAGCAGGGATGGATAGACGGGAATGTGGGGGTGGGGGACCTCAACACCATCAGCTGATTTCTGGTTCTCGTTTCATAACTTGTGTGTCCTACAACCGGGTGCAGCCCTGATGCTAGCTGGCCAGAACCCACAGTGTCAGATACAGACTCCCTGCTGAACTGGATGCTAGGCTTGATTTTGACCGAGACTGTGAATTAGTTACTTTCCACATTGCTGAGGCAAAAATACCTGATGAAAGCAAATTAAAGAAGGAAAAGTTTATTTTGAGTATTTGAGGGTGTGGTCCAGGGAAGGCCTGGCAGCAGGAGCTTGAGACCGTTGGTTGTATCTTATCCCGTCAGGAAGCAGACAAGGATGAATGTGATGCGCGCTTTCTCCTTTCCATTCAAGCCAAGACCCCAGTCTGTGGAACAGTTCTACCCACATCCCAAGCGGCTCTCTGTTAAACCTTCCTAGGCCGGGAGAGGCATGGCTCCTAGGTGACCCTAAATCCAGTCAAGCTGACAGTCCACAAACCATCACAGACCTTCTTCCCAGTCACTGTTGCCTGAATTCAAAGCCTGCACCAGGACCAGCATACATCGGGGTCTGTCTAAAGAGAGCCCCTGACATGACCCTGACATGGATGGAGCTCCATCATCCTCCTGGAAGTCCCCTTCCTAGCACCCCAGTGCTTCCCAGACTCTCCCCTGGTGAGCAGAGCTCATCCCTCGTTCCCGCCACTTCCCCAAAGTCCCTCTGGTCACCTGGGCGTTGTGATGAGACCCAGCATGAAACTGTCTAGAGAACCTCAAGCTCCCTTAGCAGCAGAATCAGGGTTGTGAAGCTTCTCACAACCCTGTGAGAGAAGGAGGCAGTGCAGGCAGCCAGACTCCCCCTCCACACACACCAGAGGGACTTCAGGCTCTCTTCAGCTGGATCAGGAAGTCAGCTTCTGCCTCTCTGTCCCAGGGCCGTGGCCAGGAAGGCACCTGCCACAGAAGGGAGACCTGGGGAGAACTCTTCCAGGCAGCCTTTGCTCTGCACTGCCCTCACGCGAGGGGCAACCCACGGCTCACTCTCTCCGAGATCTGAAAATAACTCCTGAGTGCAGCCAATGCCAGGCGCCACGTGGGGCAATCCGGTGTTTCACTCAGAGCTGGGTTACACTTGGGCCAGTAGCGCAGAGGATAGACACGTGTGACACGGGACCCCACCCATCCCGTGGCAGGAGGAGATGGGCGAGTTCTGCCAGTCCCTGTGCCCCTGAGCAGCTATACTCCAAGTGGCTCTAGTGTCTGGCCAGCTGGCTGGTGGTAGCTGTGGGCTCAAAGGGGCCATCCTTGCTTTTCCTTCTGCACAGTGACTGGTGTTGGTACCCAAGTTTGTGAGCCTTCACCCAGAGATCTGCAAGTGCTTGTGGGCGCCACCTGCTGGACACTTTACACTCCCCACTTCCAAGACACCTTCATGGTGGACACAAAGAATGAAAGAAGAAAAAAGTCCCTGAAGCCGGCCAGTCTTCTCCGGCTGCTCCTCCACTCCTCCACTCTTCACTGAGGGGATCCTGCAGGTGGAACCGCTCAGGTTCCCCCAGACTGCTTGGCGGATGACCTTGTTGCTGCCTGTGTCCCGGGATCCCCTTGAGACAGATGCCACACAGGGAGGATCAGATCTGGGCAGGCCCTGTGCTGGGCTGAGTCAGTCCAGCCACTCCGTGGCATTTTGATAGATGCCCAGGAAGGAAGTGACCTTTTAAAACCAGCTTCCTCTGGAAAAGCAGCTTTACAGATTCTGCTGGGGCGTGCTGCTGCTGTGCACGCAGGCGTGTGCTGCTGCTGTGCACGCATGTGCAGGTCATGTGTATGAGGGTGCGTGTGATGTATGTGCTTGTGAGTGTTTAAAGGCCAGAGAGTAACTTTGGGTGTTGTTCTTCTGGCGCTGTCCTCAAGCGTATACCACTCTGCTTTTCCTTTTAAAGAGAATTAATGATTCCCAACGTCACCTTTGGGCTTCCACGGGCACACACACTCAAATGCCCTGTAGTGTACATGTATACATACAAATGCATGTGCACACATACAAACACACTTACACATGTGCACACACTCATACATATACACACAAAAAGAGAATGTGTGCTATAGTCACACTAAATAACATGTTTTTACAGAACTGCAGGTTGGAATAAAGATCCTTCATCAAATGGAAAAGCT
>JALPQD010000507.1:120156-150474 GCA_023101885.1 Typhlomys cinereus
TTTGACAACATCCTATGTTGTGGGATTTGTGGATACAGTTGGTATGTTGTGGTGACACAGAAGAGACAGCCAGGATTTGGTGAAGGGTGATAATGTGTATAGTTGAGTGATGAGTTCTGCTTACTGTGTTGGAAGATTTGTGTGGTGGGAATGTGGATTTGGTTGGGTTTTTGGATGGAGTGGAGCTCCTTTGAATTTACATGTTTATGTACTGTGAATGTACTGTTTTGTATTTCTATTTATGGTTTGGGAATTTTGTTTCCTATACAATGTTGTGAAGTTTACTCCTATTTTAAATTGTTCTTTGTAATAATAAAGTTTTTTTTAAAAAAGAATAGCATGCAATATCCAATACTCCTTGAGATGTGATAATCTCCTTTCTACCCTAGGTTGAAATCCAGGCCTTGTTGGAAACAATGCAGTGCCAAGACAGTGGTTGGCTGAATAGCTAAAATCTACTGAAAAAAATGATCATCTAGGCTGCTTGTTTATATGGGAGGTTTCTTACCAGTGTATGCCAAGGAAATCTACTTTCCACTGTGAGTGAAAGAAGTCAGAGTAGAAGAAGGTGGGAACAAGGCAAGCTCAGGGTTCAGCAGGAATCTGTGGAATGTGTGCACACAGGAAACAGGAAGTAAAAGCTCTTCTTCCTGTAATGTCTACTCACCTTCACTTCCTGATAAAGTTTACTCTTTTGCCAGTGGCTAAAGAAAAACATATTTCAAAATCTGGGTCCATTTTCACAAGACCAACATAAAGACAGTCTGAGAGGAGTTCAGAGAAATGAGCATACATGTCTGATCTTATTCCTGTGGATATTGAAATCAACCAGTTATTGACATGGGCTCAAGTGACACAGAAGGAAAGAAATGAATGAATTTACTTATTTATTTATTTGGGAGGTGCTCTATCCACATCTAAAACAAATGGTGAGCATTAATAAGTATAAACACATTTGGCCCACTGCAAATCTCTTGAACTAGAGTATCCGGGGATAATTTCCCCAGATCTTTTAAGCAAGTGCTCTAACAGAGTTGAAATTAAAATAATAGATCAGTTGTCTTTCAAGCACATGAAAATGAATAGCATAACATATCCCAGTTTACCCAGTGTTCAGCTTTAGTAAATGTTCTCATGTGCCTTATTTCTTATGTTTAATAAAATGGTGCTTATTTTAATTCAAGTTTCAGTCCCTCATTCTTTTCTCCTGTCACAATCAGCAGGTATTCACCCCTTGTTTGTTAATCACTGTTACAAGCCATGCAAAGCCTATGAAGAGTTTTTCTTTTTTACTTTCTTTCTGTCATAGTTAGGCACAGGTGTCAACTTGAGTTGAGGATTTGACCTCTGGGCACATTTGTAGAGAATTAGTGGTTGAGTTGAGCCCAGAGCAAACCTGCAAGAAATTGTCTGGCTGATGGGGAAGACCCAGCCCATGGTGGGACTAGGTCCTGGAATAAAATACAATGAGCTGGTTGAGAAAGTTGGCATCCTTGTGTATACTTGGTAGACATACTGGTCTGGCAGGTAAGGATCATCCCTCTTTCAGCTCCTATGCAGAGATGGTGTGTCCAGTTCCCTTGGTCCTGATATTGGTGGATGCTCTCCCATCAAGCTGAGAACTTTAACCAGTGATCCTGAGACAATAAACCTCTTGTTCCCTTAAGCCATTTGATGGTAATTTATCAGCAACCATACAGGCGAACTGCAACAGTATCCAAAATGAGGCAAAAAGCTAGGTGTTGAAGGTGTCATAGCACTAGGGAGGCAGAAGCAGGAGACTAACCATGAGTTTGAAGACAACCTAATCTACATAGCAAAAACTAAAACAGAAAAGTAGATATGAACCTATTTTGAACTAGGCTGGGTACCTGAAATGACTTAGGGTGTTTTTGCATCAGAAAATGTATGTAAGGACCAAGGAGATAGTATAGCAGATGCTTGCAAACCTGGTGATCTGAGTTAATTTCCAGAAGTCCACCTGACTCCTTAAAATTGTTCTTTCTGTCCTCCACCCCATGCACCATGGCATGCATGTTTCCTCTCCCTCTCTTTCTGTCTCTTTCTTTGTTCATAATAAATAAATTGCTAAAAAGGATACTAACAGAAATCTCATAAAACTGTAAATAATACCTTAATAAAGCTACCAGATTTTGTTTGCCTGCAGAGTAAAATTCTGATAAACAATTTTGAAAACTGTCCAAATGACATATAAAAATGTGTTTAAGTAGGTCATATGTGGGAATTTAACTTAACCAACAAATGGATTCTGTGCTTATTTCTAGTACATAGATTTGGCCATGGATCAAAGTCAATTAAATTTTTTACTGACTATATTTTACTTTTAAGTCCATGTGTGCATAAAGGTCAAATTCTTATTATAGAGCTGTGGAGAGATACGATGACGTGGATGACTCTCAAAATGATGGTGTTAAAAAGCCACAGAGAGGCTGGAGAGATAGCTCAATGGTTAAGATTCTGTCTTGAAAGCAGAAGGTCCTGAGTTCTGATCCCAGGTCCCACATAAAAACGCCAGGCAGAAACAGTGGCAGCCTGCACTTCTGGCCCTAGTGGATGGAGCCTGGAAAATCTCAGAGTGAAGCAAGAAGGAGGTAGAAGCAATCCAGGATGATTCCTGAAGTCACCCTGTCCTCCACAAGGACACACAGTACCCCTCCTCTCTCTCTCTCTCTCTCTCTCTCTCTCTCTCTCCGCCGCTCACCCCACACACACACACACACACACACACACACACATAAATCAATCAATCAACCAATCAATCAATCAATTTGAAAAAAAATGGGGTGAGGGAGATGGCTCAGCCCTTAAATCATTGGTAGTACAAGCATGAGGACCAAATGTCAGATCCCTGGAACTACATAAATGCTGGCTAGTGTTGCAACTGGCCTGTAAGTCCAGCATTTGGAAGGTGGAAACAAGGGATCCCTGGAGCACACTGGGATTCACAGACATACAAACACACAAGCAGAATACCATTCTACATAATTCTCTTTCTTCCAGATCCTTGAAAATGCATGCTAACTTAAAGGGACTGGAGCATCTTGGCAATTGTCAATGATGTGGAGCAAGGAAAGGAAGAAAGAGTGGAAAGGGCACTTGGGTTGCAGGAAAAGTTCACTTTGATTGTATGCAATTGCATCCAAATGAACCATGTAGGTCAAAATGGGTGGAGAAATGCAGCTCAGTTGGTAGAGAGCTTGCCTCACATGTACAGTGTTTTGAGTTCAATCCCTAACAACCTATCAACCAGGTATAGTGTTAAATGCCTGTGATGCCAGCACTCTGTGAGGCATGAGGATTAGAAGTTCAAGCTAATCCTTAACTACAGAGTTTTGAGTTCAACATGGGCTACATAGACTGTTCCAAAAAAAAAAAAGAAGGAAGGAAGGGAAGGAAGGGAGGGAGGGGAGGGGAGGGAGATCCTGGCTGTCTCTTCTGTGATCACACCAACATACCCAACTGTATCCCCAAATCCCACACCATAGAATTTGTCAGCTGATTCAAGCATCTCATGGTTAATTTATTCTCTCTCTCTCTCTCTCTTTCTCTCTCTGTGAGAGTGTGTGTGTGTATGTGTGTGTGTGTGTGTGTGTGTGTGTGTGTGTGTGTTGCTTGTGTGTGTATTTGTAGAAGCCATAGGTCAGCTTTGGGTAACTTCTTTTACCACTCACCACCTTATTTTTCCTAAAACTATCAATGATACTCAATTTTTATTTTTATTTATTTACTTATTTATTTATTTGGGAGGTGAGGGCACATTTGCCAAACAACTCTTGGAAGTCAAAATCACTTCTGTCTTGTGACCATGTAAGGGTCCAAGTTACAGACACATGCTACCATGACACCTGGGTTTTATTTGGATTCTGGGAATCCAAACTCAGGTCCAGCATTTTATCCACTAAACTATTTCTCCACTTCCCACTGCCTTCAGTTATTTATGACAAACTTTTCCTGTCAAAATGACAAAAGGCCTGTGGCCAGTGAGATGAGTCAGGCGGATGACCTGAGTTCAATAACTGGAACTCACACAGATGAAAGGGAGAACCAACTCCTAAAAGTTGTCCTCTGACATCCATGTGTGTGCTATGGTATGCCCATACTCTGCAATTAATTAATTAATTAATTAATTAATGCAACTTTTAAAATTATTTCAAGATTCCTCTGTCCTGCCCAAACCTAAGCTGATATACTTTATCATCTTTAACGAACACTTCCCCCTCATTTTAGCAAAGCAATTGCAAGGCTACACCTTGTACTCTGTCATCACATAAAGTTCTTTGCCCTCTAAATCATGAATCCAAACATTGTATTTGTTCAGTTGTTCCCACTATAATTCTGTGACCCCATAGGGATTCCTAAATCATTGTTTTCCACAGTGATTACACGTTTTCATTCCCACAAGTAGAGAATGCTTTCCTGTTGCTCCACATCACAGCTAACACTTGATAGCTCTGATTCTAAATGTTTGTGATTTTTCTCAGCCGAGAAAATCACATATCTATGACTACTAAAATGAATAAGCAACTTTAGTATTTTTATGGGCCATATAAATTCCCACTTGTAAGAATTAGGGAGACTGCTCAGCAGTTAAAGCACTAGCCCAACAAGCCAAAGGACCAGAGTCTAGATACTCATGTAAAAATGTCAGGTGGTATAGCAAGCCAGCCTGTAATTCCAGCCCTGGAAAGCCCAGCCTGGTTAATCTGAGCATTCTAGCCAGCCACATTAGCCTCAATGGTGGGTTCTGGGTTTAATTAGGGATTTGGGCTCAAAAGAACTAGATGAAAGAGCAAATAAGGATGATTTTTGATGTCACCCTTGGGCCTCTTCACACATGCAGATTATATGTGCATGTTCATGCACACATGCTTGCACCCACACACATGTGAACACATATACCTATGCATGTACCCTACACACAAACACACAATAAAAAAAATTAGAGTTGCTCTTTCACGAAACACTTGCTCACTCTTACTTCCATTAAACTGCTGCTTATTTGTGCAAGTTTTTACTTTATATACACTAAACTATGCTGGTTATGTGTTTACAAATTGCTTTTTACACTCTTGTTTTTCAGTCTGTATTGTATTTTTAAAGTTAATTGAGTTTGTGGTGGGGAAGGGTGAGTAGGTGGGTGTATGTGCTTCAGAGGGCATTGTGTATGCCTGTGGATACCCAAGGATAACTGTGGGAATTATTCTGGATTACTCTACCTCCTTTTTGCTTTCCTCTGGGGTTTCGCAGACTCTTGAAGGGGAGGGGCAAATGTGCAGGCTGCTGACACTTCTATCAGGTGTTTTTGTTTCTTTGTTTGTTTTGTTTTGTTTTGTTTATTTCCCAATCTCAGATTCTTTTTTTTATTAAAAATTTTCCTTTTATACAACGAGTGGTAATCCCTCCCTTCCCTTTGCTCTCCTTCTCTCCTTTCACTTCCTCTCTCCCCTACCTTCCAAATCATGCCAACCAAACATTCTCCCATCTAAGGTTCAGGGAGTTTAGAGGAAGAGGGGACAGTAAGATTGTAAGAGCCTGAAGGTGAGGAGGTTCACTGCCAGCCAGGTCACATCAGTCAGGTCACATCAGCCACAATGGGGCTCCTGTATTCAGGAACTCATTTCAAGGAGACCTACCTTCACCAAACCTGAACAATGGCTGACATATCAACATTATCCCATGGACCAGCAAGGAACTCAGGAGAAATAACACAAGCAGTGGAAACCTTAGTAGCAAGGGCTAGAGGAGTAAAAGGGAGCATTCCTATCTGTGCTCTACCGCCCAGTGTTTTTATGTAGGATCTGGCATCCAAACTCTGGTCATTTTGCTTTGGAGGCAGAGGCTTAACCCCTGAGCCATCTCTCCAGCTCTACAGTGTATTTTAAAAGACAATTTCTTTTTGTTGACAGGGTGTCATGAATCACAGACTAAACTCAGATTCCCTGTGTAACTCAGAATGACCTTGAACATATCTGATCCTTCTGTCTCTACCTCCCAAGTGTTGGAATTACAGGTATAAATCATATGCCCTATGTATGTGGTGCTGGGGATCAAACCCAGGGCTTCATGTGTGCTAGGCAACCACTTTCACAACTGAGCTACATTACCACTTCATGGACTTCTTGATTTTAGTTAGATACTTTGTGTTTGTCTCATGCACAACAAATGCTGAATTTGGCAGTCCAAGACTAGGATGCAGCTTCACAGTCATCAGAGATGTAAGAGTTCCTTCTCAAAGTCAAAATGATTGCTGATGTGAATTTTGATTAGGTAGTGGTTTCTTAGCTGTCATACCAATGTCATCAATAGCAAAACAAACAAACAAAAATCAACAACTAATTCATTGGTGTAGTGGGGTGTGTGTGTGTGTGTGTGTGTGTGTGTGTGTAGTCCTGACAAATGAAGGCCAGAGTCTTGCATGCTGACAAGAGCTCTAACACTGAATCATATCTACAACTTTGGGTTTTTCATTTTGAAGGCATTAGGAGTTCAAGGCTAGCCTCAACTATATAGTGAGTTTAAGCCCAATGTGGGGGCTACATGAGACCCTGTTTCAAAAAAAAACTTAAGAAATTGGGCTTGCAAGATAGTGGATAAGTGGATAAGACAGAAGCTCACAAACTTGATGACCCGAGTTCAATCTCTGGAAACCCACATGGTGGAAGGAAAGCTGTCTTCTGACTCTCTCTCTCTCTCTCTCTCTCTCTCTCTCTCTCTCAACTTTATAAATAGTATTCAAGAAACCAAAATAGACAGAAATATTTAAATGTACAAAAAAAATAAAAATAGCCATTGCATCTAAATAGACAAGTGAAGCATGCAGAATGTTATCAATCATTGAATCTTGATCGGTGGATATGAAGGAAATCATCATATCAATATTTTAACTTTCCAGAATGTTAGAAATATTGTTCAGCAAAATCATGGAGCTCAGCAAGGTTGCCATTCTTCTTCCTTCCTGCTGGCAAACACGATGTCTAGAGCCCAAGCAGTCACTTTTTTTAACACATAATTGCCTTTCCAAACAAGAACCAAGTTTATTGAGGCATAATTCATTCAGCACATAATTCAGCTATTTAAGTATGTAGTCCAGTTGCTTTTTGTGTATTCACAACATACAACTGTCACCATATCAATTTTAGAACATTTTTGTAAATCCCTCTCCCATAGCCATTAGCAGTCACTTCTCTTATTTTCTCAATCATTGCCCTGAGCCTAGGAAATCACTATACTACATTCTGTGTTTTTAGTTTGTTTATTCTCAATATTTCATGTAAGTGGAATTGAAATATATGACTTTTTTCAAGTCAGACAGTGTTGTCCTTTGCCAATGAAGTGTCTCTCTGATGGTTAATATTGTCAAACTAGGAGGCAGGTTTTCTACTATCTTCCAGGTGTTCTCTAGATTAAAGTTGGCCTCTGGACATGTTTGTGAGGGATTACCTAAATTGTATAAATTGATATGCGAAGGCCCAGGCCCAAACTGGGTGGGACTATTGTATTGACTTGAAGTACTGGACTGAATAAGAGGAGAGGTAAACAAGTAAGCATGCAATCATGCACTTGCGAGATTGGAGGGAGGAGGATCAGAGTTCAAGGGCAGCCTGGCCTACATGAGATCTTGTCTCAAAATAGCAAAAGAACTGTTAAAGTTGTATGAGTGGAAATGAAAAAAATTAAAATAAAATAATAAAATAAAATAAAATAAATGGCGAAAGAAAAAATTAATTCAGGCCAATTATAGTGAGCCAGCTAGCAATCCAAGCTTCTCAAGAGACTTAAGCCGGAAGTTTGCAGGTACAAAACCTGCCTGGGCTGCAAGGCAAATTCAAGACTGCCTGGATAATAGTGAGATGCTGTTTTCAGTTTTTTGAAACAGAGTCTCATGTAGCCCCCACATTGGCCTTGACCTCACTAAGTAGTTGAGGCCAGTCTTGAACTCTTAATGCTTCTGTGTCTATCTCCCAAAGCTTGAGAGTATAGGCATAAGTCACCATGCCCAACTGTTGATCGTATTTTCTACATGGTGCAACCCATGATACTGAACATAACACTTTCTTGTTAAAATATGGGTACTTTCAGTTACTAAGGATATTAATCTTATGGAAAGTCTGCTTTAAGAAGGCAAGAAGATCAGGAGCTGAAGTCTAGTCTTGGCTACACAGCAAATTTTTGGCTAAGCTAAGCTATGAGAGAGAGAGAGAGAGAGAGAGAGAGAGAGAGAGAGAGAGAGAGAGAGAAAGAGAGACCATGTCCCAACACCTTCCACTCCCCACCTCCCAAAAAAGAAATGCATTCCAGGGAAATAGTAAATTCAAAATACAAACCACCCCAGCTCCTACCCCACCATCCAGCCGGGACCGCGCACAGGGCCGAGGGAGGAGGAGGACCTCCCGCTGCGCCGGGGCCCGCCCCAGCTCCCCTCAGGTAAAATAGCTCCACGCCGACGTCCCCATCCTCCCTTCTGCACCCCGTTCCTCCGGCCGGGATGCGCACGCGGTCCAGCTAGGCCTCATCCGCGACCTAGGTAAGCTCCGTCCCTGCCCACCCCCAGAACCTCAGGCCAAATAATTCAGTTTAGTGAAATTGAAAGATCTTAAGAGTTAAAACGACAATGCCAAAGTCAAAGTGCAAATTCATGAGAAGCAACACTCAAGTAAAGAAATTTCCCACTGAAGGAATTAATCCCATAAGGTTAGACTCCAACAAGAACAAACCCACGGAAAATGGCCAAGAAAGCCTGACCCAGGATAACAACTTTCAAAATATGATCATTACCATGTTCAATACTATGAAACAGAAAATCCGGGAGGAATTACATAATCGAATCAATCGCTTTGAAGAGGAACACAACAGTCACTTGGAGGAGTTGAGAAAAACAGTGCAAGAAACAAAAACTGGCATAGAGCAGTTAAAACAGACTCAAGCAGAGTTTAAAACTGAGCTACAAGACAAGTTATCTTCAACCCAGAACTCCACAGAGAGTCTTATCAACAGAACTAACGAAGCAGAAAACAGAATTTCAGACCTTGAAGATAAAGTGGGAGTACTAACCAGCGGAAGAGGTTGTTAAAGCCAAAAAGATACTTGAGAGAAATATCCAAGAGATATGGGACACCTTGAAGAAGCCTAACATGCGTATTCATGGAATACCAGAGCAAGAATCTCAAAATACCACCCCTGAGGAAATTTTTCAAACGATCATCAAGGAAAACTTTCCTCATCTAAAAAAGGACAGGCCCATCCATATACAAGAGGCATTCCGCACCCCAAACAGATATGACCAAAACAGAAGCACCCCACGGCAAATAATAGTTAAAACACTCCACATTCAAGATAAAGAACTGGTGCTGAGAGCTTCAAGGGAGAAAAAACAAGTCACTATTAAAGGTAAACTTATTAAAATAACAAATGACTTCTCAGTCGAAACAGTAAAAGCAAGAAGAGCTTGGAGAGACATACTTCAAGTATTGAATGAGCAAAAATGTCAACCCAGGCTGATTTACCCTGCAAAACTAACAGTCATGATCGAGGGAGAAAGAAAAATTTTCCATCACAAAGACAACTTGAAGGGATACATGTCCACCAAACCAGGCCTTCAAAAAATGCTAGAAATGATACTCAAGCTTGAAGAAAAAAACAGGCATATCCAGGAGAACAGAAAGCAAATATAACACCATTAAAAGCGAAGCAATATACTTATAAAACTACTAAACATAATAAATGTCTGGAATTAAAAATAGTTTCACCATTACAACACTAAATGTTAATGGAATTAACTCACCGATCAAGAGACACAGATTACAAACGTGGATTAAAAATCACAATCCATCAATCTGCTGCCTGCAGGAAACCCATCTCACCACAAAAGATAGGCACGCTCTAAAAATAAAAGGCTGGTCAACAATTCTACAAGCAAATGGAAGCAGAAAACAGGAAGGGGTAGCCATTATGCTATCAGACAAAGTGGACTTCAAACCAAAGAAAATTATAAGAGACACGGATGGATACTACATTTTAGTCACAGGTACAATTCACCAGGAAGACTTCACAATACTGAACATATATGCACCCAATACGGGCCCCTCCACATTCATTAAGAAAACCCTACAGCGTCTAAAGCAAGAAATCAACCCCCAAACGATAATTCTTGGGGACTTCAACACCACCCTCTCAACATGGGATAGATGAACAGGTCAAAAGCTTAACAGAGACACTTTGGAACTTAATCAAACCCTGAAAGAAATGGACCTTACAGATCTCTATCGAAATTTTCACCCACGTAAAAAAGAATACACATTTTTCTCAGCAGCACACGGAACTTTCTCCAAAATAGATCACATATTGGGCCACAAAACAAATCTACACATATACAAAAAAGTTGAAATTCTAACCTGTGCCATATCAGACCACCACGGCCTAAAGCTGGACATCCACAACACATCAAACAAGAGAAAATACACTAACTCCTGGAAACTTAACAATATGATGCTGAATGAGAACTGGATTCAGGAAGAAATTAAAAAGGAAATTCAAGATTTCCTGAAAGTGAACGATAATGAAAATACAACTTACCAAAATCTCTGCAACACAATGAAAGCTGTTCTAAGAGGTAAGTCCATAACTCTTAATGCCTACATCAAAAAAATGGAAACATCAGAAATAACTTAACAATGCAGCTTAACGCTTTAGAGAAACTAGAGCAATCTGATCCCAAAAGTAGTAGAAGAGAGGAGATTAGCAAAATAAGGGGAGAAATATCTGAAATCGAGATTAAGAAAACGATAGAAAAAAATCAACTAGTCAAAAAGCTGGTTCTTTGAAAAAATCAATAAGATTGATACACCCCTAGCTAAATTAACCAAAAGCAGGAGAGAGAAAACCCAAATTAACAAAATTAGAAATGAACATGGAGTTATCACTATTGATACCCAAGAAATCCAGAGAATTATAACATCATATTTCAAAAACTTATACTCTGTGAAGTTTGATAAAACAAAAGAGATAGATGAATTTCTAAGTAAACACAACTACCTAAATTGAATCAGGAAGTTGTGAATTGTTTAAATAGTCTTATAACATATAAGGAAATTGAGGAAGTAATCTTGAATCTTCCCACCAAAAAATGTCTTGGACCAGATGGGTTCAGCACAGAATTCTACCAGACATTTAAGGAGTTAATAATACCAATACTCCTTAAACTGTTCCATCAAATAGCAAAGAAAGGATCACTACCAAATTCCTTCTATGAAGCTAATATCATTTTGATCCCAAAACCTAATAAAGACTCACTTAAAAAAGAAAACTATAGGCCGATCTCTCTGATGAACACAGATGCAAAGATTCTCCACAAAGTTTTAGCAAATCATATTCAAAAACATATTAAAAAGATTATTCACGGGGACCAAGTAGGCTTCATCCCCGGCACATAAGGTTGGTTCAACATACGCAAATCAATAAATGTAATTCATCATGTAAACCAGTCCAAAGTCCAAGACCACATGATACTCTCGATAGGTGCAGAAAAAGCTTTTGACAAGATCCAACAGCCTTTTATGATCAAAACGCTAGAGACAGTAGGAATGGAAGGAACCTTTATCAATATAACAAAAGCTGTATACAACAAGCCCACAGCAAGGATTTTGCTCAATGGGGGACAATTGGAAGCATTCCCACTTCGATCAGGAACTAGACAAGGCTGTCCACTCTCACCACTTCTATTCAATATTGTACTTGAAGTCTTAGCTGAAGCCATAAGACAAGAAAGGGACATAAGAGGGATTCAAATCAGCAAGGAAGAAGTCAAGCTATCCCTATTTGCAGATGACATGATCTTATACCTGAGGGATCCCAAAAACTCCACCAGGAAGCTCCTGGAACTAATTGAGAAGTTCAGCAGGGTGGCAGGATACAAAATAAATGTGCAAAAATCAGAGGCCTTCCTATATGCCCAGAATGAAAGAAGTGAAAAAGCCTTGAGAGACTCAATCCCATTTACAATAGCCCCTAAAAAAATGAAATACTTGGTATAAACCTAACCAAGGAGGTAAAAGACCTTTACAATGAAAACTTTAAAACCCTAAAGAAAGAAATTGCAGAAGACATCAGAAGGTGGAAAGACCTCCCATGTTCCTGGATTGGCAGAATCAACATAGTAAAAATGACCATCCTACCAAAGGCAATATACAAATTCAATGCTATACCAATTAAAATCCCAAAGCAATTCTTTAAAGAAGTTGACCAAACAATCTCAAAATTCATATGGAGGCACAAAAGACCCAGAATATCAAAGACAATCCTGAGTAACAAAAATACTGCTGGACTATCACCATACCAAACCTTAGTCTATATTACAAATCCATAGTAAAAAAAAAAAAACAGCCTGGTACTGGCTCCAAAATAGACACACAGATCAATGGATAAGGATTGAAGACGCAGATATAAGCCCACAAAATTACAGCCATTTGGTCTTTGACAAAGGGGCCCAAAGAATCCAATGGAAAAAGAACAGCATCTTCAACAAATGGTGCTGGCAAAACTGGATCTCCACATGCAGACGATTAAAGCTGGACCCATACTTGTCACCATGTACAAGACTTAACTCCAAATGGATCAAGAACCTTGATATCAGGCCAGAGACTATAAACACCATAGTTGAAAGGACAGGGAACTCCCTCGAGCTGATTGGGCTAGGCCAACATTTCCTAAACAAACATCCAATGGCACAGTCACTGCTACCAACTCTCAACAGTTGGGATCTTGTGAAATTAAAGAGCTTCTGTTCAGATAAAGAGATTGTAACACGAGCTCAAAGGCAACCCACGGAATGGGAGAAAATCTTCACTAACCACATATCTTATAGAGCTCTACTGTCCAGAGTGCACAAAGAACTTAGAAAACTAAACATCAAGGAAACCAATGGCCCAATTAAAAAATGGGCCCTGGAACTTAAAAGAAATTTTACCAGGGATGAAATCAAAATGTCTAACAAATATCTTAAAAAATGCTCCACTTCCTTAGCCATCAGGGAAATGCAAATCAAAACTTCCCTGAGATATCATCTCACCCCGGTCAGGATGGCAAAAATCCACAATACAAACAACAACAAATGCTGGAGAGGATGTGGAGAGAGGGGAACTCTCCTACATTTCTGGTGGGAGTGCAGGCTCATACAGCCACTCTGGCGAGCCGTCTGGAGATTCTTAAAGAAATTAAAGATTGAAAGGCCATATGACCCTGCGATTCCACTTTTGGGTATAACCCCCCATACAGCAGAGGTTCATCTCGATAGCACAAGCACGACCATGTTCATAGCAGCACTGTTTACAATAGCAAAGACATGGAATCAACCCAAATGTCCAACAGTTGACGAGTGGATAAGGAAACTGTGGTACATCTATACAATGGAGTACTACTCAGCCATCAAAAATGATGAATTACTGGAATTTGCTGGGAAATGAATGTCATTAGAAACAATTATATTAAGTGAAGTATCCCAGAACCAGGAAATTAAGTGCCATATGTACTCCCTAATAGGTGGCTCCTAATACCAAACTCACCCAGCCCATCTTGAGACACTCATAGGTAAATCTATGTATTACCTACAGTAATTGCAAGGATTATGAACAGGAGGGATGGAGTTGGAGGGCCACACCAGAAACAAGGAGAGAAGTGACCAGGTTACAGTAGAGAAAATAGGCCTCCATCAAGGACTGTAAGAAAGTAATGTGACACCTAGTTAAGTTCACAGGCATTCTTTCCTGATCATTTACAACTAAGGGGATATGAACTCACCAGAAGGGGAGGGCATATAGTCCGGCAGATTAAAAAGTAACCATTTTGCAAATGGGTGATTGACCCCTCCCATTGGCAAATGCCATATGACCCTGTGATTCCACTTTTGGGTATAAGTATTACATCTACCCTTGAATGTGCTCTTATAATAAGACTCCAGTTTAACAGCTTTCTGTCTCTGGCCAGGGGGTGACATACAGTGCCCATCACGATGGAGTGAAGGGCATTGCAGGAGCAACAAAACTGCAAAAGAAAATCAACAAACCACAATCCAGAACTTCAGAGACTCTATATCAACCACCTAGAACTAGGCCTGACTAATCTCTCCCCATCCTGAAGCTCAGGGACATTTGCGGAAGAGGGGGCAGTAAGAGTGTAAGAGCAAAAGAATGGGAGGAGCAATGATTTGCAAGATACTCCACACAAGTTAGGGCCGAAGCAATCATAATTGGACATTGCATGCCCGGCGCAATGTCCAACACACTATTGACCTCACAAAGTCTAGCATCTGCTAAAGGCACCAAGATCCTTGGAGGCAAGGGATTGACAGCCACAGTAGTGTTCCTATGCTTAAGGGGAACACAGGAAAGGGTTCAGGGAAATGCCACTGGGTCCTTGTACGTCATGGGAGAGGAGGGCCCAGAGGAGAGTCAGGCATGCACAAGAAAGGACTCTGGGAATTGGGGCGGGAGGCACGGGGGGGATGGGGTGGGAGGGGTGAGGGGAGGGGGAGCAGGGGGTTCGGGGGGGGGGAAGGAGGAGGGAGGGAGGGAACTGGTGTACCTATTAAGTTTGTATGAGCTGAAATAATAATAAAAAATGTATTAAAAATACAAACCAGTTGTGACGTTTCACACCCATTACCCCAGCATTTCTGAGTCTGAGACAGGAGAATCACTTTGAGTTCAAGCCCAGTCTGGGCTGGATAGGTTTGGGAAAGTCCTAGTCTACAAAGGGAAACACTGTTTCAAAACAAACAAAAAATACCTCAGATTTGGCAGCTCATGCCTGTAACCCTGGGGACCATCACAATTCTGAGACCAGTCTGTGCTACAGAGTGCATTCCAGGCCAGCATGGATTACATCATGAGGTCTCATAAAAGGATATGTGTGGCCATTGACTCACAATTTATAGAAGCGAAATCATTAACTTAGTCTTCATCAAAATTAAAAACACAGCTATCTGGTATTGACATCCACAGCTCAGTGAATGAAGCCTTTGCTTTACAAGCAAAAGGATCTCATGTAAAAATGCCGAGTTCTACTCCTAATGGCATATTTTGGGTTTAATTAGAGGCCTAAAGTCACAACAATAAGGTGGAAGAATGATCAGGATGATTCCCAATATCACCTCTGGGCCTCCATAGGCGAACACACTTACATGTACTCTTGTACATACACCCATCCATATGTGCTCACCTACACGCAAAAACACAAACACATGCACATGTACATACCCATATACACATACAAGGAAGGAAGGAAGGAAAGGAAGAGGAGGGAGGGAGGGAGGGAGGGAGGGAGGAGGGAGGAGGAGGAAAGGAAGGGAGGGACGGAGGGGCGGGAAGGAGGGCGGAGGGAAAGAGGGAGGGAGGGAAGATGAGGAGGGAGGTAGGGAGGGGGTGGGTAGGGCTGACGCTTGTTCAGACAGTGTGAGAACCAACAGAAAACAGGTTAAGAAGACATGACTAAACATTTCATGAAATGGGACATTAGAATGTCAAGTAAATGTATGAAAAAAAAATGTTTAACCTAGTAAATGGTTGAAAAAATGAAAATTAAATGTTTATCCAATATATGATATATAAGTACCATAAGGATAACAGAACAAGACAGTGACATCACAAAATGCTGGTGAGAATATAGGGAAACTGGAGTTCGATATCATTGGTGGTACTCTGAAAAACAATTTGCAGTTTCCTAGAAAAAAATTAAACATACATATTCTGTGTAATTATATTTCTGAGCATTTTTCCTAGAAATAAAAATATAGAAAAGTGTACACGAATGTTCATTACATCTCCAGTTTTAACAGCTCCAAACTAGGAAAAGTTTAGATGCCTACCATAGTCTCCCAAGTGGGCCCTGAAACATGACTGAGTAAGTCAAGCTACGGACTTGCAAACCTGGTGACCTGAGTTCAATTTCTATAGTGCACATGATGGAAGGAGAGAAACAACTTCTGAAAATTGTACTTCATACATACATAAATAAAATTTTAGTATCAAAAAAGAACTGATCTCTAAGTGGTGCTAGGATGGCAGGTGGCTCTCCATCTAACTCAACTATCCTTGTATAGGTCAATGTCTAAACACATTGATCTACAACCACCTTGTAGAACTTTGAACAATGAAAAATAATTACCCTGCTAGTATATGTAACAAAGTGAATAAATCACAAATCAGTTATGCCCATCAAAATATAAAAAGTCAAATTCAAAAAGTTACATACGACAGGAACTTGTTTAATAATATTCTGATTTTGTTGTTATTTGAGACAATCTCCTGTAATCTAGGCTAGCCAATCACCTAGTCCAACGGGACCTCGAGTTCATGATCCTCTTGACTCTACCTCCTAAGTATTAAGATTACAGGCATGGAACACACCCAGTTACTAAATCTTGAAATAACACATGCACAAGGCTCTGTCAATACCAGAGGCTTGTCTGTATATGGTTCCCTCCAAGGCTCATAGAAGAGGCAGTGAAAAGAATGCAAGATCTAGAGGAAGGGGATGGAGTGTTTCATGACACACTGCTGGCACTATTGAATTCAAAGCACCGCTGGCTACCTGCACAGGATCAAGCCAGTTAGCATTCCAACATGGATTGGGGAAGGACTCAGGGGCCCCAACTCTAGCTGAAGAGCTTAGTGGCAGAGGAAGTGCTTTTCTTTAGGGTGTGGCTGCTGGTAGGTTGCTCATTCTCCAGCAGATGGCCCCATACCCATGAGCATGCAGGCAACAATGATAGGCCTCAGTGGGTAGTAAGGAAGAAGGAAGAAAGAGGGAAGGGAGGAAGAAGGAGAAGAAGAAAAAATAGAGAAAAGCGAGAGAAAGAGTAAAGAAAGAAAATAGAAACAGAAAAAAGAAATAAAGAACGACAGAATAACTAAAAGAAAGCAGAAAGACAAGAAGAAGAAAGAACAGAAAGAACAGACTGAGGACATGACTCAGTGGGCCACATGTACTTACCACCAAGCCTGAGGACGTAAATTTGATCCCTAGAGCCCATTTGGTGGAAGGAATCAACTCTTGCAAGTTGTCTTTTGACCACCACAAGCACACCATGGTACATGTGTACAAACTAGTTAAATAGATAATTGTTTAAGAAATTAAAAAAAAAAACACGAAGGTGGAAAGGGGATATGTTGAGTATGGGGGGGACTGATGGAATGGAGATAGATACGATCAAGATACATTGTATACATTAATAATTGTCAAAGAACACATGGGATATTATTTAAGAATTGCTCTGGCAAGTCATAGAAGCACATGAGCTAAACTATCCAAAAGGGTTCTCTCTTTCTAGTCATCATACATACCTCCAATCAAGTCATTCATCTGACCATTAAGACCAGAGTTAAGTAAGTATTCTTGGAATGAATGAATGTACATGGCATAAAGTTCTGAGAATATTTTGCTGACAGTGTGGCCTATGCTTATATTGGCACATCAAAACTTGTTTCTGGGCTGGAAAGATGGCTCAGAGATTAATGCTCTGCCTTGCAAGCAGAAGGAACTGAGTTCAGATCCTGAATCCCACACAAAAACACTAGGCAGAAATAGTGGTGGCCTGCACTTTAAACCTTGGAAGGCTGAGCCTAGGAAACTTCACAGCAAAGCAATAAGGAGGTAGAATAATCCAGAATGATTCCCAATATCACCCTTGGGCCTTCACAGGCATGTGCACCCTCTGATATACACAGACACACATAGACACACACAAGCACACAAAAAGGAAGTTATTTCTGTTCATTTTCTGTTTTATTTATTTTTCTTCTTTTTTACATGTATGTGTGAATGCATGTTTCTGTGTGTATGTGATTGTGTGTATATGTATGTTTATGGGTGTGCGCGTGTGTGTGTGTGTGTGTGTTTGTGTGTGTGTGTGTGTGTGTGTATCAGAGAGTACTATGTGTTTGCTGTGGAGGCTCAAGGGTGATTTCAGGAGTCATCCTGGATTGTTTCTACCTTTCCTAAGCTCTGGCTTCCAGAGCCAGAAGTGTAGACCACCATTTCTGCCTGGCATTTTTACATGGGGTCTGGTATCAGAACTCAGGTTCTTCTACTTGCTAGGCAGAATTTTAACACTTGAGTCATCTCTCCAGCTCCAAAGTTGTTTCTGTTAATTTTCTACTGATTCAATTTGACCAGAAATTATCTGACAGCCAGTATTGAGAAATCTATCAAATGAACAGACAGCCAAGAGTCGGAAAGATTTATGTGGAAATCATCAAACTAGTGTTCCCTGTTTTATGCTGTGAATGGCAGGTGAGGATGCAGTCTGGTCATGAAACACTAACATCCTATATCCTGAAAATTCTGCACAGAGCAGGTTGAAGATTTTTCAGAGACAAATGAAGAAAACTTTTATCAATGATGCAGATGGAGCTGGCCATGGTAGCTTACATGCATAATCCTAGCTTTGGAGAGGCTGATGCAAAAGGATTTGGCATTGACATAGGAGGTTCGTTTGGGCTAAATGGTGCATATACACAAGTGCTCCAACAATGATTAAATGTGCATTCTGTGCAACACATTAAAGAAAGCCATGCAAGTGCAATCTAACTAGAGATGGGGGCTCAGGAAATCATGAGAGTCTATGTCACATTCACTCATGATTATCAAACATTGACCAGTGAGAAACTTTCACTGTCATATTGCCCAAGCCAGATGACATCTGCAGACATGTCTTTAGAAAGCTATAGAAAAATAGAGACATTGTAAATCATCGCTGGCACTGATGATTCTCTATGATGATCACTTTGGAAGTGGGAGTGGCAACATTATAGCTCCACAAAAGGAGAAAGTTCAAGTGAGGCAGATCTAGAAACCATTTACTTGTCATACATTTTGAGAATGTCAAAATGTCTCGAAGTGCTTTTAAACTACTCCCAGAGCACTGAGATGGCTCAATGAGATGAAGGTGCCTATGGGCAAACCTAGTGACCTGAGTTCAAGAGAGAGAATCTACTTCCTCTCTCTGTCTCCAGATCAGTGGAGCTACCTACATCTGCTGCCATGTGCTCTGCCTTCCTTTCCATGACAGTGGGTGAACTGCCTGTGTATCTCCATGCCCTGCTACTTGCCTATTCAAGGATTTAGTTCCTGTAGTGATGTTCCTGCTCTACCTAGCTGTTAGCTTGCTTCTTTTGTCAGAACAAGATACCACCCTCTGGGCGGCTTAAATAATCAAAGCTTATTTCCTAACAGTTAGAAGTGTAGCATTAAGATGTCAGTGGTGGGCACATGACTCACAGGTCCCATGAAGAGCCTTTGGCAGTTAATTGTTGCTGGAGGAGGAGCATGTGTTTTCTTCACCTGTGTATCATGTGCATGCATACGTATGTATGCTTGCTCATGGGTGCATGTACACGCTGTGGCGCATGCATAGAGGTCAGAGGATGACTTTCAGGGTTCAGCTTTCCCTTTCTCCTGTGTGGATGCCAAGGATCAAACTCAGTCTGTGAGGTTTACTGGCAAGCACCTTTACCCACTGAGTCATCTCTCAGCCCCATGGAGACATTCTCTTTAGTAGTACAGCACTGACAAGTTACCTATGCTCCTGTGAATAACCACTCACTCATGCTTCTGTAAACAACCCTAAATTAACCCATTGGGTTCTTCAGCACTGCATAAGCCAATGTGGTGGTGCACACCTATAATCTGAGCACTGGAGAAGTAAAGGCAAGAAAAATCACAAGCTCAAGGTTGGGCTGGAAAAAATGGGCTATAGGTTTTAAGAACTCTGGCGCTAGCAAACAGACAACCGGAGTGGGGCGAATAAAAAGGCCAGGGTAGAAATAGCAGCGCCCTGACTTCTGCTCTGAAGCAGCAGTCCTGGGAAAGTCCAGAGAGATGGCAGCAAGGAAGTTAGAAGGCATCCATATGATATGCCGAGTCAACCTTTGGCACCCACAGGCACACAACAATGCCCCTAAACACACCACACAACCAACACACACACACACAACACACACACACACACACGCGCAATAAAAAAAAGTTAAGGTCAGCCCGCAAGTTACCTAGCAAGTTTGAGGACATCCTGAACTACATAAGACCCTATCTCAAAGGAAACAAACAAGCAAGCAAGTAAATTAACAATAAGAAAGATCAATATGGTTGATTTCTTCTTCTTTTCAGAACAAGCTCTGCCATTCACTCAGTCACGTGTCTCAAGTTCTTCATACTTCTCACTCTTTGCAAACTAGGTGTGTCTGGAGGCACACTGTGTTCTTCTTATAAAGACAGAACACATTCATAGTGATTTAAGTAACCCACCGCCTAGTGGCCAGATATGTAAGTTATCCAACTTCTTTCAGGACCATTCTCCAGGTTGGCGATGACACTATGCTTGTGCGAACCAGCCAGCGAGGTAAGGTTTCCACAGAGTTAATCCAAGGCAACTGATCTAAATCATTGATGCTCTTGAGGCATAGTCATAGTGTACACAAAAAGGTCCTACATCCAAAATAAAAAACAGAATCGGATCTCGTCTCCAAATACGATTACATTCTGAAAATCTGGGGATTAGGATTTCAGCAATACAAATTTCCTTTGTACAAACAGAACACATGTGTTCTGTTGGGTGGATGGGCCACACAGCTGGCTGTACAGGTATGCATGTCCATGCACACACAGAAGTCATAGGAGTTGTTCAATTGCCGGTTCTCTCTACTGGTTGGTCCCCTTGTTCACCTCCACTAACTGGAGCTAGGTGGGAAGCCAGCAGCCCCGAGATTACTCTGTTCTCAATCCCCCCCAGAAGTGATTACAGACCATCAAGGCCATGGCCAAGGGGATTTTTTAATGAGAGAGAGAGAGAGAGAGAGAGAGAGAGAGAGAACTGTGTGTTCCTGTGGAAGCCGAAGGGTGATTTTGGAAATCATTCTAGTGTGCCTCACAAGCAGAAGGAACTGAGTTCAGATCCCAGATTCCATATAAAAATGCAGGACGGAAATGATGGTGGCCTACACATCTGGTCTTGGAGAGAATAAACGACAATGATTTCCAAAGTCACCCTTGGAGCTTGTGAGGCAGAATTTTAACCCCTGAGCTATCTCTCCAGCCCTTACCTAGTTTTTTTTTTTTTTTTAATGTGGGCACGGGGAAGGGGAAGGGGAGGTGCGGGGGGAGGGTTGAACTCAGGTCCTCATAGCTCAATGAGTCATATTATCTCCCTAATCCTTCAACAAATAAATTCTTCCTCCCTTTTTTTTTAATGGTCTTATTCAGTAGTCCAGCTGACCTAGAACTATATAGTCCAGGCTGTCCTTGAACCCATAGCTATCCTCCTACCTCAAGCTTTTGGTTGTGCTGACATCATGGTCATAAACTATGGAATCTAGCTAACATAAAAATTCCAAGGGGCCACAACTGAACTCGTAATAACCTTCGTAATACCAAACCTAAACCCAGGGATCAGTTATCAGGAGTATTTCTAGACTTATGAATAACATTTGCGGCACTCAGTTATCCTCTCCTTGGAATCCATGTTACTCTGAAGTTCTTTAAGACATCTGAACATCTAAGAAGTTTCAGTTCTAAACATGCATATCCTAATTTTTTGGAAATTTGATATTTTATAATTCAAAGATCCTAAGTTTGAAAACTCTAAAGAGAGACTTAAGAGATGATACAGGCAAAGTGCCTGTCACACAAAGCCTAAGGACCTGAGTTCAGATCCCAACACCCATACAAAAGCCAACTATGGTGGTAGGCACACTTAAAAACAACCTAATTCGGGGATGGAGAATCAGGTAATTCTGGACGTGGCTGGCCAGTCTCAGCCTAGCCAATTGTTCAGCTCCAGTTCAGTGAGAGATCCTGTCTCAAGAAAAGAAAAGAGGGCTGAAGAGATGGCTTCAGGGTTTAAGAGCTGCCTTACACAGAGGTCCGAATTTGGGATCCCAGATCACACATAAAAACTCTACAGTGGAAAGGGGAGGGGCTGCACTTTCAGGCCTGTGGGGGCAGAGCCTGGGAAATTCCAGACTAAGCAGTGAGGAAAAAAACCGGCAGGATGATTCCTGAAGTCACCCTTGGTCCTCAGTAGGGACACACAAGTTCTCCCCTCAAGGGAAAAATCCTCTCTCTCTCGGTCCTATCTCATCTTCTCTCTCCGTCCCTCTTGTCTCTCTCTCTCTCTCTCTTTCTCGTCTCCCCGCTCACTCTCTTTCTCTCTTCTCCTTCTGTCTCCATGTCCCTCTCTCTCTCTCCTCGCTCCGCTTCTCCTCCATCTGTCCCTCTCTGTGTCCCCACGCTCTTCTCCCATTCCCTCGTCCCCTATCTCTCTTTTCTCATAAAACTAAATAAGTTGCATCCTTCAGTCTGAAGTCTAATCAACTGATTCAATACTATTAAAAAAGAAAAGGAAAGGAAAAGGAAAAGGAAGGAAAGGAAAGGAGAAAGGGGAAGGGGAAAAGGGGAAGAGGAAGGAAAGTGAACAAAAAAAGAAAGAAAAGAAAAGCAAAGAAAAGAAAGAAAAGAACAGACGAACTAAAATAAAGACCCAAGAAACCTAAAGAACCAGCCAGAGTCCCAATACACGAAAGCCCAAAACAATCGCGTCGTGCCAATGCTCACTCTCATCCACAACTACAGTAAACCTGGTGACACTGAGTCGCTTCCGAAACACCCCATAGTAGAACTGACATTTAAATGTCAGTTCTCTGACCTCTATATGTGAACCACAGTACATGCAGCCTGTTTTCTCCTCTCTCTTCTTCTCTCACTCTGTCTCTCTCAAAGAAATAAATATTCTTATATAAGAAAGAAAAAGTGAAGAGTAATTGAGGAAGGAACCTGATAGCCCACCTCTGCTGCCCTCCACCTGGCTTACCAATACATTGCATTTATGCCGCAGATCCATCATCCACCTGAACACCACCTTGAACAACACATCAAGTAAAACTTTTGAGGCGCCTGCCCCTATCCGGCACCTCTATTTCTGGCGTCCCGTGCATTCGTTTCCAGCCCTTATCCCATCACTGGATTCCATGCCTGGAGTTCTTGTTCGTGTTTCCAGCTCCTGCCCCTCATAGATTCCATGCCTGGATCCTGAGTTTCTCCAGGGCGTCTTGCCCCTCATGGCATTGCACATCTAGTGAATCTGTGTGAGCTCCATTCTTTCTCTCCTCTAATAAACTTGCCTTAATCCTAAACAAAAAGAAAAAAAAAAACTGGGGCTGGGGCGATGGCTCAATGATTAAAGCACTTACTGCCCAAGCAAAAAGACTAGATTTCAAATCCACAGACCAGTCATACAAATGTTGGGCAGGTATGACAGCCACCTGTAATTCCAGCCCTGGAAGGCAAAACTTAGGAATCCCCAGTGCAAGCTGGCTAGACAGAAGCACTCTCAGTGAACTTTTAATGTGACAGCCAAGGGAAATTACACCAAGCCCTGCTTGAGAACTGTTGCTTAGGCTTTTGACTCAAGCTGGAAGTTTTTCAATGTGTTTCAGTTTATGAAGAGCTTTTCTTCACAAGTATGTTTCATTAAACATGTGCTCATCCTTATCCTGTGCTCATCCTTGACCAGATTAGTTTGTGCATTAAGATAAGGTGTTCCGTGCATGGAGACTAGTGAGCTAATCATGCAGGATGGAGCAAGAAACCTGGACAAAGATTTTAAAAAATTGCAAGGTCCATGAGAATTAAAATCACACACACACACACAAAAACTGTTTGCACAGGGACAGCCTACCCTGACTGGTTTTCTGCTTCAGTAAACACTTTTTGCCGAAGACCACCAAGTAACTCACAGATAGTAAAATAGACATAGGGGGACATAAAGTTACCTATGTCAAAGACTGATAGTAATTGCTCAGAATTTGGAAGCTATTCTTCTGGGCCTCCTAGCATTAAAATAAAGCTTTCTGAGTATTCCTCACACACATCCTCCGTCTTTCCTCACATGAGGCCATACCTCTGGGTTTTAATTTAGAGTCCCGCACTCAAAAGAATAACGTCAAAGAGCAATCAAGGTTGATTCTTAATATCAACCTTAGACATCCATAAGTGCATGTGCCCCTATGTGAGCAGGCACACACACACACACACACACACACACACACACAAGCACGCACACACGCACGCATGTGCCATGCACATACATGTGAACACACACATGTGAAGATGGAAAAAGAAAAAACAATGCTCTGAGGATTTTAATTTTGAAACCCAGTCAGTTTTTCCAATGACCAAAAGTAACACTGGTGGCAAAGTTCACAAATAAAACACTTAAATAAAAATGACAGATAATATACACTAGCACTCACCCAAGAAAGGGATTGGAAAACATAGTGGGAGTAACCTTGATTTCACCCTTTCTGGTGAATTTTTAATGCAAATTTGCACTTATTTGAAGTATATGCTGGTGAACTATTTTGAAATATGACTTTTTGTATGTTCAAGTTACAACTATACATTCTTCGTTTCAGGCACACAATACAAGTTTATGTATCTTCTACAGAAGCTTTATCAATTATTGAAGCTCTATACTTGGGGTCTTTCATTCTCTGAATAATACTCCTTAATTCTCTGGAGGAAAAGATCTCTAAGAATTTTAGGTTGGAGATTTATTTTTTAGAAAAATATTTTATTTATTCATCGTGTGTGTGTGTGTGTGTGTGTGTGTGTGTGTATCAGAGGGCACTGTGTGTCCCTGTGGAGAACCAAGGGTGACTTTGGAATCATCCTGGATTGCTTTTACCTCCTTTTTACTTTACTCGGATTTCCCAGGCTCTGCCCATCAGAGCTGGAAGTGCAGTTTCTACCTGGCAGTTTTATGTGTAACCTGGAATCCGAACTCAGGACCTTCTGCTTGTGAGGAAGAGTGTTAACTCCTGAGCCATTTCTCCAGCCCTAGTTTGGAGATTTCAATATCCATGTGCAAGATTCATTCCCTGAGGACAGCATTTCAGAGACTGTCAGTAGCCTAGTTTGGGAAGTCATGGCTACTAGAACTCCAATGTGCCATCCAAGTTTAAAAGTACTCTTGAAAACATTGAAGGAAGTTAGAAATTGCTTGATAAAAACTGAATGATGTTCAAGAATATTTATTAATGATGTTAAGTGACTTGTAACATCTCAAAGTTGACACAAAGAGGCTGGGAAATAGCACCCAGTTGGTAGAGTCTGTGCCTATCACAGAACCCTAGGCTCAATCTGTAGTACCTCAAACCAACACATTAGCACAGGCCTACCCAATCCCAGCACTTTGAAAATGACTTCTTGTCTACAAATTCGAAAGAGTCATATATCATCATACATACATACATCATCATTTTGCAGAAATAGAGCAAGTAAGCATTGCAATTGGAATAAAGAGTTTTCTTTGGCATTTTCAAGATGGGATCCGATCCCAAGTAACCTAGGCTAGCCTTGAACTTCTGATCTTTCAGATCATTAGTGCTGGGATTCCAGACCTGCGCTCAACAAGAGTTTTGATTTTAGGAATACAAAATGTGGGCCTATTTTATAATATTTATAGCATAGTAGCTGTGAGTTCCTAATGGTGATCAAATCTGATAATTGTCCATACTTTTGTGTGCAATATTTGATTTGCATGACCTAGACAAAATAACTTTATACTTTTTTGCAATTGCTCATATTAAAAATAAGTGAAGGCTTTTTTGCCCTTCATGAATTCCATGTCCTTGAATTCTCTTCTTTCTCTCCTCTAATAAAATCTGCCTTCATCCACTATGCAAAAAATAAATAAATGCAGAGGGCTGAGGAGATGTCTCAAGGGTTAAAACCTTTGCCTTTCAAACAAAAAGACCTGAGTTTGGATCCTGAGACCCCACAGTAAAAATACCAGGCAGATACAATAGAGGTCTATTATTTTGGCAATGGAAGGAAGAGCCTAGGAAACCCCAGAGCAACGTGGTAAGGAGGTAGAGCAATCCAGGAGGATTCGAAATGTGACCCTTGGACTTCCTCAAGCACTCACACTCAAATATCCTCTTGCACACACACACACACACACACACACACACACACACACACGCAAAAACAATGCAGAGTAGGCGAAATGACTTAGATTATAAAGACACTTGAGCACAAACCTGGCAACTTGAGTTTGCTCTCCAAAGCCCACATGGTAGAAGGACAGAACCAACGCCCCAAAATTATCTTCTGATTTCTACATGCATGTAATGGCACATGTGCAGCTGTACTCTTACACTCACACTTGCTCATGCACCCACAAACACTCAAACTTAAAATACATACAATTCAAAAAAATAAATAAATTGATGCATGGATTTGATGCTCTCTGCTCTCACTGTGGATATTATGTGACCTACTATAAGCTCTACTGTAACTTCCCCACAATGACTGATTTAACATGGAATTTTGAGCCAGTTAAAGCCTTCCCCCATTATGTTGCTTGGGTCAGGTATTTTGTTGCCAGAGCATATCAAGGAAACTAAAAAGACATAGATCCATACAACAGGGTCAGACAAGTAATTTGATTGGCAGAGTGCTTGCATACCATGCACGAAATTGGGATTCCCAGAGCCACGTGGACTGGACATGGTGGAATACGTCTTAGTACATGCAAAATAGAAACAGGAGGATCAGAAGCTAGAGGATATCCTTAGAGTACCTGAAGTCAGCCTGAATTACATGACACCTATGAATGAATGAATGAATGAACGAATGAACGAATGGATAGATGGATGGATGGATGGATGGATGGATGGATGGATGGATGGATGGATGGATGGATGAATGGATGGATGGATGGATGAATACCTATTAAGTATTTTTACTTCAGAAAGAGATAAGGTTTCTGCTTTATTTTGTTTCCACAAAGGAATAATACAGACTTGCAGTGGCCCTGTTGGAAAAAGATCCTTCACTGAGCTTCTGTGATTCCACAGCTTCTCTCTGACATCACAAGTTTCTCTGTCTGTTTTTTCTTTTCCTCCAGAATGAGAAATACTGGAGTCCCCCAAGGCTCAGGCTTCAGGCATCATTTTTTTCTAGTTATATTCACTTCCTGTGTCATTTCATAGTTGTAAATGGCCATGGCTGACCTGTGTCTCCAGATGCCTGCTCAGGATCTTCACTGAATCTAATCCCAAAGACAGCATAACTCAGACTGAATGCTTCAACTGTCAAACCAGTTCTTCCTAAAGGAACCAAGAGGAGCTGGGAGTTCCATAGATTATCTGTGAGACTTCTGAAATCAGCAAATGTAAAACCCCTGGAGTCCTGTATCACTTCCCCACACCTTACACCTCCATGTAGACAATTAGCAATGCTGTCAGCTCCGCACCACTCATCCTTATGCCGCCCTTTAGTTGTTCTCCTCCTACTCTGAGCGACATTGCTTCCTACCTGGATCCCAGCTCCTAACCCTAAGCATTCTACTTCTTTTCTTGCCCTTATGCAGTTGAGATGGCTAGTATTCATTATGAACCTGTACACAGGCGGCAGACCTGTGACCCACCTGAGTGTCTCTAGATTGAAGTTGGCCTCTGGGCATGCTTGAGGGATTGTCTTGATTGCATGAATTGATGTGAGAAGAACCATTGATTGAGGGCTTTCTCTGGGATAGACTATATATAGATGCAGGAAAAGAGCTGAATACTAGTAGCAAGTAAATAAGCATGCATTGACTGACTCACTGCCTTCTGCTCCTACTGTAGGTATGATGTCCATCAAGCTCCCACCACTGTACCTTTCCCCACAGTGATGAAATATAACATGGAATTGTGAGCCAATTAAACTGTTTTCCCACAAAGAAAAAAGAGTTCTTTTCCCTTACATGATTTAAGTATTTAGTATGATAAAACTTGTGTATTTATTACACAGGAGCATAGGGAACCAGGATAATACACTTGTGTGTGTGTGTGTGTGTGTGTGTGTGTGTGTGTGTGCGTGCGCGCGCATCAGAGGGCACTGCGTGTCCCTGTGGAGGACCAAAGGTGACTTCAGGAATCATCCTGGATTGCTTCTACCTTCTTCTTGCTTTGCCCACCAGAGCCAGAAGTGCAGGCCATTGCGGTTTCTGGGCTGGGCATTTTGTTTATGTGGTACCTGGGATCCGAATTCAGGACCTTTCTGCTTTCGCAGGGCAGAGTCTTAACGACTGAGCCATCTCGCCAGCCCCCTAGAATGATTCTTAAAACCTAAAGTAATGGGGCTGGAGAGGTGGCCTGGGGTTGAAGCCTCATGCCGTGCAGGCAGAAGGTCCTGAGTTCACGAATCCTAGACCCCACGTATAGACGGAAGCGGGGGCGGCCTGCGCTTCTGGTCCTGGTAGGGCGGAGCCTGTGGAGCCCCAGGCAAGAGTAAACAAGGAGGAGGTGTAGTTCCTGGGGGTTCCCGAATTCAGCCGTGGTTCTACACACACACACACACACACACACACACACGAACACACACGAACACAAGCATACACACACAATTGAATAAATAATAATAAAAAATTAAAAAAAAAAACCTAAGTAATGGACCAATAAAATAGCTCTATGGGTATGCTCACAGAACTTGGTGACTTGAGTTAGATCCCTGGAAGTCCATACGATGGAAGGAAAGTTATCTTCTGACCTACACCCATGCACCATAGCATGCATGTGCATACCTTCATCCCTTCTCAAATAATAAATAACTATGAAAAATTATCTGGATGTGGTGACTGGATGTGGTTGAGCCCAGATTGTGCTATATGAGATCTCATGGCCAAAAGTCAATAGAAAGAAAGAAAAGGAAAGAAATGAGGTCATCTCTTTCCTTTGCTCTCACTCTTTCAATAGACTTCCCATTGTGTTTGGAATAAGTCCAAAGGAAAACCCTTTAGTAGTACATGGAAAACCTTCATTTAATAGTAGTACTACTAAACCTTCATGGTCTTACTACCATCTCCTTTCCTACTATGTTCTTATAGTGTTTCCTGCTTTTGCCCCTATGGTGTCCCTGGACACTAAGCAGATCTATACTTCAAGCCATTTATACTTGCTTTTATCTCAGTTAATAATCATAGCATTCCAGTATGTGAGGAGATGGTGCATATCTGTAATCTCAGCACCTAAGATGCTGAGGCAGGAAGATTACAGGTTTGAGGCTAGCCTGGGCTGTATGATGAGTCCCTCCATTCTGTAAAAAAAAAAATCTGGGAATGTAACTCTGTTAAAATTCCTGTTAGCATTTGAGAAAGCCAGGGATGGAATCCAGCACCTCATAAACAGTGTGGTGGTACACACCTGTAATCCCAACACTCTGTAGCGATGGAAGGATCAGAAATTCAAGATCATCCTCAACCACACAGTAAACTAGCATAGAATATACCTTGTTTTCATTTGGCCACGTTTCAAATGTTAATAATCACAATCCATTCTCATATCAAACAGGACAATTCTCAGAGATTTTAGATTTATCTGCAAAAGCAGGTATCTTCAAACATAACGGAACACTTTTTTTTAGTACCTGGAGTTTTTTGTAACTATTTAATTAATTAACTTATTTATTTTGTGTGTGTGTGTGTGTGTGTGTATGTGTGTGTGTGTGTGTGTGTGTATTAGAGGGCACTGTGTGCTCTTGTAGAGAACCAAGGGTGACTTTGGGAATCATCCTGGATTACTTCTACCTCCTTTTTGCTTTTCTATGAGATTATCCCAGGCTTTTCCCACAAGGACCTGAAGTGCAGACCAAGGCAGTTTCTGCCTGGTGTTTTTACATGGAACCTGAGATCTGAACTCAGGGCCTTCTGCTTTCTTTTCTTTTCTTTTCTTTTCTTTTTTTGACCATGTGCTGCTTATTTATTCCATATTTGATAATGTCCTGGTCTCTACAAAATTTTAAGAACTTTTACTAATTTGTGTTATAGGTATACATTTCGCTCTAAAAGATATTAAAGTACTACAATTAACTAAAATTTTTATCAATTATTTAACATTTTCATTTCAAAATGAGATTTAATGTTGTTTATCTTTGATTTAATTTTTTGTTTTTATTTTATAAGGTTCATGTATTTTTAAAGATATAAATTTTGTGGTTACTTGATGCTAAAGTAAATAAGTAAATGGAGAGCTACAATATCTTAGATTGCAAGATATACATTTTAAAATGACTATATATAAATGTATATTGTCTACACAATTGCCTAAAAAGCCCAACTCTTCATTTCTTTTAAAGAAGGCCTTCTGCTTTCAAGGCAGAGTCTCAACCTCAGAGCCATCTCTCCAGCCCATGATGGAACTCTTTTAAAACTTTTCTTTTTCTTTCTTTCTTTCTTTCTTTCTTTCTTTCTTTCTTTCTTTCTTTCTT
>JALPQD010000507.1:155127-347627 GCA_023101885.1 Typhlomys cinereus
AAAAAAAAAAATCTGGGAATGTAACTCTGTTAAAATTCCTGTTAGCATTTGAGAAAGCCAGGGATGGAATCCAGCACCTCATAAACAGTGTGGTGGTACACACCTGTAATCCCAACACTCTGTAGCGATGGAAGGATCAGAAATTCAAGATCATCCTCAACCACACAGTAAACTAGCATAGAATATACCTTGTTTTCATTTGGCCACGTTTCAAATGTTAATAATCACAATCCATTCTCATATCAAACAGGACAATTCTCAGAGATTTTAGATTTATCTGCAAAAGCAGGTATCTTCAAACATAACGGAACACTTTTTTTTAGTACCTGGAGTTTTTTGTAACTATTTAATTAATTAACTTATTTATTTTGTGTGTGTGTGTGTGTGTGTGTATGTGTGTGTGTGTGTGTGTGTGTATTAGAGGGCACTGTGTGCTCTTGTAGAGAACCAAGGGTGACTTTGGGAATCATCCTGGATTACTTCTACCTCCTTTTTGCTTTTCTATGAGATTATCCCAGGCTTTTCCCACAAGGACCTGAAGTGCAGACCAAGGCAGTTTCTGCCTGGTGTTTTTACATGGAACCTGAGATCTGAACTCAGGGCCTTCTGCTTTCTTTTCTTTTCTTTTCTTTTCTTTTTTTGACCATGTGCTGCTTATTTATTCCATATTTGATAATGTCCTGGTCTCTACAAAATTTTAAGAACTTTTACTAATTTGTGTTATAGGTATACATTTCGCTCTAAAAGATATTAAAGTACTACAATTAACTAAAATTTTTATCAATTATTTAACATTTTCATTTCAAAATGAGATTTAATGTTGTTTATCTTTGATTTAATTTTTTGTTTTTATTTTATAAGGTTCATGTATTTTTAAAGATATAAATTTTGTGGTTACTTGATGCTAAAGTAAATAAGTAAATGGAGAGCTACAATATCTTAGATTGCAAGATATACATTTTAAAATGACTATATATAAATGTATATTGTCTACACAATTGCCTAAAAAGCCCAACTCTTCATTTCTTTTAAAGAAGGCCTTCTGCTTTCAAGGCAGAGTTCAACCAATCAGAGGAGCCAATGATGGAATGGGAAAGAGTGGGAAAAATGTGATTGGGATGATGTGTAGGGTAGGGAGGGAGGGCCGGGATGGAGGGAGGTGAGGGACGGGGAGGGTAGTAGGGAGTGCGGGAGGGCGGGCGCGGGAGAGCGCAGGGAGAGGCTGGGGAGAGACGAAGGATGATCGATTTGGTCGTTATATATGACAGTTAGGGTCGCAGGGTTTCTAGGTAGTGAGTTACTTGTCCGAGGGAGAGTTATATTTCTGGATTGCTTTAGTTAGGGAGTGCAGAGAGGGCGAGGTTGTGGGGGGGTTGTGTAGATCTCGTTTTGGCCGCTCTGCTGGCTATCTTTTGTCGGACGTAATACAGTCCTCCATTACTTACTTCCTTACTTTCTTTTAGTCTTTCTTTTCTCTTCTTCTTTCTTTCTTTACTCTTTCTTTTCTCTTTTCTTTCTTTCTTTCTTCCTTTCTTTATCTCTTGTATATATATTCTCTTTCTATCTGTTTTATGCTTCCCTCATGTCTTCGATTAATTCTCTTCTTCGTATCTTTCTTTCTTCTTTCTCTTTCTCTTTCCTTTCCTTTCTTTCTTTCTTTCTTTCTTTCTCTCTTTCTCTCTTTTTTCTTTCTTATCTTCTCCTCTCTTCATTTCTTTCTTTCTTTCTCTCTCTCTTTCTCTCTCTTTCTTTCTATCTTTCTTGACTTGCTTTGCTGCTTTTCTCTCTCTCCATTTCTTTCTTGCTTTCTCTCTCTCTCTCTCTCTCTCTCTCTCTCTCTCTCTCTTTTTTTTTCTTTCTGTGAAAGAGAGAGAAAGAGAAGTTAGAAGTCAATTTTCTCTTTCCTCCATGTGGGAATCTGGATATTGAACTCAGGTCACCAGGTGTGCTATTCTGTGCCTTACTGACGAGCCGTCTCACCAGCCCACCTCATGGAAACTTAATAAAGCAGAGAAGAACTGCTTGGCTGAGGCAGGAGGAATGAAACTTCAAGTCCTTTTTGGACTCCAGAATTAGTTGAAGGCCAGTCTGGGTGGCTTAGAAAAATCTTGCCTCAAAATAAAAACCAAAGAGAAATCCAGGAATACAGCGTAGTGTTTGAATATTTCCTCAACATGAATGAGACCCTAGGTTCGATATCCTAAAGACTGAAGGAGGAGAGAGTGAAAGAATTTCACTGGAGGTCAACCATGATTTCAGCAATTTTTTGAGTATGAGTAAGTGCTAATTTCCCAGTGTACAAAGATTCAGTCCACATACAAGGTATAGAAGGGAAGAAGCAGATCGTTCTTGTTCTCTGTATTCCTAGAATTTATCATAGCACATAATAGGTAATCAAAGCATTATTTGCACAGATACAGATTTTTGTGTGTCTATCATTTTCCCAAGCCATCAGGGCTGGGGAGGATTCTTAGTAGAGTTCAACTTCTGAACTTTTTTTTTTTTTTTTTTTACTAAAATAGAGGCATAACATTTTACCCAGTATTTTTTTTCTTTCTTGATGTACTGAGCTCTAAGACAAGATTACCTTCCCCCAGGCTCCTGACACATCAAACATTTTCATTCTATTCCTCAGTATTGGGATTTAGGCAGTAATTTTTTATATTGTTACATCCTCTGTCTGGGATATGACAGATTGTGAGTATGTCAGAAATGTTGCTTATCGATAAATGGGAATTCCAGAAGAATAGTGTACAGAAGTCATCCTTGTTTAGGAACATACCACCCTGAACACACCAGATCTCCTCACACCTTGGAAGTGATTTGCCTGCATGCTGCCAATACATTCATGACAAAACAGTTTATGGGAACAAGGGGGCTTTATTTTGGCTTATGATTATCCAGTTACAGTCTTGGTCCAGCTTGACAGGAGAGCTCATTCCAACAACAGGAGCTGAGGGAACTGGCCAGGACTGTGGAGAGGGGCAAGCTTCCTTTGCCAAAGAATGATAACTCTCTGAATCACTGCCCTTTGTCATGTCCACCTGCAGAGAAAAAAGTTGAAACCACAATGTACTGAGTTTTTCCTCATCAATTAGACAATCTCTTGCAGACTTGCTTAGGGATTAACTCAGCTACTAATGATTTGCAAATGTGCCCAGATCTTTGATTGCCAAGTTGACACCTATACCTAGTTACCACAGAAACTAATTAAGGTCAGGCATGGCTCATACTTAGGTGGGAGAAATCACCACCATTTCAGTTTATTATCTCACTCTGCACTCAAGTCTCCTTTTCGCTGAGTGGGTATGATTGAATGGGATCATTTGTAGTTTCACAAAAGATTAAGCATTGAACTAACACCTGACACAGCAATTCTACCTCTAAAAATATCCAAGAGAAATGAAAACTGATGTCAGAATAAAAACCTGCACATAAATGCTCTTGATAGTGTTATTCATAATAGCTAAAAAATGGAAGCAACACAAATGTCCATCACCTAATAGTGGATAAATTATTACAGTGGAATTTTTGTCATTAAAAAAGGATGAAATGCTGACAAGCATGGTGGCTCATGCTTATTTAATCCCAGCACATGATAGATAGTTGCAAGTTTAAGGTCTGCCTGGTCTACATGGTGAGTTCTAGGCCGGCCGGGTAATCACAGGGACCATATCATGAAGGAGGCAGGAAGGAAGGCAGGAAGGAGGAAGAAGGAAGAGGAAGAGGATAGAGGACGGAAGGAAGGAAGGAAGGGAGTAAGGAAGAACGGACGGACAGGAAGGAAGGAAGGGAAGGAGGAGGGGGCGGGAGGGGGGAGGGAAGGGAGGGGGGAGTGAGGAGGGAGGGCGGGAGGAAAGAATGAAGACAGAGGAGGAGGAAGGAGAGGAAGGAAGAAGAGAGGGAGGAGGAGGAAGGAAGGAGGGAGGGGAGGGAGGACGGGCGGGATGGGGGAGGACAGGGAGGGAGGAGGAGGGGGGGGAGGAGGGAGGAACGGCGGAGGCAGGGAGGCAGGGAAAGAGGGGAAATGGAGGGGGAGAGGAGAAGAGAGAGAGAGAAGGACGAAGGAGGAGGCGAGGAAGAGAAAGAGGGAAAAGAGAAAAAAGGAAAAAGGAGAACGAAAGAAAAAGGAAGAACAAAACAAAAAATGAAGTAATGATACATGCTATATCATAATTGCATCTTGAAATGCTAAGCTAAATAGTTTGTATATTAAAAAAAACATAACGTATGAGTCCGATTGATGTGTAGAGCATGCAAATTCTTAGAGACAGAAAGAGGACTGGCATGACTTCCTGTCAGCCACCCCTCAATAGGAACTGAGCATAGCGTTAGGGACTTTATCAGTGCAGTCTGCACATTAGAGATTTTTATCATAATGATAAGAACATTCTCAAAAGACCTGCCTTTTTAGTAAATTATCAAGGGTACAATTCAGCATTATTGACTACAGTGCCATACTGTGCAGCAGATCTCTAGAGCTTAATTCATCTAACTGAACTGAAAAACAGCTTTTGAGGTCATCCAGATGACAGATCTACCATAACCAGAGGGGAAACAACTTACCATGTCCTAGCACCATTTCTGCCGTCGGATTCTTGAGAAAGCCAGTTAAAGAAGGAGAAATGCCTGTACTTACACTGGTAGTGCCGTAGAGAGCCTTTTCCTCCTGCTTTTCAACAGAATGGCTCCTGAGAAGGAGGTGACAAGAAGTGCTTTTCTGCCACCAGAGAAAACCCCATCAGCACTCACAAGTGTTTTCACGGAGTGGGTTTCAAACAGCACGTTCCTCTAGCACTCCAAGAGATCAGGACATTTGCTATGAGGATGATGTGGGCTCCAGATATGTCCCCTACTAGCAGGCTCAGCAAAACTGCCTGGGCCAATAGAGTAAGGAATGTCTCATGTATCCAGAAGTGGATGTCCAGAAAATGAAGACCAAGAGTTCCCAAACAAGCTCTACTCTTGTGCCAGTTAGATACAGTTGCCAACTCAACAGATGAGAACTGAGTCTTTAGTCATGCCTGTGAAGAATTATTTAGTTAAAGCAAACTCCAAGCAAGACTGTGGGAGATTGGCCAATGGTTGTGGTAGGATCCAGGTCTGGGAAGGGCCATTCCTTGGGCATGTGGATATGATGGAGAGAAAATTGGTTGGCTTCAACAGACTTTGGCAAGCTAGAAAAGCTCAAGGCCATCACTGGTTCTCAGAAAATTCAGACCAACCTGGGCTACAGAAGACCCTGTCTCAAACAATCAGATCAGATACCCCCCCCCGACCTTTTCAGTCTATTCACTGCAACCCGTACTCCGCACCTCCCCCACCCGCCTCACCTCATGCCCCCTCCTACCCCCCCCCCCCCCTCCCCCACGCCCCCCCCCCCCCCCCCCCCCCCCCCCCCCCCCCCCCCCCCAATAGATAATGATGTATGATAGATAGATAAGATAGATAATCGCACTACTAGGGAATAAACACAGAGTCTTATGTATGTGGGCAAATTCTATAACCACTGAGCTATATCTCCAGTCTTTCCATAAGCATATTAATTGACACATAACAGTACATAGTTATGGTTGCAGTGTGATAACTTGATACATCCATATGTATAATGATCCAGTCAGAGTAATTAATGGTCTTTCTCAGACATTTATCATTTCTTTCTGCCCAGAAGCTCACTGTGCTGCACACTTCTGGTTGTGGTGCTTCTCAGGATACACATAAAACTGTTATTTTTTAAGAAGAAAGAACAAATTTTTTCAAGAAGCTCTCAGTGCGATAGCTCAGTACTTCAGTGGCGGATGCACTGGCTGCCCAGCCTGACTGCACGAGTTTGATCCCCAGAGCCCACATAGTAGAAGGAGAGAACTGTCTCCTGCAAGTTGTTCTCAGATTGCCATGTGTGTCGTATCACACACACATACACACACACACACACACATACATACACGCACGATGAATAAAATCCAGCCACTCCCAGAAGCCATCTGTGCATATCCTGCCTGCTCTGCCCAGGATATTCTCCCTCTGCCGCAGCTCAGCGGTGCTTCTGGAGCTTTTCCCTCCATTCGTGTGACTCAAGGAGTTCACCACATCTGTTCTTTTGTTTTCTCCCCTTTTAAAAATAATTTGTGGTTTGTGTGTTTTTACACAATACAGACTCGTTGGCTGTGGACGCATCACAGCCCACATGCCATCACTCATGGAGTTTAAAAATAAGTACGGCATCTGCATTGCAAAGCTCGCACGCTCCCCTTTTAGAACAGGGCAGCTGAGCACACAGACCCTTCTCTGAAATTTGATTTGGGCTTCTATGTGCCAATACAGAGCATAGAAGGATAAGGCGGCCTGACTTGTAGAATTCTGGCAACCTGGGAATTTTGGCTGCTCCTAAGCCTTACTCTCCAAGTCTGTGCCTTCAAACTCAAAGGCCTGCCCCAAAGATCTAAAAGCACTCACCATCCCTGTTCCTGTGGCGAGTTCCCTCAGGCTGACACAAAAGAGCAATTTCCTAGAATGAAATGTGTCTGATTTCAGTGGACGGGCTCAAGCCTGAGGTGGTGGAGATCTGGCGTGTGGAGTGGTCAGTACCTGATCGGCAGCACACATATGCCCTACCACCACGCCGCTCTCCTTCCTCTTCCTGTTCAGTGCAGGGTGATAGTCTGAGAGTGGAAAATGCATCATGTTTCCCTCCAACCAGTCCAGCCTGGGCCTCAGCCACAATGGAGGGAGATGACAAAGCCCAGGCGACAGCAACTTCCAAGCTACCATTGCAAGGGAATCATCACTGTTCCCTCTGGCACGCGTTTCTCTCTCTCTCCAGTGTGTTCTCCCCCTTCTTCTTTCCTCCTTTTCCCTTCATGCAACTCACTCTTCTCCCATGCTGACCCCACAGCTGTGCAGGGCTGAAATACTGATTTTAGGTTCTAAGCAAAACCCATCTGTGAGCTTGGGGTCATGACAAGGGAGGACCTCAGGCCACTTCTCCTGTCCTATAAAATCCCTCTTGCTGATCCAACCACAAGTTCAATTTTAGGACCACTTATCTAGGCCAGGAGGCTTGGAATAATGAATGCATCGATAGGTCTCAGAATGGTTCTCTGGCAGAAGCCCTGGTCGCTTCATCACCTGGTAATCAGAACACTGACTTCTAAGAACAGTTGGCCTTAAGAAAGAACTCAAAAGTTCCTGGCTAAAAGCAATTGTAGAAGTCATTTTGAGGTCAAAGACCTCAAATATTTTTCCGGAGAAGTCAATGACCGGCAATGACTTAGGGAAGATGGCTGGCAAGAAACCAGAATGAGGAAGTTGGAGCTATCTGGGTGTGGTGCTTAGAAGTCACGCTACCAGCCCAAGACACCATTGCTGGAAAGACACGTAGTCCCCTGAGGATCCCAGGATACCTGAGCTACAGGCGTTATCCTCAGTCCTAATACTGAAAGAGGCATTTTCTCTCCAATAGGACTGGGTCAGTATGCCAAGCCATCATTAGGCATTGAGGGACTGCAACAGATCCAAAGGAATAAAGGGAGCCAGAGAAAATTGTGAGATGTTTTTTTTCCCAGTTGCAAATCCTTAAAGTCTGTTCAGTGCTGGTCTCTCCATAGTCGCATCTTCATGCGGGAGCCTGTCAAAGTATGATGTGTGCAGTCTTTGAAAAGTGGAACAAGAATCATTTCTTGGTCAAGTTATTGATTTCTGCCTGATCACATCCCAGCAATAAAGTGGGAAATGAGACATAGGAGCCAAATCCAGGGTCATCGCAAACCAGAAGCAAGGGTCACCATCTTGATCCATGTTTTGTAAAAGCACAGAAGTCATGAGATAGAGGAAGCTTCTGTGTATGACTCATCTGCACGCCCACAAAATCACGTTATCTTAATTTTATAGATGGGGAAACCAAAGTTGCATAATTTCCTGGCACGTTAAGCACAGCTAGCATCAGAGGTGGGACCTGAACTACATCTCTGTGCATCTCTTCCCTTAACCCTGCAGCACAGTAGCAAAAAAGCATAGAGTAAGGAGGGTCTGAGAAGACTTTCTTCTCATTACTGTGGGGCAGCGGTGGGGTTGTGCTTTTTCTTCTGTCCTCTAAAACACTCAGAAGGGCCCTGCACCCAATAAGTAAACAATTTCTGATGGAATTTCAAGAATCCTACAATCAACAATGTTCTCCCCAGGAAAGATAATACTGTCAAGGAAGGTCAAAAACTTTTAGAAAAATTAATGTCCATGGACAACATAAATTTAATATCACATGCCATAGTTAACGCACATTTAATAATACCATCAGAACTACTTTAAAGACTAACTAAAAAGCATGTGCTTTCAGATCATTTCTGCAATTTCATTAAAGACAATAGAACACCACTCACTGATTTCCACCCAGTTTCAAAAATCTCTATTTTGCAATCTTATCCTTCAGAATAAAGATCAACACTCTTTTTGAAATTTCTGTAAACTGAGTTAACTAATCAGCAAATCATTTTTAAGGACCACATCATGTCAATAGATCACCCCTCCTCGAACCTTTGCAGCGCTGTTCACCCTAGCCAGGACTGGTACAAAATCCAAGGTCTGATGTGTTCAAGTAATGACCAGAGATGCCAGGATGAAGGGCAATGAGGCCTTCATGGTATTGGCTAGTTCATCAGGCCTCTCAAGATTTCCATTCTGTCAAATTAAACTCACTGAGTGACTATTTGTTGTGCACTGAACAGATATCTTTTTTTCAAATGTGAAAACCAATATTCATTAATGTCCTGGAACATGACAGGTAGTAACTCTAGTTATACAACTGTCTGTAATACAGTGTCAGAAGGGAACCACGGGCCTCACCAGCCTTTGTTGACTCATTTTCTAAAAGACTTAAAACAATATTTTTGAACATGTAAAAATACGCACCAGTAAATAGCTATTTATAGGTTTCAGAATTCCATTTTTTACATGCAAATAGCTCATTTCAGAAGCCAAATGGGAACCTGAACAAACAAGAAAGGACTCAGAATTTGCATCTCTAACCTGAGTGAAGGGCACCAAATGAAACTGCAATCATCATTATAGCTGATTATTTATTTATAACTCATGAGATTACAGGAAGTTCCTTTCAATACATGGTAATCTCCAGAAGATCCAGGTGACAATCATCCAGGCTATAGGTATAGTTGTCACAAAGGTACAGACCCAACATGCCACTACCTGACAGGATGTTACAGGACACAAAGGCCAGGGTTACACCTTCCAGACTCATTCTCTCACCCAAAGCCAACAGGTGCCAGGCACAGGAAGGAGCAACTGAACTATGTCACTAAAGCTAACTAGCAATGAGAAGTATTTCTTCTATCTGTTACCCAGCTTCATTGTCAAATACAAACGTTGCTACATTGAAAATCAAAATGGACAGGTCCCAAAAATGCAAAGACAACAGAGCTCATGGAGGAAAGGAGAGAGAGAGAGAGACCAAAAGACAGGGACAGAGACAGAACACGCACCACTAAACACTGATTTAAATTTTACCAAGAGAAATAACATAGAAAGTTAAAATAAAGCTTGAAAGTGTACCCATACATGCAGGGCACGATGGTACACACTATGTGAGCAGCCGCAAGAGGCCAAGGCAGGTCAAGAGTTCAAGACTAGCCTGAGCTTTATAGTGAGAACCTATTGTAAGCAAAGAGACCATCAGGAAAGACTATCAGTTAAAACCTACATTAACTGCCAATAAGTAAAGGTGCAGGACCTTCAGGGACTCATAACAGATGTTTTACATTCATGTACACACCATTAGTCATAATAGTCAAAAGTGGAACGACCCAGTATGTAGTGATGGGTGAAGAGAAAAGCAAAGTACAGTACATGCTCTTAAAAAAAAAAAAAAAGGAAGTTCTAACATCCATCACAATGTAAATGAAGCCAGACGCATTATGCTAAGAGAAACAGACCAGACACAAAAGGACAAATACTATGTGACTCCATATATATGAAGTACATGCTGTATGGTCAGTTGAACAGAGACAGTAAGGATAACTAGAGGAGAAAGATGGGAATTCTTGCCTAATTTAACTCAGTTTCAGTTGAATGAGATGAAAAGATTCTAGAGACAGATACACAACAGTGTGAAAGTACTTAATACCAATAAAAAGATTTAAACAGAAATAGTTTAATAAAACTTTTTTTAAAAAAAATTTAAGGTGGCTTGCTTAAAATGGAGGTAAGGAGAAATCAAGGGTGATGAACTTATAATGATAAGGCAAAATACACCAAGCTCAGACAGGTGCAAAAATCACTATTCGGGGTCAGCTAAGTAGAAAGGGCTTGCTGTACATGTGTGAGGGTCCCAGAACACAATTAGACACCAGGCAGCTGCCTATAATTTCAGCACTCAGAATAGAGACAGAGGATTCCCAGAGCAAGCTGACTAGATAGACTAACCAATCAGTGATCTCTGGGTTCAACTAAGAGACCCTGTCTTAATTTAAAAAAAAAAAATGAAGAGTAGACCAAAGAGAGCAATCAACTTAGATGTGCGCACGACGCGTGCTGCACACACACACACCCACACAACCACACACCACCCACACCACAAAAAGAGGGCCCATGACTTAACTGAGCCAAGAACAAGGTAAATGGCTCTGTGTTCTTCCTTGGCTTCCAGAATTCCACTAAATTTGTGTACCACTGTGGAATACTAACATGATGGGAATGCTTGGATATGGACAACCATAGTGACACAGGAGCTAACCTGTATCACAAAATCTGTCTTGAACAAAACAGTTTGTTGTTCAACTTGTATCTTTTACTTTCCCTTCTTTTGGGGGGATGGGAATGGGGGTGATAGTTTTTGTTTCTTTGAGGTCATTAGACTCCTCCTCTGGTATTAAACAGTCCCTTTTAGCAGTTCACTAAGGGATATTACACTGTGTTCTCTTCACTATTATGCCAAGGTAACAGCTTTCCATGGAGCGTAAAGGAAACTTGATAATTGAACACAGGCCCTCTGCAAAGCCTAACAATGCGGCAAACAAACCCTACATGAAGTGGACCACCAAGACTGCGGAGGGACTATGCAGAGGAGCACAGGTACAATTTTCCCTTACCTTACAGGCTCAGCTGGAAAGGACAGCATCTTCCTAGAGCAACCATGCAACAAAACACAGCAGTGGGCCCTGTGACTGGCCACAGCGATGAAGTTAAGACAAGGGATCCACATGCCCACTAATCACCAGCGAATCGTGTTTGGCACATGAATGCTTGCTAGTGTGTTAAAAAATAAAATAAAATAAAACTTCAAATGTTGGCCATTCCACTTCTAAACTACCCCAAGAGAAATGTGGGCTTGCATGCACCAGCATAAATATACACGGATGTTCCCACCAGTACAAATAACAAAAACTTGGAAACAATCCAAATGCTCAAGAGAAGACCGGGTAGGCACATCACAGCAGACCCACCCAATGGAACTGAGTATGGCAAAACTGAGTAAATTACAGCTAGGGGCAGCAATAAGAAGGAGGTGCTGCGGAACATGAAGCTAAGTGAAACAGAAGGCAAGCTGCAGAGGAGTACCTCCTAATGTTTCTTATTCCCATTACTTAGAGCACAGCAATGCAGCCATTTGTGATGGCAGAGATGGGGAGGGGGAGGGGTCCTGCATTAATGTCCCAAATGCAAGGAACACACGTTTCCCACCAAGAGTTATCCTTACATAGGACCATCGCAAAGGCAACTTCAGAGCCTCAGGATTGTTTCATAAAGCTTCCTGGTTGCCATATGGGTTGGTAGGTCACTGCAGCAGGAATTCTTGTATCTTTCCCAAATCTTTTAACTGCCTAAGTTGGTTGCTTTGAGACAGGCGCTTATTATATTGCCAGACTGCCCTTGAACTCAAAGGGTCAAGTGATCCTCCAACTGCAGACCCCCAAGTAATTGGAATTGCAGTCATTGTGCCACTATGCTTGGCTTCTGATGGTTGTGAATTAACTCATTTTTAATAAAGACACTTCTTGGAAGACAGAAGTGGCGGAAATGTACTCTCAGGTTCTGAAAGGACTGTGAGGAGTCTTTCAAGCCTGAAACTGAATATGCTGCAAATCTTTAGAAAAGAAGAAAAAGAAGCCCGAGATGTTTACTGTCTGAACCCACAGAAAAGGTTAACTGACTCCAGTACTAGAGTAGTTTGGCAAACTCTTACACTAGAAAACACAGTCGTTGTTGTTGCTTAAATCAGATCAACTACTGAAAATCCAAACATAGCTTTTTTGTTTGTATTGTTTGAGGAATGCACAGTAAGCTGTAACATGCACTTTTAAAAATTGAGGGCCAGGGCAGCTCAGTGAGTGGGGCACCTGCTTGCAGACCTGGTGGGATGGATTTGATCCCCAGAAACCTACATAATGCATGCATGCACCTTTCTCCCTGTGTATCTCTATCTCTCTCTCTCTTTCTTGCCCTCTCTCTCTCTCTCTTTCCCTCAAATAAAAATAGATCATTAAAATATTTTTAAAATAAATTAAAAATAAAAATAGAAGGCTAAGACCAAGGTTGCATTTGTCTTACATACTTGAAAGACCCTAGTGCAATTCCCAGCACAAGCAAAACAAAACAAAACAAAACAAAAATGAAGACTAGACACAATCTGGACAACGAAGAAGATGGGCCCAAAGAGAAAGTCCTCAAGAATACCAAGGCTAAGCCCTTACCAGGACTGGAATACAAATCTGCACGGAGCAGCTGAAGTGGAAAGGTGCACAAATATGGAAAACTTTCTGTCTGTGTAGAAAACAAACAAAAACACAATAGCTATTCCCAGCAAAGCTGTTTTCTCATCAGATGAGAAGCAGACACATGAACTGGCATTGTTCTGACAACATTCCGACTGTCAAAGCAGAAAGGGTTGTGGTTTACTATGGGGGGGGGCGACCCTGCCAGCCCCCCTCCCCCCGGGTGGCATGCTGCAGGGTATCTGAGACCGTTGCTCTGGTCAGTGGTTCTTCATCTTTCAGGAGCACACTGAGCTGTGTTAGCCCAGCTCAAACCTTCTGCCAAGCAAGTCAGGTTTCTCTGCGTCCCTGTGGAGAACGCAGTGTGACATGTGCCATCTGCACCTCCCAAAATATTCAGGAATGGTCCACAGTAAGTGGGTGAACTGTTGGAACAATCCGCCCCCGGCCTCCGTTCTGAGGTCTGCCTCATCTTAACCACCCTGATTCCTGGATGCAGCACCTCAGGAGTCGCATGGCTCTGGCTCCTGCTGGGGAAAGATAAGGCCAAAGGTTGTGACCAAAGGGGTCACTGGATGTGACCCTCACAGAGCAGTAAGACAAGCAGGTGAAAGGCGCGTGGTGTGGTATCCAACTTCAAGACCGGAGATGCACACTGGTCCTGGGTTCACCGGTGGAAGAGAAAGAAGCAACTGAGCTGTTTCTAGTTTACAGAGGCCCTGGCTGGGACTGAGCTAGGGATCGGGGGTCCCATTTTGGCCTGTCCCCTTTCTCTATCTCATGCAAATCCATGAAGAAGAAGTGAAAGGTCTAGGGCTGCCTTAAGAGCTGAAGTAGGACAAATACTGTTATAATTTGGTTTAAATTGCAAAAGAGCCATGAGCCTATTTATAGCACTTTAAGTTTTAATATTATAATTCTACATCTCTTTTTACCTGAAAGGTAACAGTTGCATAGTGCGACAAATCAAGATGCAATAAAGATAGACACACATAGATATCAGGCTCCCGCTGCCCTCCCCATGCCATCAGCTCTCAGCTGGCATCTCCTAATGCACTAACAAATACATATAAATATAAATTCTATCTCCCCACTTTCTTAAATGAAAATACACATTCTGTACCCTGCTTTTTCCTCTGAACAGTAAGGGCCTTCTTACATAGCCATATCTATTTCTCTTAAATCACAGCTACCATGTGTGGCTAGACCAGTTTGCTATAAAGGACATACAGACTGTTCCCACAAGCAACACTGCAGCATGCAACGATATCTCCACACTTGTTTGTAAGACCATTCCCAAGAGACATGGTATAGATTTTAATTTCCCTTCATCCGACTCTTTTATACACCATCTTCATTGTCACTCAGTGACATTGCTTACTGTTAAGAAACATTAGTCTTAGACTTATTTTTGTGACAGCTGTTAGTAGTATTAGAGAAAAAGCAATGGATAAGGCCAGGCTGTCCTGTCACTCTACACTTTCTCCTCTTACTCCTGACAAATAGTTAAAGAATGGACAAATGAGCATATGAGACATATAAACAAATGAATGGCAATTTTCAAAGAAGGACGCTTGAAACTCCATTAAACCCTATGCTTTTGGGGGATGTTGGGGTTAGCAAGACAAAATGTACACCCTTTCTAACTATAAACATGATTGTCTTATATACACTTATAGCCCCATTTAGACACAGTTTTTTTTCTAAATTGAGGGAGAGTTAGGTGTGAGGGAATAGGCCTGCCCAAGATATAGCAAAAGAACTTACTTCTCACCCACTGCCCTCAACCTGAAAAAGCAAGCAAAATTTTTTCTTATATCTCCTTTGTGTTGGGCTGTGCTATATACAGCACAAAGATTTGCTTACTCACCTTGACTAGCTGACAAGAAATTTGACCCCACAGTTGGCAGCAGCTACAGATTCCACAGTTGCCAAAACATGGAGGTGAGCAGAGATTGGGAGGTAGAAATGGCAATCAGGAGGAGACCCCAAGACAGGGGTGATTAGGGCAGTGAGGTATAGCAGGCAGTCTGGAAGCATGGGTGGATCATAGCATAGGACAGCACATGCCTGCTGACCGCCTAGCAGACAGCTCAGGGGTCCACAAGCTTCTGCCTGCCCCACACGGCAGGGAGCTTGTCCAGTATAGGTTTCCAGGGCCCAGCACTGAGACCCAATCCAGGGCTTAGTTGAGCTCAGGATTTTGGTTTAGGTAGGAAGTGCCCTCCAAAGGCTCATGCACTAAAGGCTTGGTCCCCTTACCTATGAGGGTGCTGATCTTCACTTAGGGGCTTTGTGAGTAGGGAGACTTGGAGGTAGAACATGAGAGATTCATGATTATGCCACTGTTCCAAAGACACGCCACATGGGAGAAGACTGACAGGTCAAGGATTGGGGATGGCTTCTCAGAGGAGAACATTTTGACTTGGAATCTGAGGATGAGGGAGCATCAGGGAGGAAGACAGGCACACACAGAGACTGGTGAAACATACATCCAAGCATTCTGAAGAATGAAACACCTAAACTTCCCAAGGCTTCCCTAGGAGCCCTCATCCCCATCTCTAACACTCACATACTGGAAGCATCTTGAATATGTCTAACAGAGTGTCTCCTGCTCACTTACTAGGCTCAGAGCAAGCTATAGCTATGGGTAAATCTCAAATGTTACAGAGCAAAGCCACAGAGAGGCATGGTAGCTCTGGCTTATGGGAGAGGTGTGAGGAGGCAAGCCGCAGCCTTTTCCCACGCTGCCTCCTGGAATGGGCAATGAAAGAGTTGGCAGGCATGAAGGAAAGAGCAAGAAAACAGCTACTACCTTGCCCTCTTTCCTTCTCTTGCTCACCCCAATCAAGTCAGTTAGAATGGGACAGGACATCTGGTTCTAACAAAGAGAAATAAGCAATCACTCCCTTTCCTCTCTCTGGATATCATACTGCTGTTCTGGACATCTAACATCCCATCCACTACTCGGTCCTTTCATTTACAGATTAACTTTTAAAGGGAAAAAATCCCCATGATCTTTCTCATTGCCCTGTAGTTACTATATCTAAGTTCTTTAGGCTGGTGTCTGTGGCCGCTACTCCCTTGGGCCTTTTCAACCTGTTGCTCTCAGAATTCAGCAGAAATCCAGGCCAGCAGAAGTTTGTCTCAGGGTGGAAGATTCTCCGGTAATGATGCTTCAGAAACAATGTTAAACACTGCTGAGGGAGGTTAAGTGGGCCCAACTCCATCAACCTGAGTACTCCTACTTCAATATGAGTGTATTTATAGAACTCTACATACAATTTCATTCAAGAAAAATATGTTAATTTCTAGCCTGCCAACTGCTGCATATAGATAAGCTGCTATACAGTCTTTATCCTAATTTTAAAACAGTGCCATCACTATTGTGACAGTTCCCATCCAAGCGCCTCAACACATACATTACTGATCAGTTGCGCGGATCTGCTAATATAGTGCTGAGCACACCATAAAATGCAACCAAAATGCACACAAAAGCCAGCACTTGTGGTCAAGCAGTACAAGTGAGACAGAAAGGTAAACCACTGAATTCATCAAAGCAAAACTGAAACATTGTTTCCTTCGTGTGTTTTAGAAATTTAGGCATAGAAAGAATGAAAGAAATTTCAAGAAAAAAAATGTCTTGCGGGTTAACAGCTGACTCCTCAGTACCTTCTTACCCAACACAAAGAAAGCACTTTCTGCCATGAGCAATGACATGCCAAGATCAGAGAGAGAAAGAATTTTCCCCGTGGCAAGAACTATCTACTTCATATAAAGGCCATAGTCCTTCCAGTTATAGCCAAAGCTCAGAAAGTCAAAAGGAGCTCTTTCTTGAACAAAGACAGAAGTAAGGAGGGCTCTAGACTTCAGGCCTTTCTTTTGTTTTTTTTGTTTTTCACTTTATTGGCATGTGTTCACTGTAAAAGGTGCCAGGTTTCATTAGAATATTTTCATGCAAGTAGAAGATGTACTTTGTGGGGCTTAGGGAAGGACATACTTTAAGGAACAGAACAGATTCTGGTACTGTCTCCCTGGGGCGACAGCAGCAGGAAGCAGCTCACCCCTTCCTGGCAGCCCTCTGCTAGGAATCGCTGGGTGCTGTGACCAGCACGGGCCAGGAAAGCGTGTCCTTCCTGGCGGGGCTCACGGGCAGAATGCAGGTGATTGCAAAACAACGCCATGGAACTTGGGGACAAGGAACAAAATTGAGAGGGATGAACACTGGGACTTCCAAGTGCAAGGAAAACGGGAAGGAAAAGATGAGGAACTGGGATAAGTTCTGACTGGCAGATGCACAGAAGGCTCAGAAATTGCAAGAGGAAGTTAAAGATATAAAGATAGGGGGATAGTGAAGGAGTCCTATATAAGACAGAGCCTCCTGTCAGCATGGGGCACCTGGACTCCCAACAGCACACAGAGACTTCCCTGGAGCAACGCTTTCACAAAGATTGAGATGTTTATTCTGGACTTCCACACTGGTGCAGCATGTGGACGGGTGAGGCTCAGCAGTTAAGTCTGACCTAGGGAGCCAGGCCTTTGCTAGGCCGGGGCTAAGGAAGAAAGTGACAGTGACAATGGGCCATGGTGGTAAAGAGAGGAAGCAGGAATATGGTTGGCATGGCACCTGTGACGTGGGAACACTAGCACCCTGATGAGGCCTGGGGTTTAACTGTTTTGCTACTGTTGTTTGGTTTTTTTTAAGTTAGACCTGCTGAAAGGACTTGTGAAGCAAAGGACATTAGGTCTGCTAAGTCGAATATGATAGCATTTAAAGAAATCAGCAAAGCTCCTCACATACCATAGTCCCCCCCCCAGCAAGTGCACAATTCAGGTGATAACTACACAGCCTTCACAGAAGCTTCCTTGTGCCCACTCCGGTCATTCATTCTTCTCCCCCTGCCCCATCTCCAACCCTCTTTCAGTCTCTAAAAACATGCAGTAGCATTTTAAGTCAGAGCACATTGGGGCACGCTTAGATTTATGGTTTCTTCCACCAAAGGCATTGGAAGTGCCTGAGAATGACTTGAGAAGCACCGGCTTCCAGCGTGGTCTGCTTCGGGGCACATGCTGCTGCCTCCCATCTCCTCCTCGCTGAAAACAATGCATTTGGCATCTTGGCATAAGCAATTGACTTTGGATCGCATTTATACTTATGGCCAAATATATGTCAAATTAGGAAGATCCAAAGTCAAAAGCAGTTATCTATCTTAAGCTTTAGATGTTTCCCTGCACACAAAACAATGAAACATTGTTCAAATCACCTTTTGCTCACTTCCTGAGCAGCTCAAACCTGGCTGATCTTGGGTGTTCACAGATGTAAAAGCAAGATCTCAGAGCATGTGAAGTGAAATAATTTTGCTTAGACATTCACTGGAACACAGAATATACTGAATTCACTGGGCCCCTGTGAGACCAGAGTTTTCATGCAGCATGGAGGTGAGAAACTCTATCCTTATTTGTCTCCTGTTCTCTTTCAGAGGGAAAGGACTATCTTTAGACTTCTTCTGAAACATCCACCAGCCTACTTGTCAGGGGAAGAGATGGTTCTCATTTTCACCGGAGTTGCTTTTCAGTGATACCAGAAGCCAGGTAGGTACCAATGGACATATCCAAAACTAACTGGAGGTCTTTCCAATAATGAGTCAGAAGGCAGTGCTCAGTCAACTACACACAGGTTCACTTCACAGCTGCTCTTACTCACTGAGAGAGTGGAAAAGGCAGAGATGCAATTAACACTAAAGATAATGATCTATTTTAAGGGCGAGTATATTTATAACTCGCACATACCCAGACACTCAGTGGGTGGAGACAAGGAGACATGTACAAACATGTGTCTCCAGTCAGACATATACATCTAAGGACACATGAGAAGCAACTAAGAAGCAACTAAGATTCAACTGATGATGTCTGAATTGTGAAAGATGGTTCCAAGGTTGCTGATCTCAAATTTGACCTGCAATAAAGTCTGGATCATTGGTAGATGTATTTTGCACAAATAAAATTAATTTAATATTTGAATATTTGTAACTTCATCACCATGTGTGTTTTTAGCTCATTTATTTTTAAGCCAAAAACATGTTTGGCTTTTCTGCTAGGTCCATTCACAGATATACATCTGTTCGTGCAGGAATATACCTGAGATTGAAGAGTCTAGATAAAATAAGCTGATTCATTTTTTAAAAATATAAAGCATAGGACCTGAAGATATGGCTCAAAGTATAAGGACAAGGTTCAAATCTCCAGCATTCACGTAAGAAGCTGGGCAGGAGAGTAACATGCACTTTAACACCAGTGCTGGGGGAGGCAGAGAAAGGCAAATCTCTGAAGCTCATTGGCCAGAGAGCCTAACCAAATGAAGAAGTTTCAAGTACAGTAAAGAGACCCTGTCTCAAAGATAGAGAGGGAATATAACCAAGGAAAGACACCCAATGTCAACATCTACTCTCCATACACATGTACACACACACACACACACACACACACACACACACACACACACACAATGGAAAAAAACAAAATATAGAGCATGGAGGAAAAATAAAGTGATTTAAATTAATTACAGTTACAATATGACATGGAACTCAAGAAGACTGAACTGAGGTCTCCAAATATATGAGGGAACCTCCAAGATACTCTGCTAACTAGTCTTCATTTCCAAATAAGAAAGTTAGTCTTTATTTCCAAATAGGAATGTTTTTAACAAATCAAATATGCTAAAAACTAAATAACAAATATGCTGAAAACTTCCTCCTTAGTGAAATGGTGTTGGGACAGTGTCAAAGACAGTGTGATGAGACCATGAAGGCTTTTGCCCTCACAGATGGATCAGTGACACAGGAGTGGGAGTGGTTATCAAGACAGTGGGACACTCAGAAAAGTAGGTCTGCCCCCTCCACTCTCTTGCTTTTGCCCTCTCTTGTCTTTCAACCTTCTGCCACGGGATGATAACCCACAGAGGTTCTGACCAGAATCTGGCACTGTGTTCTTGGACTTCCCAGGCTCCAGAACCATTAATCAAACAACATTCCACTCATATAAACGCTTCTCTTTAAGGTGTTGTTACCACAGTAGAAAACAGATCAGGATGTAAAAGACATATGTTAATGAGGGGAGAAGAGCATTGTGCTATTAAGGTTTATTAAATATGACAATAGATCTCCACACTGAAATCTGAGGAGACAGACAGGTAAATGTGCTAGATGTGTACAGTTCATACTTGCTTCTGACTAAGCAGCCGAAACTAGATGGAAGTCTTCAGAACACCTTTTTTTAAGAATATTTAAAGACGCCATCATTTTCAAGAACATATCTCAAGCCAAAGATATAATGCTCTACACTGGGCATCTGGAGGAGGAACACGGAGAAGAAATGGCATTTTAAAAGCAAAACCAAAGTGAAGTAGAGCCCTGTACTGCACGCTGACAAGGTGCCGTGAAATGAAAGGGATGACTTGGCTCTCCATAGCTGGGGCTCTCAAAAATCAGGAAATAGAAACAGTGCACACCATTCCACTTGTCGATGATGGTTTGCCTGTGTCCTGCAGCAGGCGCGTCCCCAACTGGGGAGCAGAGATTGGAAGGTCTCAGGGTGAAATTTCCCAAGTTCACCTTCTCACTACAATCTCAATCCCTTGATAGGTTGTGTATTATATTTTGGCAGCATATAAAAAGTGCTAGACTTCCATCCAAAATACATAAGTTAAATGTGAAATCAAAGGACACTAAATACCTCTAAAGGACTCTGTTAAAAACCAGTTCATATACAATGCTCTCATCAGAAACATCACCATGCCAAATGGAGTTCTCTAGACTCTCCCCATATTGGGGTGTTTCTGTAGGGTGTCGAGTACTTTTTCCAATCATTCTAGATCATGTCTTGGCATAATGGTTCCATGACTAAGTGGCAAGGAAGAGGGGAAGAAAGTATGAAAGTGTAAGGAGCCCTCTATTTTTTTTCAACTTAGCAATAAGTTTGCAAATAGTCTATCTAGACCTAAATACAGTTATTTCCTCAAGAAAAACAAATAGCCAACACAACATGTGGGATGATGCTAGTATTGTTGGATAGCACCCACAGTGCAGTTACTATACAGGGGCTGCTATGATGGGGGAGATCCAGGTGAGTGGAAGCCCATTACTGGCACTTCACAACAGAGTCAGGGAAAGCCCAAATGAACTGACTTCACGATGGGCACTCTGAATCTTGCCTTCCGATCACGGGTCTAAAGAACACAAAATTACAAACGGAAGATGGAATCCCTACTGACTAAGCAGCCGAAACTAGATGGAACAATTTGGAACAATTTTTGGAATCCCTACTGGAGTTGGTGCCTAAGACCTGGACAGCTCAAGCCAAAGGCAAGCACCAAACTTGCCAGACTGAAGACTGCTGCCCAGGAATTGGGGGTGGGACACAAGGCTTCGGGTCACTGTTGTACTTCTGGGAGGAAGCCCAGATTGCAAGTGCCAAAGAAAAGAAGGGCATGGAAAAACTAATCCTAACTCACAACAGCAAAGCTGTTCTGTGGCTCACGAGAAAAGCTGCCCTCTTGTCAGAGGAGAGTGTCACCCAGTAACTAGAAAGTGGCATTCTCTAGTCTTTAACCTAAGAAACGGATACCCTGAAATCATCTCAATGGAAAAATTGAGAGGAGCATCTTCCTCACAAGTGACCAGAAGGTATCCCTTGGATCATTTTCTTATAGCTTTAAATGTGTCCCCTAAAGCATCCTCAGCACTAAAGGAACTTTGGCCACTTGGAAGAAACGTTGACCGTAGTTTACAACCCTTACCAATACAACTGAACTCCATTTCTCCTTCCCCACTTTCTTCCCCATCTTCCTCTTCTCCTCCCTTTTTTATTTTTATTATGATTTTTTTAAAGACAAGGTCTTGCTATGGAAGGTGGATTAGACAAAGTTCTTCTGCCTCAACCTTCACCTTCACAGAACAGGGATCATAGAGTATCGTCCCTTCTGGCCTATCACGGTCAGGAACACAACTACTGAATGTGAAATCCAGAGTTCTAGATGATCTTGCAGTCTTGTCTCTCACTCATCACCCAGGTTCTTTCTGTGTCAGATCTCTTTGGCTCAGGACAAGAAATTCTTCCTTTTCGTAGATAAGTGGCTATGAATGGCAACATTTTAAAGGTTGCTAGGTACTCTCCAATTAAACTCACACTGAAGTTTGAAAGGTAAAAATAACTCTCATTTCTACATTGAAGCTAATGACATGTAATGATGACACAATTTTATGATAAATATGGAAAGCATCAGTAACACCATCAAGCATGATTGTGAATCACCACAACCTTTACTTGGTATTTCACTATGCTCGGCCCAGGTACACTTCAATACTCCGTAAGGCTCTACACTTTCATGTGTTATTTCACATTTTAAGGTATCAAACTTTAAAACTTAATTTGGAACAATTTTATGAAAGACTATGTGGGACATGGAGAAAACAAGTTGGAATGGATATGGAAGCTTTCTCCACGCTGCCAGAAGGTATGATACAGGCTGCCAAGGGATAAAAGCAATCAACAGTCTCACCCAGCTGTAAATGTTGCAAGCTACAATAACAATCACTAGGACAAGAGGTGACCATTCATGTAATAGTGGCATGTAAGGTACAGGGTAGCTTCCTGGCCCACGAACCAGCACAAACCGAAACTGCGCATGGGAAACAGGAGTGGGAGCGGCAGGCATTAAAAACCACGCTTTGGGTCAAAGGGAGCTAGGATGTCCTTCATCATCCAAGCTGATTTTATTTGTAGCAAACACCAGTATATATAGGAAAAACACAGAGACCAGCAGGTTAAATTCTTTACAGGATCACGTTAAACACACACATTGTAAAACTTATCTAGGCTAGCAAGAAAAAGCACAAGTAACACCTACTTGTGGGACAAGCAGGGTGTCTCCAGCTAGAGCAAAAGGCAGGTGAGACACCCAGTTGTTTAAAGGGGGACAATGGATGTCTCTAGGCGGAGTTACCTGATTACTGTGACTATGTACATAATCTTGTGATCCATGGATTAACATATCTAATGATCTCAAAATGTACAGGGAAGAAACTGCAGGGAGAATTTCTTAGCATTGCCAGGCTCAAGAAGAACAAAAAGCAAATCTGGTTGAAAACAGACAGGAGGCAAATTCAAAACTCTCAATAAAGAGGAATCTTTCTGCAACTGCCTGTCCAGATGCTAATGCATCATTCTTTAGAGAGCAGGCTTAAACATTGGCATACCCCACAGGTAGCCAACTGCCTTCTGATTGGATTTAGGGCCTGCTTTTCAGTAGGGAACACATGTATAGTACTATAAACCAAGCTGCTTACCTGTAGAAGGAAAGACCATCGGCCCTTGGTGGGAACAAACAACTTGGAATGTGGTAGTAAACAACTATCTAAACACTTATATTCTATCCATAGATTAAAGAAACTCTCAGCATTCGACTAAGAAGCATCCTCTTGCAAAAGGAGATATTTAACACAGAAAACTACAATTGGCCAAAATACAGAGAATATGTAACTATGGAATGTTCAGTTTTAAACAGAACATGGAAATTTCCCCCACCCTAAGGCGCAGGACTCTTGCAAAAGAAGGGGCAGTAAGAATTTAAGAGCCTAAGGGTGCTGCCAAACTGTGTCCTCTGGTCATGACAGCACTACCACATCCAAGAAAACACTACAGAGACGTCCACTTCCATTGGACCTGCACAATCGTTGGCCTATCAACATTTTACAATGAAAGAGGGATCATTTTAAGACTATTGAAGGTTAACAGCAGGAAGGAAAAGGAGAACTTCTTTACTCAATGATTTACCAACTGATGAATCATCCATGCCCCAGCAAGTATTCAGGGACTTGCCAATACAGGCATCCCAGATGAAACCTAGTGGTTCACACATGCGAAAAATGTCAAAGAGGGAGATAGACTAGAAAGGAGTGGGGATGAGATTGGGTAGTAAGGGGTAAAAACACAGATCCATTATATTTGTGCACGAAATGGTCAAAAAATAAAAATAATACTTTAGGGCTAAAGAGATGGCTCAGGGATTAAGACTCTGTCTAGCAAGCAAAAGATCCTGAGTTTGGATCACAGGCTTCATGTAAAAATGTCAGGCAGAAACAGTGACGGCCTGTACTTCCCACCCTGGTGGGCGGAGCCTGGGAAGTCCCAGAAGGAAGCAAGAAGGATGTCACCTTTGGTCCTCCACATAGACATAGTACCCTCCAATATACACACAAACACACATACACACACAATAATAATAATTTTAAAAAGACTGCATGGAACAGAAAACTCAGAAAACTTTATTTATTTATTTTTATTATAAAGGCATATTTTTAAATCAATCTTTAAGGGAAAATAATGGTGGGTTGTTAATAATTCTCAGTGACAGCTAACAGCCTGCAATATATAGATATGGCAGATAATCTCTCTACCTTAAATAACTTGTATTTACTCTATTTACCTATTTACCTCATCTTTTTTAGACATGTAGACCAGGCTAGCTTCAAACATGCAATTCTCTTGCCTCGACCTCCTGATAACAGGCATGTACCACCACGCCTGGCTATTAGATGTTTTTTGAATTTCATGTAGACGTATCAGTGTTTTTACTAACACAAAAGATGCATTCCTCATCAGCCTCCACTTCAAGAACCCCAAAAAATTGTTCTTTCTCTTTGTCAAATAAGCCAACTTAGAAGGCAGATATCTAGCCCAGTGTCCTTGATTGGATCAACTCTACACATGGTTATCACATGCTAATCAGAAGTCAACTGCACCTGTCCCCTGACCATTAACACCTAAAATGTGACATCAACCAATGAAATAAAAATGAGAAGAAAGAATGTTTCTTAAAAAAAAAAAAAATGAGGGACTGGAGAGGTGGCTCAGGGGTTAAGCCTCTGCCTTGCAGGCAGAAGGTCCTGAGTTCGGATCCTAGACCCCACATATAGACGCCGGGCGGAAGCGGGAGCGGCCTGCGTTTCTGGTCCTGGTAGAGCGGAGCCTGTGAATCCCGGGACAGGGTAAACAAGGAGGAGGTGGAGGCAGTCCATGGTGGTTCCCGAATTTGTCCATGGTTCTACACACATACACATACATGCACACACATACATACACATCCGCACATACCCATACATGCACAATTGAATAAATAATAAATAAAAAAAATTTAAAAAGATGAATATTTGAAAGGTTTCTATAAAAGCTAATTATGTAAAAGACTGTTATTAAAATAGGTGTGGGCAAAACAATTGTGCAAGACTGAAAAGCCATAAAAATATATTATAGTATTCTACAGCCAGTTCCTTTTGCAAATATCCTTGCTCAACTTTAAAGAAACAAAGACTACAGCAAATACATGTACACACACACACACACACACACACACGATGACATAGCTAAATATTCACTTACTGAAGGAACTCAAACCATTTAAGTTAACAAAGTGTCTAGTCTATATGCAACTAGGATATCGGTAAAAGACAAATAGGCAGAAAAGCATGAATGGATTGTCATTCATGTAGGCTGTACCACTTAAAAGCTATGTGACCGTGGGTACATGTCTCAGCTTCCCATGAGCTGTCATTCTGTCTCTGTCAGACATAATGACAAGACCACAGGTAAAGCAGACTCAGGCCTCCGCCAAGGCAAGTCCAGTTTCTGTTATCACTGTTTCTGTTCTTGGCACAACCAAGCAAGCAGGAAGGGCACAAGTCCCATCAGGTGGAGGGACAGACGTGAGTATATTGCTACTTAAAATGAGACCTCAAAGTTTAAGATGAGGAACACATTGTTTAAAGAAAACTGGCAGCAAAACATTAGCATCAGGATCTGAAGTTGCAGGGGTCTGCTGCCAAGACAGGATAGACGGAACCCCAGTCCAAGGTTGAAGGTCAATCACTGGTAATGTCAGACCATGAGGCTCTCCTCCACCTGTCCTTTCAGTCAAGGAACCATATTGTCTGCAGAAATATGAACAGTACTGGGATCATTGTGTTAAGACAAATAAGCCAAATCAGACAAATATGGTATGTTTTCTCTCATATGTGGAAACCAGATTTTTTAAAGACTCGGAAATAGTAGAAAGAAATTATTTGGGGAAAGGAAGAGGAATGAATAGTCAGGAAAAAACAATGGTGGAGTGGTCTGAGCAAAGTTCATGTAAACATGCATAAAAATATCATAATGAAGTCCATTATTTTACACAAATAGCAACCGGTTGAAAAATAGAAGAGACTTTTAAAAATATATAAACCAAGGGGCTACAGAGAAGGTTCTGTAAGAAAGCACTTGTGAGAAGGTGTGAAGAGCAGAGTCTGGATCCCCAATACATAAATTCCAGGCAGGCATGGAGACCTGCCTAGAATCCACTGTCCAGGAGGTGGACACAGGAGCAAGCTGGCGAGCTAGACAAGTCACGGAGCTGAGCTCTGGGTTCAAATGAGACCCTGCCTCACTATATAAGGTGGACAGTAATCAAAGAAAACACTACATCAACTCCTAGCTTCCACGTGCACCTTTACAAGTGCACACACACACACACACACAATGTAAACCTCAGTGAATTTTCTCAAATTAGCTATGGAAATGTTTTCTTTGAACCAGATACGGATCAACATTTTAAAATACAACAACCTGGGCTGGAGAAATGTCTCCGGGGTTAAGCTTCTGCCTCACAAGCAGAAGGTCCTGAATTTGGATCCCAGGTCCCACGTAAAAAATGCCAGGCTGAAATGGTGGCGGCCTGCACTTACAGCTCTAGTGGGCAGAGTCTGGGAAATTCCAGAACAAACCAAAAAGGAGGTAGAAACAATCCAGGATGATTCCCGAAGTCATCCTTGGTCCTCCACAGGGACATACAGTGCCCTCTGTTACATACACACACACACACACACACACACACACACAATAAAGTTTAAAAAACAAATAAAAATAAAAAATACAACAACCCACCTTAGACCTCCTCTTGGAAAGACCTCGATTTTAGCCTGAGCTTAGAAACACAAAGTATCATTCTGAGGTAAGCAAACAGGACTGCAGATCCCTAGAACAGCAGAACATATGTGAGACCAAGTGTTCCCCTGGCAGAGCCCTCGGTTTCATTACTTTGAAGCAACCTCACCATCGAAGGTTCAGCATAACAGCTTAATCAGGTAATGGCTGGACCAAAGTAGAATTCTCAGGAAACAAAGGCTAGTACACAAATCAACATGAGTTGGAAAACTGCAGCAAATAAAGAATATTTCAGACATTTTTTATAATTATATCTTTATTCTAGGACATACTCCAAAGGCTCCTAGCCACTAGAATCCATGTTTGGCAGACGTCAATCAAAAGACTATAATAAGAACTGTAGTTCTTATTCCAAGGAGTTGCTACATTCCCAAACATTCACTGAGAACCAATAGTCCATTACGGAAAGCTGGGCATATTGTGGCATCTTCTACATATCCTGATGGACAGAGTCTCTGGTGCAGGATTTCTACCTTGACGTACTTTATAGTACACAGACAAGGATATCTATGATGTGCAAATCAAATGAATTTCAGTGAAATGCATCATTTCATTTGCTACTGGAAGAAAGTATTGGGAAACTCTTAGAAAAGAAACATCTTTTGCTACATAAATAAAATATTTACATACTATTCCAAAGCCTCTGTGTTCTAAGAATTATGTATTTTAAGTCTGAATGCAGGATCTAGCATGGACCCACACATACACACACTCTCAGGGGTGTGTGTGTGTGTGTGTGTGTGTGTGCGTGTGTGTGTGTGTTTTGAAGGCTCTACTATTAACCTGAATTGCTACCGCATCCCTGTCTCTCAATGCTGACCTCCCCTCAAACTAATTTCCACCCAAACATGAGACTTGGTCTTCTCCCTCTTCTTCCTCCTGAGGCTGAAGTCCACATACCTATGGATCCAAGCAGACTGGTACCCAATCCCCAAACTCTCAGGGCCCTCAGCAATATTCACTTCCTTCCTCATACTGGTAAGTCCCCATCAAATCCCTGTCTCCTCCTTTGAGCACCTTGAACGAAGGGTGGGTCGCTCAGTGCCACTGACACCATCAGGAGTGAACGCAAAGTAGGTGTTCAGCTAAGAAGGAAATGAAGTGATGTACATATCTTCTCCTAAGAAGTTACCTGCAATCTCTAAGCGTGCCTATGCTAGACATGTCTTCAATGCTACAAGGTAAGTGCGTGTCACATGCCCCTCCTGAGCAGAGGACAGACCACAGCCTCTTACTCCACCTGCTATGGATACCCAAGCCCTTGCACCTTGTCCAGAGTGTGGCGTTTACCCGGAAGAAAGGCGAGGTCAGCAAGTTGTGTACCATTCACACGGTGCAGAAGCATGACACTCAGCCCCAGGAATCCTAAATGACTCTGAACCTGTCTTCTAGGAATTTCATGTTTCAAATAAGTCACCACTTAATCCTATCCCAAACATCAGCCAGTCCTCCCAGTTTCTAACTCTAAGGTCATCTCCACCCACTACCCTATTTCCCTTATCACTACAACAACCTATTCCTTCTAGGACCCACCTCCGTTCAGGCTCTAGCAGCCAGAACAAACTGGCAAGCATCCACTTCATCAGCCTCTACTTCTAACCCCAGATTTTCCATAACCTGGGCCTTCTTTGACCCCCATGTTTCTACACAAGTCTCCCTACCTCATTTCTGTCCTCTTTAGCACTTGTTCCACCCTGTACTTACTTACCTGTGGACTGACATGGTGGTCAGTCTAGATTTGTCTATTCTACATCTAAGTACCAGAGGCTGGCATAGAATCTGAGCTCCAAAACAATCATTTGGATGAAAAAGTACATGAATGAATGAATGAATGAATGAAAAATTAAAGAATCTGTATCAACTAAACAGTATCAAACCTTCAGGGAACCCTTACCTGGGACCCAAAAGAACCTCAGTGTTCTTAGAAGGAAACAAACAAACAAAAACCCTCCTTTCCTGTCAGGGAAGTGCATGCCGCAGAGCCACACTGGAATTTCTCTTCATGCCCCTTCAAGCACCGTCTTCTCTTATGAATTCACAGCAGTCTCACTGCCGACCACCTTTCCCTCTGGAAACAACCCAGAATTCCTTGGCTTGGGAAACAGGAACTCCACCTTGGAATCTGGCCCAAGGGCCTCAAACTCACCCCTGACTGTTGGGGCCCAGCAGAGAAACCTTGACATTCTCTAAATTTGCTCCACATCTGGCTGTTACCCATGCTTGGGAGGAACAAAAACAGGAAGAGAACAGAGGTCTCTCGAGGCTTGAGATGGTTCCAGCCATCTAGGTGAAGTCTTTCTTCCCTCAACACCCTGCTACCTGGACAGACTAAGATCCAAAGCAGGGAGGAAATAGTAAGGTCAGGGTCAGAGGCAGGATGTAAAAAGACATAATGTTTGGGAAAATACACACCCAGTCCCAGCTTTGAAATCAGACGAACATCCAGATTCAAATCCTAACTCTGACATCTGGATTTATGAAGGCCACTTGGGTGTGACTGCAGCTCTCTCAAGCCTCGGTTTCCACAGCTATCAAAACAGACTGCACAATGTCTACTTTACAAGGATGGCTGGGCGTTTTGCCCTCAGGTGTTATATTTGGCTCCTATAGCTACCCTTTAATTCCCCAACATGAGCCTATTATTCATATGGGAAAAGCACACCCAGATCTCAATCAGACTCTGAGAGTTAGACAAAACCATCTAGATGTCAGAGTTACCAGAATATTTTAACGCTGGGTCATACAAACTGATCCATTCACTAAATTCTGTCAAGGAAGTGGACCAAACTGATCCCTGAGTTCAGTTACATGTGCATGCACAGAGGATTCAATATGTGTTTTCCAATGAATGAATCAAATTACAAAATGGGTTGTGTCTACACTGATCTAATAACCAAATCTGATAGGCTACATCCGTTTTTTCCATAATTGTGCATATTGCCAGAACTAAACCACCTGTGCTTTGCCTAGTGCAGACGCAGCAAAAACTCAGATTGAAACCATTAGAAAGCTAACTACGTTGACACTGCAACTTCCTTCTGATCACACTGTGGGGAAAAATGAGCAACTGGAATGTGAAACCAACTTACTTCTGAAGATTATCTGACAGCTTTTCCCTATGTTTATACTGTCGGTAACAAGGACTTTTCAAAATAGAATGATTACTCAGCAATAAAGGACAAACAATCATTCCATACATGCACTGTCACTGTATGTTGTAGCTGAGGCATCACTCTTGCTTCATAAATACTGCAGGAAGAAGAACATTGCCTAAGACCAAAGTTTGGCCAAAAGAATGTGATGAAACCCATCAGTTCTCTGCCACTGCATGGGCCTTCCCTAAAGGTTCCTGGTGACTATATCTGACTTTATGCTGTTCCACCTCAGAATTCATATGCAAAACACATGTTCTTATAATCATGCATGTCCATCCACCAAAGCAGAAGCATCTCAGGATGGAAAAAAAAAAGTATTCCACCTACCATCCCATTCGGATACCTTTATCCTAAGAAAATGCAGCTTCTCAAGCAAGCTTGGAAAAAGGAAATTAGGAAACAGGCATTCCCTCTGCAAAACTGCCCAAGGCTTGTTGTAACGTGCATTTATAATGGAGTTAAATCCTATAACTTGCATACAATTTGCAAGTACCCTTGATTCAGTACAGGTTATGATGCCCAACCAAAGAGCACCACAGACGCACTGTGCTTACCAAACAGTGTGCTTGAGAGGGATGGGCTAAAGTCAGAAGGGCTGCATCTCTGTCCCAGTTTGTGACAGTTAATCCTGGGTATCAACTTGACACACCTGGCATTAACTAAGATCAGCTGAGACCACCTGAAGAGATTATATGGATCAATACATTTATAATACAAAGGCCGGCCCTAGATCTCATTGGAGCCGCCCATTAGCTGACCAGATAAATGGAACTGTAGAACAGAAGACAAGAAGAAAGATTCTCCAGGAATCCTCCAGCCACATGGATGGTGGTGACTTAGCCTGCCAGCTTCAGTCACCAGCCATGTCACCTCCACAGTGAAAAACTGTATCTCCTCTCTGGAACCATAAGGTGAATACATTTCCTTTTCTCCCTTAAGTTATTTGACTTTGGGTGTTCTCTCACAGCAATAGTTAAGAGTAAGTTATTAAAACACTGAATTGTTCCAGAGCATGCTATTTAATTCCTTTAGTTTTAGTTTCCTCTTCCACAAACAGAGAGTCATTCATAGAAAGCAAGTATTGCCTACTTTTTGAAATTACTAGGGAACTCATAGGGATGTGAAAGCTGTTTTAAAAATACAAAAGCTTATCAAAAAGTCAGGGAACTCTTCTATTCTAAGCATACACATATGAAAACAGGAGCCACCAGTAAAATGCATCCATCCATTCTTGCTCACACTGACAGTTTCCTGTTACTAATAAAGGCAACAACTGGAATGTCAACAGACTTCATGAAACAGGATGCACACGCAGATTTTGGAGAATGGGCACTGCCACCTGTTATTAAAAAAACTGACAGCTTTTGGTGCCGTAGGACAGTCACACAGGCAAATGCACTCACTCTAGTACTGCAGAGGATCAGGCCCTAAGCCTGTATAATAGAAGTACCCAGACAACTGACTGCACTGTGACCAAGTTAAAGAAACACACACATGGCCAACTGTGAGAAAGGTGGAGGTCACCTTCCCATTGCTCACGCATGCTCTCTTCTACCCTTGTTGGATCTGGGTCAATTTTGCACACATTTCTGCCTGAAAAACAGCAGCTAAATGTCTTCAACGAAGCATCATCCTCTAGGAAATCCTAAGAACAGAAATAGGACAAACCCCAGGGACTCTGTACTGGGTAAGAATTGGTAGTGTCCCTCCTGTTGATGGCCCCATTCTTGCCTGAGAGCCAGGACAGCTGCTTTTGCCTCCTGAATAGCTGGGGGTACACGGTTGCTCTACCAAGTTCAGCTGGCTCTTCCATTTTCCACTCTCCACATTTACATGTCCTAGAAGATGACAAGCTCCTCAAATGCTGGCCAGATAGAATACTACAGGACCATATAACTACAGAACAGTCAGAACGATCAAAAGGGAAGACAAAAATTTCTAGAAATCTAGCACAAAATCATTGCTATTTCCAGAAAAGTCAGTATAGAGCTTTAAAACCCAGAGGAACAGAGATGGCCTAATCCAAACACAATGTCTCTCCATTCTAATGTTCACGAGAAGTGCCAGTGAAACAATGAAACCCAGAGATTCTTAGGCAGAAGCTGATGGTTATGGTCCAGGACCACACTCTAGAGAACACTGATGAAATAAATACCTGGGCAAAGAATGCTCTGGTTGTCATTCCTACCAGGCAACTTCAGATCCTGATTCATTGCTCTTTTCTTTCCCTCAGACTGGGGCTTAGGAAAACCATTCATCCACCCAAGCAGTCATGGTTGAGTGCTAATCATCACACTAGCTGTGATGTGTAGCTCCCAGGGCTACGAACGAGATGATTTTGCAGGAGGAATGAAGGAGAGTGTCAAGAAGGTCCAGCTCTCTGAAGTCCTTTACTCTTCAGTGATGAGAACAAGCCACTGCGATAATGTCAGACAAACGCTGCTTCTCTCCTAACTTGTCCTAATGACCTGCCACAATGATCACTTTGTGTCACCAAACTGCCACTGTACTACACGCGTCAACCACTACTATGCAAAGGAAGCCAGCAAGGAGCCAACAGCATCCCCTCTCAGGAGAGTGGCATGGCAGACCCACGAAAACCAGAATTTCTGACTCAGAAGGGAACATCGCAATATTTCTTTGCAAACCTAAGATGATGATATTACACTGCACACTATTTTACTAATAGCGGGAGTTCCTGCCGTGATAGCGATGTATTGTTTTGTTTTATGGGGAGTTAGCGGATGTTCCCAGAGACAGCAATGCTGTAAATGTTGTAAACATTCTCTGCTAACAGCCTATCCTACCATCTTTAGTTCAGATGGAGAAATCTGGTCAGTACTCACAGCCATAGGCTTGGCCTTTTTTGCCTAGGGGACACTGGTAGAACATTAAAACTAGCTTTAGGTTTAATAAGGTAAAGGAATAATGAATGCAGAAAGTGGGAAATACAGACAGTGGATGGTATATTAGATGAGGTGCACACAAATAGGTGTATTTGATGGAAAAAATGGGATTTCTTCCTTCTCGTTAATTAAAAAAAAAAAATCAGTTTGCTTTTTTTCTGACACACAAACTTATGCCCCAGTTTTCAAGCTGAGTGCTTGATTCAGTACAAACCCTATGAGGCTTTGGAGCCAAAGACCTCTACACAGCAATGTCACCCACACAACCTCCGCTTACCCCCATGCGAGGGCTCCATCTCACACTCAACTTCAGGTGACACTGGTCTGAAGAGCGCCACAAGAGCGCTAAAAGCCTTTTCTCCTCCCTGTCCCCCACAGCGTCTGCTCGTCTGTGGCCACAGACGAGGCTGTGACAGAGCTGCCTTCAGAGCTACCTTCCCTCACCCCTAGCACCCTTAGCGGCCCCTACACTCACCTGTTTTCCAGTAGTGTCATGCACACCACCTCTCGCACCCCGGGGTTGTTGGCCTTCTCCACGGAGCAGCCCTGCAAGTTCCAGGTGGCCAGCCTAAACACAGGCTGTCCATCCCTCAATCCTCCAAAGGCCTCCACGGAGGGCCTCATGGAAATGATTTGCGTGGGCCCCCCTGGAGGCAGGTCCAAATCCTCACTCTGCAGGCTCAGTGAGGTGGGACTGGGATGAGGCTTGGCGGTGAAGGTCAGGCCCCCGTTGGTGTGGGTAGATGGGGGCCTGGATCTCTCTGCAAACACCTGGTGCCTGATTCTCTCCAGAAAGGCTGCATTGATTCCATCCATCCTCACTAGGTCCTCCACGCTGCGAAAAGGGCCGTGCTCCCTGCGGTAATCCACAATGCTCAGGGCCATCTTCTCCGTGAGGCCTCGAACACTCATGAGCTGAGCCAGGGTGGCTGTGTTGATATTGACTCTGGGTGTGAGGGGCACAGTTGTGGCCAGGTGGTGAGGCTGCTGTTCGGCTAGCAGGTCCCTCCGCAGGGAGCTGGGGGAGTGCTGAGCAGAACTGCCCTTGCTGCTCACACAGATCTCGAACTTGACCTGTTCCAGTTTGGTGGCACCCACGCCGCTGACCAGCGCCAGGTCCTCTACCTTCTTGAAGCCACCGATGTATTCTCGATACTCCACAATGCTTCGCGCCACGGTTCGTGTCACCCCAGGCAAGGTCATCAGCTCCTCCTCAGTGGCCGTGTTGATGTTCAGCCGCTCCTGGTTCACCAGGATGTTGCTGAAATTGCAGGCTGCACTGAACTTGCGGCTGTGAGATAGGTCGGAGGGGTCCCGCGGGATGGAGCGATGACAGCCGAGTGTGCTCCCCATGGCCAGCCAAAATCAAGGCCTTTTTGTCCAGTGAAGAACTGTGGCTAAGGAAGAAGCCCAGAAGCTTTTATAAACACGGAATGGAAGATTGCAGGATTTAGGGGTAGAAGTTGCTGCAGACAAACACCCAATCTTCCATCTCTAGTGTTCAAAATTAACTTTCACTGGATACCTAGAAATTCACACGGAAATTAACTGAATTAATCAATCAGCTCTTAGCACTCCCTACACAGTGCTAGAGTTCATAACAAGGGATGCAAACTAGTGGGGGACAGGTGGACTGAAGCGCAGACACTGAGAACTGACTGGTCCCTGTGGTCTTGTCTTGGGAGATGTCGGGCTTATTTACCTCGCTAGATCTAAAAAAGGCTAAGAGCCACTTCTTTAGGGAAGAGGCTTATCCCCATCAGCCTTGGGCCTCGTCCTAGCAGCGCTAAGGACCACCTCCTCACTTTAGTCACCCCAGCGGCAGACAACAGGACTACCCCCCAGCTCCGCGCCTGACACTGTCACTTTGGGAACTCGATGCTTGGGGGCGCAAATCCAGAGAAGGGGCTTCACAGACCCGCCCCAACCCTTCTACGACCAGACTCCCCACCTTTCGGCTGCTCTTCTGGGGGGTCTGCCGCTCTTGCACCTGCGGCTCGGAAGCCTGAGCCCAGCCACCAGCCGCGTGGGCCCCGCGCGAGGCAGGTCAGCAGCCCCGCCGGCCCGGGACGCCCTCCCACCTCGCCTCGGTGCGCGCGTCCCGGCTCTTTCTGCGGGCGTAAGTCTCCGCGACGCCTCCCGGGACAGGCAGGACCTGCAGGGCTGATCGCAGGCTGACGGAGTCGCCGCGAATTCGGCCACCGAAGCTGCACCGCGATTTGCGGCGGCGTCGCTGTGGAGATCCAGGCAAAAAGTGCGGCACCCAAGTCTGGCGCGGGATCCGCCGGAGCGCGTCCAGACCCCGGCACCAGCGCGCCACCGCGGCCGCCCGCCGTGGGTGTCAAAGTGAAGTCGCGCCTGCACCGCCCGCGCCTCCCAGCACAGCCACGCCCCTCCCGCCCAAGGCTCCGCCTTCCGCCTCCCCGGGCACGTAGGGGCGGGGCGCGGGCTTGAGAGCGGGCGGGCGCGGAATCCCGGAGCCAGGGGCGCAGCCGGGGAGCGAGTGGGTGGAGAGCGAACTCCGCACATGGGGGGCGGGACCCGGGCGCAGAGGCGGGGCTTCGGGCGGAGGGCGGGGCCAATGCCCAGCACGGGGTGGCTCTTAGGGACTTGCTATTCAAGAAGCTGAGTTCAGGTCCAAGAACTGGTTGTGTCGGGTAGAGGCTGTTCAGTACCGCCAGCGACTAGACGCGTCTGCCTTCCGTTGGTCTTTAAGGCTAGGGCACTCCTTGGGAGGCCCATTTGCCCTGAAGGTCCCCATCTGTCGCTCTCAAACAGGATCCCTTGTGATCGAATTCATTTCTGCCACCACCTCAGGCCTTTTACTGCTCAGAGAGTCTTTCTCCATTCACTAAACGCAGGGACATGTGCTTCTAAAAGATCTCCCACCCTGTCCTGTGTGTTCACGCAGGTCGTACCCGTCAGGGGGGGAAAAAAGACGTTTCTGTAAGTGCCAGATCTAATCATTAAAAAGGAAGGAAATGGTACTGAGAAATACAGGGCTGCTTTCCAAACTGAACAGCTTTGGATCACATTGTGAAATGATAATTTAGTTAAAGATTAAAGAGCCTGCCGCATTACAGTGGATACTAGAGTATTTGGCTAAACAAACCCTGTGGTGGTAGCGTGATGATATAGTTGGATACTTTGACCTAGGGTGGTTAGTGTCTCTGAAGGAATAGATCTTACCCAACAATGAGACCAAGGTCTGTTTTCAACTCCAGCAGAAAATAGAAGGCACCTCGGATTTTTTTTTGATCTCTAATTAACATAGTTTTATTATTTTTTTAACATTTTTATTATTATTTCTGCTCATACAAACTTAATAGGTACACCACTTCCCTCCCTCCCTTCTCCTCCCCCCCCCCGAACCCCCTGCTCCCCCTCCCCTCACCCCTCCCTCCCTATCCCCCAATGCCTCCTCCCCCAATCTCCAGAAAGTCCTTTAATGTGCATGCCAGACTCTCCTCTGGGCCCTCCTCTCTGATGACGGACGTACAAGGACCCAGTGGCATTTCCCAGAAACCTTTCCTGTGTTCCCCTTAAGCATAGGAACACTACTGGCACCTCGGATTTAAAATGAGTAGCAGCTTATCAGAGCTACATCCAGCACTCAGAACGTTGTGGGTCTCCTCCCTCAACTTCTGCCACCTTCTTCTCTGCCTTCGTTCTGGGGCAAACCGATCTCACTTGAAAACAATGTGGAGAAGAGGAAAGAAGGGAGGAAAGCAGAGGGGAAAAGAAGGAAAAAAGCAGTGTATCAAATGCGCACATACTCATCTATGTGTGCATCTGCACACACCCCAAGCCAGGAAATAACATCTGAAATGTTGGTAAAGAGTCAGAGTATACAGGACAAACTAAACTTTCAAAAACACTTGGTGGGGCGTGTATGCTGATATAATCAATTTTGGAAATGAGTTTGACTGTAATTTTAAAAGTTAGATGCACACCTCAACTCCACCATTCCACCTATAGATATTCACCAAAGAAAAAAGGAAGCATGAAACCCAAGGTTTTGAACATGCGACTCTGTGGGAGATTTGTTTACTATAGTCAACCTCAATTCATAAATAGATGCTGTGGTTTCCATGTGACCTGAGTCACTCCCAGTAGCACTCATGGTTGAAAGCTTCCCCCTCAGTGTGGTAATACTGGGGGTGTCAGACTTTTAAATTTTAGATGGGCTTTAATGGGACATTACTGAAGCATCACATTTGGAAGGAAGGAAAGTAATTTTTGTAAGACCCTAAGTTAGTCACCCTGAGAAGGTCGATGACTTCTCTTGCTCTGTTCCCAGTCTCATGGTCTCTCCCTTTCCAACCCTGGCCATGCCATCTGCCATGAGATCTTACCAGAAGGTAGCAAAGGCAAGACCACATTCTCAAACCTCCAAACTTATAAGCTACATGAACCTTTTTATAAGGACCTAGCTCCAGGTATTTCTTTCTAGCAATAGAAACACACTAATACAATAAGTGAACAAATAACCAAACTGCAGAATATTGCTGAGCAATAAAGACAAGTCAACTGATAATGAAAGAGACAATAATGAAGAATTTCAATATTAGTTCATTAAATGAAAGAAGCCAGGCAAAAGGAGAGGTCTTATTTCATAACTCATGAATAAACTATAAAATGGAAACATGTCATGTGGATTCCATTCACCAGTGGTTGTAGGGAGATAGGGCCGAGGGAGGACTGGATTAACAAAAATTCAAAACACTTTCAAGGAGGGTGAAGCTAAAGTTACTTATAATGTAGCAGTTGCATATGTAAAAACTTAGAGAATTGTGTTTTAAATATATACAATTTAATATAGTTCAATTATATTTCAGGAAACGGGGAAAATCTTCAAAAAATAAGAATAATTTTTAAAAGGATAACTTTTAAACTGGAAGGAAGAGAGAAGATTTTTTTTTGATGGGAGATATGGCTAGCCAGAATGGAGAAAAGGAGGTTAAAGTGAGTGACAAAAAAATTAAGTCAATAACTAACAACTCAGTTGGAGTTAGAGACCTAGAGAAAGTAACCTTAAAGGATGTGAAAACTGGCATGTCTAATAATCTTAATTAATCTGTTCCACTATTCTCCACACTTCTTCCATTCCTACTCACAGATGCCGACTCTTTAACAAGATGTACAGGGCCCTTGGGTGAGTGCTGTCTACGAAAAATTAGGTAAAGAAAATGAAGCTGTGTAGTGGGGTTAGTTAGTTAAAAGGGCACAGTGGAAACACAGAAAACAACAGAAGGATCCAAGCAACAGGAAACTGGGTAGGAGATAACCTAACAACATGTTTGCCTTTCCAAAATTCCTGCTGAGATTGATAAAATGGCTTAGAGATTGGGGGAGGGTCTCTTTACTCAATACATAGGAGTTTAAATCCATTTTACTTGAATTTCCAATGACATTAGAATTTGATATTTGAGTGATGGAAAGATGTGAAAGAACATTCAAGCAAAGTGCCACATGTAATGGCCTCTGCCCCTTACAACACAGTTGTTACTTAGGGCCTGGTCAGGTAGGACCAGGTCATTGGCCTTTTGTTTCTTAGTCAGCAGTTTCAAAGGTAAATGGTGACCAGGTAGGGAGAAGTAGTAGAAGTTAAGAAGGGGAAGTATTTGTCAATCTTGAATTTCAACATCGTGAAATGATGGCACTGGAGACAGAACGATGGGCAAAATTCCTGATTCCTCTTTTGCAAGAATTCACAGGCCAGAAGGAACACAGAGGTTAAATTAGGAAGAGCAGTGCATACTGATAAAGGGGAGAAGAAAAGGTTATGCTTAGGAAATATGACTTAGTCTATAGGACTCTCTAGGAAGTAGAGGTAAACATAAGACTTGAAAGACACATCAGAAATGATGTCTCAGCCAGCAAACCCTTATTCCCTACAAAGCAAAAACAACTTCCACTTCCCCAATCAATACGTTTCAATCAAGCTACCGAGAATGACTTTGGCACCAACCTTATACACTGGCCAAGATGAATGTTGTCCTGAATATTAGTATCAATGAAACATATCCTATTACCATGACTTCACAGTAGATCTGTCCCTTTTTGCCTAAGTAGACTCCCTGTATTCCAAACTGATGAGAGTCCGGGCATTGGCAATGCTCTAGAACATTCTGCATCAGAACCTGCCTCACTTGGGGTCATGCAATGGGATGGCAGAGAACGACTTCTGATAGACTCGTGGACAAAGGCAATGGAAGCTGTCCAAACCTGGCCATGAAACCTCTGTTCAGGAACTCAGTGTGAACCCACCAAGAAAAACACAGGCACATTCTTTTCTGAGTGTCTTACGTCAGTAAGACTGTCCAGCATCTCAGTAAGTCGGGCTTCCCAACAACTTCCTCGCTGAGTATCCATCCTCACTTTGGGGAACTGGCAGTGTGCTGGAGGAAGTCTGTGTACAACACAGAGGTCTCTCTCAGCATGTTTACCACACAAGCTTGTTTCCCAGCAAAAGAACAAAGTCACAACTTCCAAACTTGTGTCCTTTTCAGATTCCTTAATAGTTAATCTTATCTGTTGCTGTGAGAGAACACCCAAAGTCAAGCAACTTAAGGAAGAAAGGAGATTTATTCAGTTTATGGTTCCAGAGGGAAGATACAGTCTTTTATGGTAGAGGCGGCATAGCTGGTAGAAGCTGGAGGAGGCCTAGGTCAATGCAGACATCTTGGAGGCTGAGAGCTGTAAGACTCCTTGCTGCAAAACAGACTTCTCCAGGAGGTAGAGTGGGACTAATCCACCTCAAGGCCCGCCCTCTGTGAGCACCTCCCTCAAGCAAGGCTCCACCTCTCAAAGATTTTTCCATGACCTCCCAAACACATGAGACTGTGGGGGACACATTTCAAGGCATGACACACCTGTTGGCATTTATCCCCTTTCTTTGTGGTTTTTGGTTGCCCCTGGGGATGTGTTTTGTTTATTTTTCAGTTTGATCACAAGACAATGGACAGAAGTCCAGGGCTCCTTTTGAACAGCTGTAGATGATGGTGCTGCGACAGCTTGTGTTGCTCAGAATAAAACATCAACTCAAGGACAAGATGATTCACAGATTTGTTCACCACTGAGTGTCTGATATTTTCAACGGAGCATCCTCCTGCCCCCACAGTCATGAAAGACAAGACAAATGGGGTCTTTGGGGGAAGGAGAGACATAGAAAGCAGTGAGGTCTTTGAGTTTCCTGGCCAGGTATCCATCTTTCCTCCATCTTCTAGGCATCTTCTGGCTGGCCTTGTAACTCTGCACTACCTTGACATAGTGCTTCTGAAGGTCATGGAGATGTGTGTGTCTTCGTGTGCCTCCCATCCATCTCCACTACGTGAACACTTTTGTCCGGGTGAGTCAGATATGGGCTTCAAGGGACTGAACTCAAGTCACCAAGTTAGCAAGCAGATACTGTATCCACTCAGCTATCTCAGTGGTCCACATCTTGTTTTTGAGTAAGACAAGGTCTCTCATTGAAACCTGTGGCTTCTTGATCAGCTTTTCTGGCTAGCTAGCCAGCTACCCAGGTCTCTGCCTTCCCAGCACTGGGAATATAAGCAACCAATGTCATGACAGGCTTTTTAGAGGAGTGCTGGGGATTAAACTCAGGTTCTTGTGCTTACATTGCAAGCACCTCACTGAGTGAGTATATCAAGACCTAGGGGAGGAGGAACGTAAACTATATTTATGTGGATCCATTTCTGGGCACTCTGCTCAGTTTCATTAATCTGTTTGTTGGAACTGAGGATTTAACCCAGAGCCTCATACAAGTAAGTAGTAATCAACCACCCTTTTGCACATCCCTAAGCTTTCTATTTGTCTATACTTATCACAATACCATACTTCTCTGATGACTTTGGCTTCCAACCAAGTCTCAGAGGCAGGTAGTATCCATCCTTCAGCTTACTATTCTCCTTCAGAGAGAGTTGGCTACTCTGTGTCTGTAGTCTCTGCAAAAACAGATTAAAATCAGTTTTTTTCAGTATCTACAAAATAACTTCCCAAGATTTTTATTTGGGGTTGTGTTGAAGCTATAGGTCCAATTTCAAAGACTTGAAAACATTGAGTTTTCCTAGCATGACATGGGATTCTCTCCATTATTTTGTTCTTTTTTATTTTATTCTGTTTTATATTTTGTCTTACACTGATCTTATGCATATTTTGTTAGATCCACACATACGTATTTAATTTTGAAGCTGCAAATATAAACAATATAGGTGAACATATGTGTGCATGTGCATGCATGTGTATGTGTGCATGCATGAGTATGTGTGTGATGTGATGTAAATGTAAACATGTATGAGAAGGAGAGTGTATGTGTCACAGTGCACATGTGAGAGTGGAGGATAGGCTTCGGGGTGATGTTCTTCACTTTTCCATCTTGTTGGAGACCAGATCTCTTCACCACTGACTGACTTTCAAGTTTTTAGTAATTCTTGGGTCTCTGCCTCCCATTTCCCTTAGGCACACAGGTACTACAGGTGCTTACACCATTATGTCCGGTCTGGAGATTCAAACTCCTGTCTTCATGCTTGCACAGCAAATCCTTTACCCATTGAGCCATCTTCCAAGTCCTTGTTGAACTTTATTTCAGATGCTTTGTATGTATCGCAGACATGTAAGAAAGTGATTTGAGTCTTATATATTATATATTTGAAATATATCTTATATATTTGAAATCTTGACATAATTGTTCTTAATCTACAGAAGATATTGGGTGTCAATTGTTTTAGATTTTCTATGTAGAAAATCATGTCTTCTATAAACTAAAAAAAGAATTCTTTCTTCCCAGACCCTATACCTTTTATTTACTTTTCCTGTGTTATTGCATTGGCTAAAATAGCCCACATGATTATCAAAAGGGTTGATTTTTTTCTTATTTCTAATCTTAATAAAAAAAAAACTAGCATTAAATTAATGTGATATTTTCTAAGAGCATTTTTTAGCTGTTCATTGTCAAACATTCTCATATATTCCTAATTTCTAGGTTTAAAATGGGAGAAGGTATTAGTTTTCATATATGTGTGTGTGTGTGTGTGTGTGTGTGTGTGTGTGTGTGTATTTTCTGCATCAATTGATGTAGTCATATAGTTTTTTCCCTTTAGCTTGCTGATGTAACAAAATACATTGACTTTCAAATGCTGAAATAACTTTGTGTATCTGGAATAAATCCCTCAAGCACAGAATATAATTTTTTCTATTGTTAGATTTGTTTTGTTGATATTCTGTTGAGGATTTTGAATATATGATCTTAAAAATTACTACTTTGTATTTTTCTGTTTTGAAATGTCTTATTTGGCCTAGTATTAAGGATTTAATAGTTTTAAAGCAAAGCTTATCAATACATATTCATAATAATAAATCAAATTTAAAAGAATGCAAAAAAAAATCCCAATTTAATTTCTATACCTGGCAAGGGGTTGAATCTGTTAATGGAAATAGAGAAGTTGATTTCTTCCCATCAAATACACAGACACCAAAAACAAATAATAAACAGAACTTTCAAACACTTTATTTTAAAAAATAGGAACTTAAGTTTGTATGAACAGAAATAAAAAAAGGAGCATCTTTTTTGATAATAAAAGAAAACAAAATTCAAATTTCAAGCAATAATCATATATAATGCTTGGCATATATGTATATGGATAAAGAAGCAGACTATTGAGTGAACATTGGAAAAGCAACATGTACTACATAACACTATGAAGCACTATAATCTATTTTATGAATGAATAAGAAAAAGTTAGTGGCTTACAAAGGATAGCAGAGGTATCTTTCTCAATACTGCTTGATTTAGATCCATCCTCAGAAGACTTCCCACTACTAGACATCTCCTCCTTTTCAGAGGAGATGGCCTGTGTCTCTACAACTTCATTCTAATCCTGGTTCCCACTTCAGGACCACAATTTCTTGCCTTTGTTCTCCTGGATTTGTAAAATGGACCAACATTTTTGGCTCATAAATGCAAGCACCCCTGGAGAGAAGCTCTTACTGTATTCTAACTCAAGTAATTAAATCACTTTTCTTTTTGTGTTTGTTTCTCTTGTTTTGTTTTGTTTGCAAATGGGGCTTTCATATGTAACCTTGACTGGCCTGGTACTCACTATGTAGCTCTGACTGACTTCAAATTCTCAGAAATCTTCCTATCTCAGTATCCCACACATTGGGATGACCGGCATGTGCCACCATGTCTGACTTTGAATTGAAAGAAAGAAAGAAAGAAAGAAAGAAAGAAAGAAAGAAAGAAGAAAGAAAGAAAGAAAGAGAGAGAGAGAGAGAGAGAGAGAGAGAAAGAAAGAAAGAAAAAAAGAAAGAAAGAGGGAGGGAGGGAGGGAGGGAGGAGGAAGGAAGGAAGGAAGGAAGGAAGGAAGGAAGGAAGGAAGGAAGGAAGGAAGGAAAGAAAGGAAGAAAGGAAAGAAAGGAAGAAAGGAAGAAGGAAGGAAAGAAAGAAAGAGAAAGAAAGGAAGGAAGGAAGGAAGGAAGGAAGGAAGGAAGGAAGGAAGGAAGGAAGGAAGGAAGGAAGGAAAGAGGGAGGGAGGGAGGGAGAGGAATGGAGAGGAAGGGAAGAAGTTCAAAAGAATAAGACCATCCCAGGAATGCTCTTATCCACTTTCTTGAACTTTTGATTGATGTATAAATGTATTGATGTATAAAACAACACAATCAATGTAACCCTCTTCCCCCTCAGCCCAAGTGAAAAGCTAAACCAGCAGCTTCCAGTCTACACTACAAAATGATGTGTTGCCTAAAAGGTCATGTTAGTTGATATGGTTCCAAAGCTCTCTGCAAATGAGGGCTCGTCAGCCAACAGTGGACAAGCACACAGTATCCAGCACTGTTCTGGATTCCTTTCTCCCAGGTTTTATAAGCAAGACCCATGTGAAGAAAGCAACTTGGAAGACAGCTCTAATATTTTCTAGGCACAGCCTAGATATAGATAAGTAGGCAACTTTAGAACTAAGACAATGCTCAGGGTTCTGGAAATCCACAAAGAGTCCCTCCATCAGTGACAAGGGACAATCGTTGGTAAATGTCTTGGGACTCCTCAATGTTGAGAAAACTGTTCTTTGATCTGTTAGCACTGAAGTTCTCCTAACATCAAAGTCACGTCCTTTATGAAGACATGATCAGAATCTGAATGTCTGTGAGTGGAGTCTAAAGGGGTTCAAGTCTGTGTGGGTTCCTCTAAGTCACCCATCACCATGGTCAATCATTTGTCCTAGTAACAGGTCTCTCGGGAGCTCCTTCTGACTCTTTCCTAGAGGTACAGAGCATCATTTCTTCCTGTAGCCTTCTCTCTTACGGGCATAAGAGTCTCAAGAGAATAGAACTGCCTGCCATGCCTATCACTGCCTAGCATGTGATAAGTGCACAGAACATATTATGTCCATTTCCCTTTTCAAAGATGGATGTTGCTGCCGGTCAGAAATTAGAATATCTACCTACAAGCTTCACGGAACTTAGAAGCCCCTTGTAAAGCTCAGCATACTGCTTCATTTTGTGGCTGATAATTGAGGCCCTTTGTTACTGGCTGACATTCTGAATGCCTTCCCTTAGGCCTTCTGCTTCTTATGGTGCATTTAGTTGGGGGGGAGGTCATTGTGACAAAGCCCCAACAGAATGATGATTTCATTTACATATCCAAATGGAGAGCATCTGCCATTGGAACCACCCTGTTGTTCCTATCAGAATTATCATTGTTACAGAAAATAATGTTCTCTAATCCTTAAAAATGATGCAGTTCTCACCATTACACTCCTACTGGCTTTATTCATTTCCTACTGGCTTTATTCATTTCTTCTAACAAGCAAACATCCCCGTTAGTTCCAGACCCCCTGCACTTTTCATAAAACAGTTTGCTCTTTTTCATTTACTGAATTAAAGTGTCCACGAAATGATCTTAGTAGGGCCTGTTACTTTGATTTCCCAATGCCTGATTAGAAAGGATCCTTCTCTTAGCACAAAACTATCCAGAAGCAGAAAGGGAGGCAATATAGCTGTTCTTACCTGATAACCAACTGGAGAAATGGCCTAGGACCTCCATGGTTATGGATCATGTAAACAGCTCCTTCAGCCCAGCTATGAGTTAACCTCATGATCCTCTCTTCTGGTTCTTCCAGCCTCTTTTCTATCAAGTTTTTTTTTCAGTTTCCTTTTGAAGCCACATCCTCATGAATATTGGAAAACTGAAAGCCTGGTGGGGTCCTTGACCCCTCACCCCCATTTTAGGAATAAACAAATTTCTCCCTAAGTGTTGCAGAACATTCCCTGGAGTGTAACCTGATGTCTGTCAGGAAGGTGGATTTAGGAGGCTCCAGGCACAATGCTAAACACCATGTTGCTTCTCCACAGGGAATTCCTTCCCTTTCACTTCTCTGTCTGTCGCTCTCTACACGCTCCAGCATTCATGTCTCTCCAGAGGGACAGTGATGTCCTGGAGGCTCAAAGTCTCAGCAAACTATAGTATCTAACCTGAACCGTATTATACTGTATTCCCTTTGTTGAGTTGTTCCATGGGGCTTTCCTCTACTTACAACAAAAGCTGTCTCTTGCTCTTCTTGAGAGTTTGTTACCAGGGTTTCTCCTTTGTTACAGGAAGGTCCTCCCCTTCAACCAAGCACATAACTTCAGGAAGGATGCGGTAAGGGAGGAAGAGGATACCACTTAGTCAACCAGATCAGCCGAGTCAACCCTGGTGATCAATGGGGTGATAGATTGTTTGCAGCCAGATCTCCCCCACATCCTGTTTCTTCCTCTCTTATATGCAGGCACGCATCCTCATGTACGGACAATGATTACAAGAAAGGCTGCAGTGGGAAAACGGTTTCACAGGCAAGAGTTTGATCCCTGGCAGAACATAAGAATCCCCAGGACTACTTTCCCAGTCATAGTCAACCTTGTAACTTTGCAACACAATGTTATAATCTATAAAATTTATGCTTCAGAACTATGAAATCATATTGCAAAAAAACTCATAATGTCTTAAGTAACTTTATGAGTTTGTGTTGGACTGCATTCATACCTATCTTCTACTGTGCCTGCAGGCACATATGACCGTGACAGACCCTCAGGCCCTTCCAGGAACAGTTCCATCAGATACACAGTGGGATCTAAGTGTGAGTATCTGCTAAAGCTCCAGGGGCCAAATTTGAGATTCAGGACTCTGACATCTTCTCAAATCTGAGTGGAAATGAGACAAAGCACATTCCACAAAGAAGCAGCAGAATCAGCATCAGGAACAGGTTCGTGCCAATGACCTAGTCAATCAGTCTTAAAAATCTCATTGCAAAAAACTTCAGGATGCAGTGGGTTGAGAGAAAAGATTACAACAGCTCCTTTACAAGGATGCAAAGGCCTTGGAAATATTATTCTGACTAGGAATTACTTATCAGGACTCAAGGTGGACCCTTTCCCATATCATGCTGCCTTTTGAAAAATATAACTACTCAGCTGTCAAGTGATTCTGAAGGGAATTGTGATCTTTCCGAAGAGTAACTAAATACATTGTAGCAATTATTTTGCATGTTGCCAATAAATTCACAACCAAATAGTTTAAGGGGGAACAAGAGATTTTATTATCTTTTATGATTCTTGGTTACAGTTCCTTGTCCTACTTGGCAGGAGAGCTCATACCAACACCAACAGCCAAAGGAATTGCCTCCACCATATCCTCAGAACTTCTGAGGAAGGGGCAATCCTCACTTGCCAGCATTTCTGGCCAAGTATATAGAAGGATGCCAACTTCCTTAACCTGGTCCCTCCATCATACTCACCTATATAGGCACTAGTCCCGCCCACCATGGGCTTGGCTCTCCCCATCAAATAGACAATCTGCTGCAGGCTTGCTTGGAGCTTAACTCAACTACTAATTTTTTACAAACATGTCCAGAGCTCAAACCTTACATTGTGAAGTTGACATTTGTATCTAACTATCACACACACACACACATACATACACACACACTTGGCTTTTTGCATCCACAAGGCTGGGAGAAAGAAAGAGAGGAACCCAAGAGTCTTCAGGGACATTCTTCAAAGTTTGTTCTGTGATCAAAAAGTGCTGGATCAGGGCTAGAGAAATGGCTCAGGGTTAAGAATCTGTCTTGCAAGCAGAAGGTCTTGAGTTTGAAGCTCAGGTTCCACGTTAAAAACTCCAGGAGGAAATGGCTGCGGCCTGCACTTCCAGCCCTAGTGAGCAGAGCCTGGGAAATCTCAGGTGAAGCAAGGAGGTGGAGGCAAGCCAAGATGATTCCCAAAGTCATCCTTGGTCCTCCACAGGGACACACAGTGCCCTCTGATACACACACACACACACACACACACACACACACACACACACAAATAAATAAATAAAATATTTTTTAAAGTGCTGGACAAAACCAAGTGAAATGAGTTCATTGAAACAGAACAGAACTTCTCATAACCTTTCAATTGTTAATGTATATAGAGAATCTCTACAAGGAGGACATGTGGATAACTTTTATTTTCTATTATGCTTTCTTTTCCCCTTCACACACTTTCTTAGGAAAATACTATTAAGTGTGTATAGTCATCTTTGCATTGCTATGACAAAACTCCCTGAGATAATGCACTTATAAAGAGGAAAGCCTTACTTAAGCTGATGACTTCTGATGCCTCAGCTCAAGCTCTCTTGGTTTTGTTGTTTGTAGCCTGTGACAGCTCAGTTCTCCATAGCAGAAATACGCATTTCTCTTCATCCCATGGTGGCTAGGAGGCAAAAAGAAACACAAAGGGTCTCGGTCCTAATTCCCCTGCTTCAAGGACTCACCCCCATGACCTAACTTCCTCTCTCTAGCTTTTCTCCTAAAGAGTCCATGGCTTCCAAGTAGTGCCATAGCCAACAACCATGCTCTCAACATGAAGTCATTTGGGAAACATTCCTGATAAAAATTACAACAGGACCATAATTTCTAAAATCTCTCTCATCCTACCTTCTCTTCCTCCTAAAGGGAGACACTTGGATGTTACTGTCATATCTCAGTGCTTCCAACAGTACCTGACCCTTAATAAGTATTTGTGAAAAGACCTGAAAGGAAGTCTCTTTAAAAACAGTGAGTCATTGGGCTGGAGAGGTGGCTCAGGGGTTAAGCCTCTGCCTTGCAGGCGGAAGGTCCTGAGTTCAGATCCCAGATCCCACGTATAGACGCCAGGCGGAAGCGGGGGCAGCCTGCGCTTCTGGTCCTGGTAGGGCGGAGCCTGTGAATCCCGGGGCTGAAGGAGGTGGAGGCGTCCATGGTGGTTCCCGATTCGTCCGTGGTTCTACACACACACACACACACACACACACACAGACACACACACACACAGACACACACACGCGCGCACATACATACGCACATGCGCACAGTTGAATAAATAATAATAAAAAAAATTAAAAAAAAATACTTTAAAAACAGTGAGTCACCCGCAATGCTCTTCCTTGTGGTCACAGTGCTCTCGCCAAAGCTTTAAGATTCTCGATATCATAAGAACCTAGAGACACTCAGCCGATGTCCAGACTTGGGCATGAACTCCAGCGTCTTGGGCAAGTCCTGCCCAGGCCCCATTTTCATCCTGTAGAAAAGTGAACGAACAGGATTAGAAAACTTCCAATTGTCCTCTGTTATCATATGGAAAATAGTTGAATGAAAATATCCAGCATAATGAACAATTTCTTTATTTCTCCTTAAAGATCAAGTTTTGCTTCATGCAATTGGAAGTCCTGATATCTGGCCCATAAATGTTTTAGATGTTATATCTTTTGATGAATGGACCATTTTATCATTATGAAATTACCTTCTTTGTCCTCAAATAATATTTTCTCCCCTGAAAGCTACACTGTCTGATTCATATATCCACTCCAGACTGTTTTTACAAAGTTAATGTCACATGGCAATCCTTTTCTCTCATTTCCCTGGTCTATTTATGTCTCATTTTATTTAAGTGGGTTTCTTATAGGCAGAATATAGATGTGCTATTATCCTGATGCCTCCTTCTTTTTTCTTTTCCTCTTGTGTCTTTCTTCCTTTCCTTTCTGACTTCCTTCCTCCTCTGCCATGAGATGACACAGTTGGGATATCACGGACTCCACAGTCATGAGCTGAATACATTTCTGTCGTCTATGACTTATTTAATCTCAGATATTGTTACAGCAGTAGAACAGAGACTAAGAAAATCCTTTCTCTTGATGATCATCCATCTCTCAGTTTCTATCAATTTGGAGCATAGAGACCATTTATATAACATTGTTAGATCAGATGAGCAGTTTGTCCTTTAGCTTTTACTTATTCCATCTGTTCTTTTTTCTTATTCTCTGCCAACTTTTAGACTGATTGCCTTTTAAATAATATTTTTTGAGATATTGTTCAGATACTATAGAGTTCACCTATTTAAAAATTACAATCCAGGTATTATAAAAAAATACAATCCAATGATTTTTAATATACACAGAAGTGTGAAACTATCACCATTAATTGAAACACATTTTTATTATTTCCCAAATAACTCGCAAGCTTCAACTCTGACTTCTAGATGCTCCATTCTAAGCAAACACAAATCTCTTTCAGTTTCTTCAGGCTTTCCTATTCTGGACATTTCATATAAATAGAATCATCTGGCATATGATAATCTTTGAAGGTTAGCTTCTGACATTTACAGTAAGATTTTTTAAGACTTATCTATGTCACATGTCAATACTTCATCTTTTTTAGTAAATTCTACTGTATATCATAGTTGCTTATCCACTTATCAGTTGCCAAATTTTGGACCATTTTCTATTTTTTAATAACTTCAAATAATGCTACTGTGAACATTCATGTGCATGTATCCAAGGAATGTATCCAAGACTATAATGTCTGGATCATGTGATGACCAAGCTATCATAAAAGTTTTTCATTCCCAGCAGAAGTATATGAGTATTCTTATTTCTTTGTGTTTTCTCAGCATTATTAGTATCTGTCTTTTTGCCTACCATCATACTATTGGGCATGAAACTATATCTCGCTGGGAAGTTAGTTTGTATTTTCCCTGATAACTAATAACATTAGCATCTTGTCATGTGCTGACTGGCTATTTGTATCGTCTTGGGTGGGCTGATTGCTTTTTATGATTTCAATATTGCCTCTGTGACTTCATAGTGGTATCTCTTTGTATTTATTTCCCTGATAACTAATAACATTAGCATCTTGTCATGTGCTGACTGGCTATTTGTATCGTCTTGGGTGGGCTGATTGCTTTTTATGATTTCAATATCGCCTCTGTGATTTCATAGTGGTATCTCTTTGTATTTATTTCACTAATTATTTGGGAGATAACAGTACACATCTAATCACCATCGATGATCACAAGCGATGTTTTATATATATATATATATATATATATATATATATATATATATATGTCTAGAAGGACTGCTGAGCCAGTCAGTCTCAAGGAGACAAAAAGCAGTGTATATTTATATAGCTTCTCTCCTTTCTGCTCACATCTCTTCTTAATTTCCTTTCTGATGTCCTTCCTCCTTTGCCATGAACATCCCAGTCTCCAAAATTATGAATCAAATACATTACTGTCCATTGATTTACTTAATCTCAGATGTTCTGTAGCAGCAGTAGGCAGAGACCAAGGAAATGTATTGATCATCTATTTTCTCTCTGTACTCAGCTTCATGCCATTGTTGTCATATATCTGCTTAACTTATGTGTTTTCCTCTTCGTAATTCTCTGGTACCCCATTATCCTAGGAGAATGGGACTTGTCATGGGAAGATAGTGGAAGGACAAAAAGTGATTCATTTTTTTACATGTTTGCAGTAGTCTAGCTTTAGATTACCAGAGAGAGAATCAAGAGAGTCCTGAATTCAAGGCAAGAAGAGAGGACAGAACATAGGATGGGGGTCATCTCTTAGGAAGAATCTTTACCAGGTTTCTACTTCTCCTGACAGTTTCTTTGTTGGAACCCTTCAGCATCAAACTGCTGGATTTGTTACTAATACATTTGCCAGTCATAGTGATTACATGTCAATCAGGATGGAGCAACTGAGAGTTTTGTTAGCCACAGCCTTGCCATTTAGTGAAGCTGGAACATGGAGATTCCCTAAATGAACCACACAGCTTAAAGCCTTTAGATATTCTTTCACAATTGTCATGATTAAACACAGGTATCAACTTCACAGTGAAGGGTTTGAGCTTGGAGCACATTTGTGGAGAATTAGTAGTTGAGTTAAGCCCAGAGCAAACTTGCAGGAAATTGTCTAGCTGATGGGGAAGGTCCAGCCTATGGTGGGTGAGTTTAGGCCCTGGAATAAATCATGGAGAGCTGGTTGAGAGAGTCAGAATCCTTGTGTACACTTGGCCAGACATGCTGGTCTAGCAAGTAAAGATTGTCCCTCTCTCAGCCATTACATAGAGATGGTGTGGTCAGTTCCCTCTGCCCTGGTGTTGGTGCATGCTCTCCTGTCAAGCTGGACTGAGAATTGTAACCAGTAATCGTAAGAGAAAATAAGCCCCTTATTCACTTAAGCCGTTTGATGGTCATTTATCAGCAACCATGCAGGTTAACCACAACAACTATCCATCCTCATTGCTCTGCTTCTAATAAACTTGTATTTTTTAAGTCTCTCCCCTTTATCATGACCGCCATGTGGCCCTTATACATTGCCAGAGTTGCTCCATCCTACTAGGGGATCTCTCTTGCCTAATTCATGGTCACTCTGGTCATTTGAGTCATAGAGCACCTGCATAAGCTAAATCTAATATTCTCTTTCAGGTTTGGTGATAAGAAGATTTCAGTTTAAATATACTAGTTGTGTTCTTAGAGGAGCAACATTCTAAATTCTTAAGACTTGGTGTCATGGCTCGATAAAGGTGCCAACTTGACAGTTTGAGGGTTCAAACTTTGGGCACATTTACAAAGAACCAGTTGAGTTTAAGCCCAGAGCAAACCTTCAGGATATTTCTAGTTGATGGTGAGTAAGACTAGCTCCTTCGCAGGTGAATAAGATGGAGGGAACTAATTGAGAAAATTGGCATATTCTTGTATAGCTTGTCAGACATACTAATCTGGCAATTAATCATTGTCCCCCTCTCAGCCATTATGTGGATATGGTGTGGCCACTGCCCTTGTCCTTTGGTATTGGTGTGGGCTCTCCTGCCAAGCTGAACAAGGAACTGTAACTGGACTATCATAAGAGACAATACAACCCCTTGTTACCTTAAGTTGTCTTGTCATGCATTTATCAGCAACAGGCAGAGTAACCATATATTGGTTTTTTCACTTGTGAAATGTGAATTGAAGCTCTAATTCATCGTGTTACTGAGAGAATTAAGTGATATGGCAAATAAAAGGTAAAAAGCATATGACATAAGCACTCTCCCATGTACTTATTTGCTTTGCCCAATTAATATTTTGTGTTCTCCAGGTTACTCAGGCACTTCAGCGTTATAATCCCATCAACCAAGGAAGCTGAAGGTCACAGAAGTAAAAAACACAAAACTTTGGTTGGGTGCATGACCTTGACACACTGATGTCAGACTTCTAGCTTCCAGAAACTGTGAGGGGCTCACTTCTGTGGCTTTAGACCACCCACCTTCTGATCCTCTGTTATGGCAGCCTCAGAAGTGTACAATCTAGATCCCTGAAGCCCTGGCCATGTCCAGATTCCTCATTTGATGGTATTTTCTTGGTTTCTAGTCAGTTACAGTATCTACTTACTTATCAGAGCCATGAATTATACTTCACTTCACTGCCTAATTCCAAAGTTAGAATGTCCCTTCCCCTTCCACTAGTCACGCAAATAAGATAGTGATCTCACAGAGAAATGCCAGCACGGGGTTTACCCAGGTGACAGCTGCCCACTCAGATACCTTTCCGGGCATATCTTCAGCAGCAGAATGACTGTGATTTATCTGGATCAGTAACAGGAGGTACCATATCACTCCTTGCGATAAGGAGACCAGCTTCACTGGAATCTGACTCCGTGGACTTGGTGACCTACAGGTCACAGATAAAGAAAAATGAATCCTAGACTGAGTGTGGCATAAACAGGAAACAATCTAAAATCCAAAGCAATTAGTTCAGAGCTACGAAGCAAGAAGCATCATACAGAACCTGGGTATCCTAGAGTCTATGGAGGGAAACAGTCCTGAGAAAGCCCATGGAAACCCACACAGGCATATCATCTTTCCTGTTCAAACTCCACAGGTCTGTGTCTGAAGCATTATGTGCACAAACAAGCTTAGAAGGGTTCTGTACTTTCGGCTCTCTTGGTAAGGCTCATAAGGTCCATGTTGAGGACTTTGAGATGTTTAATAATAATGATTCACACTAGGCTTCTTTGGGGATTCAGTAAAGCATGCCACAGACTCCTGATACAGTGTGGCTCATTCATTCTACACAATTTGAGACTGAGATCCAGACAGATTACATTCCTTTCAAATGTCACAAAGGTAGTGACTCAACTTGTGTCCTTGGTTCATACTCCAGTGCTTTTTAAGTTTTTTTTTTTTTTTCTTGTTTAGCTCATTAATCAACATGAGTGAAACTGCATGGTAAAGTTAGCTTTGTCTTACATATCATTTCCTGTTACTGGAGTAAATGAACTACAGAACAACAAATAATGAAAAAGCTATGGGAAAGGGATGGGTGGGAGAGAATAGATAGCTTTGAGATGAATCTGGAACAGTCAGTCTGTTTCAGATTCAGTGACTGCTATTACAGCATGTTTATCACAGGAACTGGTAGGCCTGCCTCTACTGAGGACAGCAGCCAGCCAGAGTCCTGTTACCTGACTGCCCCAGGAGGGGACTGATCATCAGGCCAAGAGGATTGGTCAGAGGGCACCAGCTCACAGGCTCACCAGACCCTGGCAATGTGCCTTTAATTGAAAGGACCAATCTGATTTCTTCAAAACTGAACTGGAGGTTCTGGAAATGAGGAGACAGTTGGCAGATATCTGGCAACTAGAGAACACTGAAGGAGAGGAAGGGCTGCCTTGAAAGGCCCTTGATAAGTCAAAGGAGGTGTGGACTTGAAGCATGTGTGAACAGAAATTGAGGCAGAGAACAGCAGGACAGGAAAGCAAGCGGCAGCACAGAAAGAAGGGTGGCCGGGGACCTCCCTGCTCTCACTCCCGGAAGGCCCACCTCTATCATAGTGCTAGTCTGAGCATTCTGAAAATAGACTCTCCCTGGAACCTCACAGTAAACTTTCCCACTCCTCCGACCCAAAGTGAGCTACCTGAGAGGGTCTCTTGCTTGCTCTTCTTTCTAATTGTGGCAAAACATCCATAGTATGAACTATACTGTTGCTCAGTGTTCCACTGAATGATAAATGTATGCGCACTGCTGCATACAGCTTGTGTCACCAGCCATCTCCAGAACCTTTTATCTTTGCAAACTAAATTCTGTGCCCACTAAGCAATAACTCCATGTCTTAATTTTTCTTCTAGTTGTTGTGATGAAATACCCCAACAAAGGCAACTTAAAGGAGAAAGGACCTATTTGGCTCACCATTCCAGATTACAGTTCATCGTGGCAGAGAAACCACAGTGGCAAGAGTTTGAAAAACTAGTCACGTTACAGCCACAGTGGGAAAGCAGAGAGCTCAAGTACATGTACTCCACTTGTTTTCTCCCTTTCATTCAATCCAGAACCTCAAGACCAGGAAATAGTGTTGCCCCTGGTTTCGTATTGAGTCTTCCCACAGCAATTACTGTAATCAAGATAATCCCTCACAAGCTGGTCTAGAGACGCTTTTCCCCCAGAACATGAGAACTCCAAGAACCTCATAGAAGTGGAATTCTATAATATATTTTATTTGGATAACTGGTTTATTTCACATAGCATTATGTACTCAAATATCATACATACTATAACGTGTCAGAACCTTTCTAAAGCTGAATAATATTAATTTGATGTACATATCACAACTTATATTCCCACCAACAATGCTCAAGGATACATCTATGCTTATTGTCATTACTATTCTTATTATTAATAATGGTGGGTGAGTTGTCAGAACCTTACTCACTTTTAGTGAGTAACAACTATTCCAGAGTCTAGATCAAGCTCAGTTTATCCATTTACCTACTGAAGAGCATCTTGGTTTGTTTCCTAGTTTGGACAATTATTATTAAAACTGGGAAAACATTCATTCAACTCTTTGAAGAAATTAAGTGTCAACTCATCTGGTCAAATACTAAAGAGGGTGATTTCTGGATCTTTTGATAGGTGGACTGTCCACTTTCTGTATTTATTTTCAGTCCACAGTCTTACCAGCACTTGGTGTTGTCATTTTAGATGTCAATCACTCTAGCAGATATGCAGTTTAGTATCTTCATTTCACCCACCTGCTTAGTTGCTACCTGTATAGTTTTATGTTTCCAATATTTTCATCCATTTTTAAATTCAGTTTGCTTTTGTATTGAGTTTTAAGGTTTTTTTTTGGGGGGGGGTTGTTGTTGTTTTAGCGGTACCGGGTATTGAGACCAGGGCCTCCTCATTCATGTGAAGCAAAATCTCTTTCACTGAAGGGCAACCCCAGACCCCTTAAATGTATTTTTCATATACTTGGGATATCTGCCCTTTCTTGGACATGTCTTTTGCAAATACTACCCTGCCTGTGACTTTTCTTTTCATTCTCTTGATACTTTCAACTTCTAAAGAGCAACAAAGCCAACAGAAAGATCTCTCTAATGGGGAAAGCCTTAACCATTGGTTCCCCCTCAGAATCACTTGACAAAGATTTTGAAATTTTCCCATGGTTGGGCCTTGTCTCTACAATTCCTGATTAATAGGTATAGGCTTCTTGGAGATTATTCTGGACAGTTGCATTTAGAACCAAAACTCCAAAGACAGAATTTCAAACGCCCAAAGAACTGGAGAGATAGTCCAGTCGGGACACCCTATGGTGGACCACCTACCTGTCCTGTCTTAAAGGATGGGTTGGAAAGGGCGCAGGAATTCACTGCTGCTTAGAATGCTCTAGGTGTCATCTCAAACTTTTCCTTTTCCTGGTTAAACCTGTAAAATCTCCCATCTCTCTCAAGATACCACTCGACCTTGGACAGTGGCAGTTCTAAAGTCCCTCATAATCCTCAGTGTCTCCTGCTCTACCTCTGCAATTCTCTGGATCATGATATTTTTTCCCCAGGGTCCCTGAAACCTCATGAGCCCCTTGGGGATTCTGAAACATACCAGACCTCAAAAATCTTGCTTCCCTTCTTGCTGCCACTGGACTGACTTCCCCATGTCCTCCAGGTCTTCACAGCTGCCTTATGCAGCATTTCAAACCTTCCATCTCTCTGCCAGCACAGATCTTTTTTCGCTTCTCCAAGGATCCAGTACTGGTTACACTACGCGATGATTTGCTTATTTCTGGCCAGCTGTTCCGCTAGGTGCCAGCTCCAAGTAGTCAACAAAGTCAGTTTGCTCTGTTCACTGCCGTGTCCCAGAGCTGAGAGCAGAGCCCGTCGTAGAGCAGCTCCCCTCCCCACCCCTGACACACACCTTCAGCAATTCCTCTCTCCCTCTTGGCCTGCCCACCACCTCTGGACACATTGCTCTGGTCCATGCTCAGGTCCATGTATCCTACCCTCTCTTGTACTGTCCCTAACTATTGCTAAAAGCCCGAGGTTTCCTCCCTCTCAGAGCTTCTTCACAGCTGTTGATGGATTCTTTCTAAGAGGCACTTCTGCCACAAATCCCACGGATACCACTTTATTTTCAGAACACTGTTCACGCTTTCTGGCTTCAATCAGCCCTAACAATGGGGCCTCCAATAGCTTCTGCAGCCCTGTAATCAGGTGCAGCTCGCCTGCATGCATCTAAGAGGCTGGGTTTGATGTCTTTGCCTTTGCACATGCTGTTCCTTCTGCTGACACACCAGGATGGGGATCGCTCCACAAACCTTATCTCCTCCTACTTGATGTTTAGCACAAGCCTTCCTCCCCTTTTTTTAATTCCTGGGGATGAACCTTGCATATGCTAAGCAAATGTTCTTACCAATGAGCTAACCTCCCCCCCACAAGCTTGCATTTAGTCTTCAAGATGGTTTCTAACCCCCCTAGTCATGCAACTTTGCTCCCCACCTTCCCACGTGGACTTCAGCCATTATCCTGTGCATGAGGCCAGATATTTGCATATTTCCTCTTCCATCTCCATCATTAGCGCAAGCTCCCTGCATGCCTCTACCTTACACTCCATCAAGACTCTGAATGAATTTCTTGGGCATAAAATCTCCATGAAAGTGAAGAAATGACCCACATCGGCAACAACATTCCAAATGTATGCGTTTTTGCCAACTAATAAATTCATCATTCATTAGTGGCGAGTCAGTTCCAGAATGTGTCTAGAGGTGTGCCCAAGCACTGGGCATACAAGCCCGACCTGTTAGGGGCATTGTTACAGCTGCCATTGGACAGGCTAAATCTCTTCCCTGTATTTCTATGTGTTGTGCAGTTACTCTGCATGGTGCTGATAAAAATGCCAAACAGTTTAAGGGAACAAAGCTTATTACTCTTACAGTTTCCCGTTACAGTTGCTTGTCCAGCTTGGTGGGAACACTCAACAACAACAGGAATGGAGGTAACTGGCCAATAATATCCACATAGCAGCAGAGAGAGGGACAATTCTCACCTGCCAGACCAGCATGTCTGGCCAAGTATACAGGAGAATGTCAACTTTCTCAAACAGTTCTCCCCATTTTATTCATCTTCCTGGGGATTAGTCCCACCCACCATGGGCTGGACCTCCCCCATTAATAAGACAATTTCCTGCAGGTTCACTTTGGGCTCAACTCAACGACTAATTCTCTACAAATGTGCCCAGAGTTCGAACCCCCAACCATCCAGCTGACACCTGTATCTAACTGTGACGTATATGTATGCATAGATTTACATGCAGGCATGTTGATAGATGTGTATTTCTATGTCACTGAAAACCCTGGAACATGACTGGCTGCCCTATTCTAATTATAGACTCCTATGTCAGATTCTAATTATAGAATCCTTCAGGCAGTTATTTTCTTCATTGCTGCAACAAAATACCTAACAAAAGCAATTCGAAGAAGGAAAGGTTCATTTTGCCTTACAGTTGAAGGGGAAGTCCGTTGTGGCAGGAAGCATGGGGGCAGATAAGTGAGGCTGCTGGTGACATTGTGTTCACGGTTAGGAAGCAGAGAGCAATGACTGCTCATGCTCGGCTAGATTTCTGCTTCGGGTGCAGTTGTTACCTAATCTACGGAACAATATGCCCCACATCTGTGGTGGGTCTACCCACCTTCATGAACATTATCTAGAAAACTCCACATAGACATGCTCAGAGACAGCTCTCCAATGTGATTCCAGATCCTGTCAAGTGAATAATCTATATAACATCACAAGGAATAAAGTGTTAAAAGAGAAACAGTAGTCACGTGTCCTCTAAGTGTCTGGAACTAATCTCAGATGTATGCTTCTAATTTATCACAAATTAGATGTTAGCCTCCATCTACTTCATTCCTACTTATATTAGACCCTGATCTATAATCTCATTAAAATTCTTGATATGTTGAAGACAGTAATTACATATATTGCATCAGTCATCTCTATCCTTTCTTCCAAAATAATTTATGGAATTGAGACTAATGGCCCAATTTAAAAACATATGCAGAACATGTAATTCATTCATTCATTTGGAGATACTGCTGGTTATCCAGGAAGCCTCATTGAGTATCTGGGGTTAGGAAGTAAAACCGACACTCAAAGAGAATAATTAGTAAGATGTTTGAATGACAAAAAGTGTTGTGGAGAAAGTGAAACATGCACGCGACAGAATTTGGAGACGGGCTCAGTGCGCCTCGTGTGAACAGAGTGCCAAAACAGGGTATCAGTAAACCTCAGGTGGACAGAGTGCTAGACAAGGATTCAGTACATTCAGGTGGACAGAATGCTGGGATAGGGACTTGGTGCACCTCAGATGGACAGAAGCATTCTGATTAAGCATTTCCATGGTATTACGAGGAAACCCACTGATGGGAGGGGGTAGACTCCTCTGCACTATGGCCACTTATTTGTGTTAGCTATTTCCTATCACCAAGATCTGCCTGCCAGAGTCCAGCCCAGTATGCCCTACGTTTCCCCTTGTGTTCACTCACAGTGTTTGCCAAGCAGGTGGAGTTCATGCTTGTGGCACTGTTAAATAACAATGACTCGGCCAGCCTCAAGGCAGATAGTGGCCGGTCTGTGAGGGCAATTCAGAGTTATGATGAAGATCTGGCTTTCTGGAAGCTAAGGTGTAGGCCAGAAATAGAGCAGTAAAGTTGGGCTTAGAGTGTAGGACACCCTGGGTTAGGCTTCCAACACCAAAAAGAAAAAAGTAAAATAAAGAATATCTGGAATTAGCCAAAGAATGTATTGTAATTATTAAGCTTCCTAACAGTGACTCTCAGAAAAGAAAAAAAAAAAACTATCAGAAGGGAGTAAAACCATAAAATTGGGGAGAGAAGAAGGAAAGGAAGGTCAGACAGACAGAGGGAGGAAGGAAGGGAGGGAAGGTGAATTGGAACATTGCAGAAAATGAAATTTTAATGCTTTGACTGTTAATTCTATCAACCTTTGGCCTAGAAATCATTGCTACCCATAGACTAGTGGCTTTAGAACCTTCTATACTTTAAAAGGCAGGCAGAGTCTGTCATAGCATTGTATTGGAAGATAAGGGTGCAGCGTTATTGGTCCATATGGAACAGTCATTAGTGTGAGTTGGCCGATGAGGGACCTGGTGTGCCTGTTACTATAGCCAGTGAGCAGAGAACAATGTGCTCCTGTAGCAGTCTGTGAACACTCAACATTGCAGAGCCCCCCATGGAGAGCTCAGGCACCTAAAAATATGATTCAATAAATTCTGATCTAATCATCAAACCTACCAACTATTGTGGCGGTATGACATACCTTTTGAGTAATTCTAGACGACTGATACCTCGTGGTGCCAATCACAGCTACCCTGTTTAAGGGCTGGGGTTATAGCTCAGTAGTAGAACATACACATAGTATGAGTGAGCCCATTGACTTAGCCCCTTGGCACGGCAAGAAAAAAGGCAAAAGAAAACTTTTGTAAAATCACATGGTACCCAGAAGTATGCAGAAACTTTATTGTGTCAATTGAAAAGTCAATTTAAAAAAGGAAAACTTGGGTCTGCAAAGTGGCTTAGCAGGTAAAGGCATGGGCCACCAACCCTAATAGAGTGGACAGAGGGCTGAGGAAAGAACTACTCCTACAAGTTGTTCTTTAACTTCTACAAACTTACCATAAACACACATGGACACACCTTCATAGGCGCACACACATGAACACACACACACATACAATCAATCAATCAATAAGCGAATAAATAAATGCGAACTTCTGTTGAAAAGTAACAGGTAGCTGGAGGCAATGTTGTATACCTGCAGTTCTGGCTGCTTCCTAGACTGAAACAGGAAGATCACTTGAAACCAAAAGTTCAAGGCCAACCTGGGTGACACTAAAGAAAAATGTGTGTTCCTTCTAAGCATTTCTTTCAAGGACACTCACTGCTCTGACTTTTACCAGCAAACTCTGAGAGTTATATAAATGGAGATCAAAGTATACTTCTTAATGCCTGGCTTTGTTTTTAACACCGAGATTCCTCCTTATTGATGTGTGATTTGTTCATTCTTGCTGAATGGTTTACTATATCCACATGATAAATGACAGTTAATGAAATGATAGTAGCTAACATTTGTCAGGTATTGGATGTCATATTAAATATATTTCATTTTTGCCTTAATTAATTCCCACATAGTCTTATGAGTCTTATTTTGTAGAAGAGGCAGAATGAGATTTAGAGAGATTAGGAAGTTGACCCAAAGTCTCACAATGATGGAGGCTATTTGTCTCTTGACCAGAAAGTTAGTATCTCATAGCAAAGTGCCATGCTTTGATAAGTTCATCCCATTTGCAAAAGTGAAACAAGAGTGGTATATACATTAGCCTATAGTGTTCTCAATTCTCTTGTGAGAGGTTTCAGATCTGATGTGAGAGGTTTCAGATTCTGATGCATCAATATTATCCAGCCAATATTTCATTGAAATATAAGTAAAGAGCACATTGACTACTTGCTAAGAGAATGGTAACATTTAGTTTATCCACCATCTCCTAGATGGTGGAAGTGCAGGTTGAATAAGGGACATTTTGTCTCATAGGAAAATATACTTTCTTACCTACTAATCCAGAGGTCCTCAAATTGTGCCCTGGATGCTCCTGAGTAACTTCTAAAGGTACTCAAAGTCAAAGTAGTTTCACAATATTATTGGTCCATTTCTATCATGTTTTCTCTTATAGGGACAATTTCCAAAAGCTGCATAGCATGTGAAACAGAATAGAGCGAGTATCGTTTTTCATAAAAAATGATAATGATGCAGAGATATGCAGAGATATGCAAAATAAGATAATGCCACTCTCCACTCTCAGTTAGCCAACTTTTTTCTTTCATTTGGAAAGTAGATTTATTTTTAATTTAAATAAATTGCCAAATAAATACTTCAAAAACATACTTAGTATTCATTCTTAACTTTGATAATTATTGTGTAGGAAAAGGTATTTAGAGTATTCAATAATATAATGATTTATGGCCTTCTGATATCATGAGGTTTGCAATGACTGTTGCAATTCAGTATCACCTACCCACACATGGCCCAGCCTCCTCCTGCCATGGAGTAATGAGCCACAGTGGTACTTTGATCAGACCTCCTCTCACCTCATCCAAGCTGAGCATCCTCAGTAGGGGACCTAATGGGCATTTAACCTCATGTAGTAGGGAGGCTAAGGGAGATGTGACTCTTCGGCGAAACTCTTTCCATCAAGATGAGCTCTTAAAACCTTAGATGCTCACTCCATCTTAGTGAGTAACACACCTTTGACAGGGCCAAGATCTCATTGTAGAAGGGACTTTGAGGAAGGAGCAAATCTACAGTCCACTGGAGACTGTCACACAGAGTCAGGGCAAGAATATACAGAAGGTGTTGCGAATGAGATTGAGAAACCACAGAAAAGACTGAGTCACAGTCGCTGAGATCCCCTCTAAGTGAGTTTATCATAAAGGTCAGGTGCTGGAAAAACCACCCAGTCTCTGTTGTTTTCAGACCCGGTGAATCCTAAGAAGTAGCACACACGAGAGCTTGCAAGATCCAGGTCGGAACCATCCCGGGGCCTGCTGTCTTACCTGATGGAGTTCTACAGAAACCGCAGCATCCACCACCAGAAGTGACCCTAAGTCTCAGCAAGCAGAGCCAAGCTAGTGGAGGAACACGGAGCTCCAAGACGAGGGAATCGGGTGGTGCTGCACACTTTGCACAGCTGGACTCCATGCTAGCTGCTCTCTTCCCAAGCTCCTCCTGCTGCTCACAAGGGCTGCTCTCACGAGGCATTTTGCTGAGCACTTTGGGCTCTTACCGTCAGTGAAGAATTGTGCAGAGATGGGTATAATGGATTGCAGGTGCACACACCTGTAATCACAGCGCTTAGGAATCTGAGGCAGGAGGAGTGTGAACCTTATTTTTTAAAAAACGTGACTGAAAAATGGCTCAGTGGATGTTAACAATTACTCTTAACTATTGCTGTGACAGAACACCCAAAGTCCAATAGCTTAAGGGAGAAAGGGAGATATATTCAACTTACAATTCCAAATAGACTTTCATGGCAGAAGTGGCAAAGCTGGAGACAGGCTAAGTCACCCCATCTGCGACTGCTGAAGGCTGGGCTCCTGAAGAGTCTCTCTTTTTCTGATCTGTGGTTCTTTTTATCTGGTCCATTACTGGGAGGTTCCAATGAGATTTGGGGAGATTCCAATTGGATCTAGGGCTGATCTTTGTATTATCCAGAAAATTTCTTCAGGTGGTCTCAGCTGATCTTGCCCGGTATGGTATCAGCTGATTTTAGTTAATACCAGGTGTGTCAAGTTGACCCTGAGGATTAACTATCACAGGGAATAAGTGGATAAGGCATTTGCCATACAAGTGTGACCTAAAAGTTAGATAGTCATATTGGTCATCTGTAATTCCAGAAGATATAGATGAAGGGTCTCTTGGGCAAGCTAACTAGCTAGACTGGCTGATTGGTGAGATCTGGGTTCAATTGAGAGAGCAGGTCTCAATCAATAAAGCGGGAAGTGATTGAGGAAGACAGCTGATGCCGACTTTGTGCTTTTACATGCACAGGGCACCTACACACACTTCCTGCTAAAACCCCAGTGAAAGGAAGGAAAGAAGGAAGGAAGGAAGGAAGGAAGGAAGGAAGGAAGGGAGGGAGGGAGGGAGGGAGGAAGGAAGGAAGGAAGGAAGGAAGGAAGGAAGGAAGGAAGGAAGGAAGGAAGGAAGGGAGAAAGAGAGAGGAGAGAGAAAAAAGAAAGCAAAAGAGAAAGAGAAAAAAAGAGGGATGGAGGGAAGGAAGAAGGAATTAAGAAAGGAAGGAAGGGAGAAAGCGAAGAAGGAAAAGAAGAGAAAGATTTCTGTGATGCCCCCAGACAACTATACTGTCTCCTACTCCTGTCTGGACATCTGCTCACAGAAACTTCTCTTCTAGAAAACAGCACACCTTGCAACCTATCTAGTAGCTCCCTGGCCTGCTAAGGTCCCAGTCCATAACAGCCCCAAGGCAATGTGAGACAGGGGGACTGGCTTTCTAAACCACCACCTTACATTTTATCTAGAAACTGTGCTAATCTGTTAAACTTTGAGACCAATCTTCTCTAAGCACAAAAAAAAAAAAAAAAAAAAAAAAAAAAAAAAAAACACTCCCTTCAAAAGTCTACAGATGTCCTTGGTTTTGTGTGATACCTCAAGTTCTCCTATCACAACTTTTCCTGCTGCGAGTGGCTGTAGCTGGTGTTATTAAAGAATCTGATCATCTGATATCTATCTCAGAACATCTCTGCGTCATCCCTGGAGCAAGTACTATTTATTTAAAACATTGGACTTGTCCCAATAGTCAGAAACTGAGGAAGACTTTCAATCCTAAGCCCATGGAAGTGACCATTTAAAGGTTTTAAAATTATACACTGTAATAGATACAGGTGTCAACTTGACAATTGAAGATTCAAGCTCTGGGCACGTTTGTGAAGAATTAACAGTTAAGCCTCGAGCAAGCCTGCAGGAGATGGCCTGATTGATGGGAAAAGACCCAGTCTGTGGTGAGTGGAACTATTCCTTGGGCGGGTGGATAAAATGGGGGAAACTGGCTTAGTAAAGTTTGGCATTCTTCAGCACCAGACTGGGACTACTGAGATGTTCAGCTCCTGAACTGAGCTGGAAAGACCAGGCAATTCCATGACGTGAGCCCACTGCCATACTTTCTTTAGCTGATGCAGTGAGTTAGCATATGTTATAGTTCGATGCAGGTGTCACCTTGACGGTTGGAGGATTCAAGCTCTGGGAAGTTTGTAGAGAATTAGTAGTTGAGTTAAGACTAGAGTGAACCTGCAGGAGATTGTCTAGTTGATCGGGGAAGGTCCAACCCAAGGTGGGTAAGACTAGGTCCTGAACAGGTGAATAAAACACAGAGAACTGGTTGAGGAAGTTGGCATCCTTTTGTATACTTGTCCAGACAAGGTCTAGCAAGTAAGGATTGTCCCTCTCTCAGCTGTTATATGGATATGATGTGGTCAGTTCCCTCAGCCCTTTAGAGATGGTACACGCTCTCCTGCTAAGCTGGACTAAGAACTGTAACCAGATAATTGTAAAAATTAAATAAATAAATAAATCTTGTTCCTGTAAGTTGCTTTGTCAGCAACCACAGAGGCAAACTATTACAACCTACTTCAGCATACTTGGACAGACGTGCTGTCTGACAAGTGAGGTGTGTCCCTCTCTAAGCAGTCCGGTGGATATGGTATGATCATTTCCCTCAGCTCTTGGAATTGCTTCCTGCTGCTGTCAGATTTGGCACTCAGCAGCAGCAGTAACCAGGTCAGCCTTGGTGAATGAAGTCCATGATATTGAACCCAAGCATGACTTCCCTCAGCTACTGGTATTGGTATAAGCACTCCTGCCAAGCTGGACTAAGAACTATAACTGAATAATCATAAACCAGAATAAGATCCCTTGATCGCTTAAGCTGTCTGGCATGAATTTGTCAGCAGCATGCAGGCAACCTGCAACATACATGTACGCATACAATTTGTACTTCCGGGGATCTGCTTTTCTTCTCAACACTTGGCTTCCTGCTCACCTAATAGAGTTTGTTCTTATTACTAGATGGTATTCCATCACACCAACTTCCCATGATTAACTTTCTCATTCTCTGTTAATGGACATATGAGTAGTTTGCATTGTTTAGCTATTACAAAGACTATTATGAGCAGATGTTTTTCTCGTATGTGTCTTTTAGCAATCATGTGCAAGCATATGTGACTAGAAGTGGAATGGCAGATATGTAACTATCAGAAGTAGCGAATAGTTTCCCAATATGGATATACTGATTTCTCCTCCCACTAGTAGGTAAAACTCCTTGCAATGCTTGGTGTAGGTGCACTGAGCACCTCAGAAGTGTGGTTTTGAGACAGTCTGGGTGGTGGATGACAGGGTGGACTTTAACCACACAGCTCGGGTTCTTTTCCTGGTGCCACCCTCCCGATAGACATAGGAGGTCAGTCACCTTACTCAACACTAAGTGTCCTGCCTTAGCGTCCTCATCTGTTGAGTGTAAATATAGCATTTTTCTATGTAGTTGCCACCCACATAAGTGGGCTCTCCCTAGTATAACAAGAGGACAGTAGGAGACCTCCAAGTTTCATGTATGTGCTGCTGAAGCCAACACTGCAGGAGGTCTCCATAGAGACCTGTAGGAGGCCCCTGGGAAGCCAGAGGCCTCCACCTCTATCTTTCCTTGCTCCTACCCAGATTCCTTGCACAGATAGATGTACTTGTGTCTCTGTTCGATGGCTGGCAGGTGAGCCCTACACATAGAAGAAACTCAGGTCTGAGTCATCAGAACCAAGATTGAGATGGGAATCTTGGGAACCAAGAATAGTTGGCAAGATAGACCATGAACCTCAGAGTCACTAGAAGAAGAAAAAAGCTGAAGAGATTATATTAGCAGTTGCTTCCGGCTTCTCTTCCCACAACTTTTTGGCTTCTTCCCTTTGCACCCAGTCCCCTAACTGCTTTGGTTTCCTGGAAACATCCAGAACAAAGCACAAAACTGAATTATAATAATCTTCGGTGAGGTAGGCTTTGAAAATCAGATCAATTTTTAAAAATCCGTTTTCCAGAAATGAATGTTTCCTGTTCTTGTTGTGTTTTTGTCTTACAGTTTTTACTAAAGAAGAGGTTTTCTCATTTTTAAACCAAACGTTCCTGTGAATCATGCTGCATTAGAAATGAAAGTTTATGCTCCTAGCAACTAACAGTGTCGAAAAATAGAAACATGATCCTCTATTAAAACTGCATGCGACTCAGCACCCATGTGGAAATCTTGCTACAGAAAACCAGCCCTGACATTTATTAGGGCCAAAACACACACAAAAGATTCCTTTTTAGGAGTCACGACCAACTGAAATAGAAGCAGTTACTGTGGGGAGGGACAGAAGTCACAGGGCTTGGGCGCAGAAACCTGGGCATGGTACTTTGACTTCTGAGTGATCATTACCTTATCTGTGGCCAACAGAAAACCAGCAGTCTCTAGTAGTTGCCTCTGACTCCACCACCTGAAGATGGTGGAAGTAGCTTGATCCTTGGATGGGAGAAACCTTATTTTCTCAACTTTTTCTCATTCTGAACACTTTTAGCCCAATACTTTTGACTCCCTTGGTACACACCTTAGTTCTCCATCCAACTAGCCTATTTACTGTTCTACACATAGCAAGGACACTTGTGGGTAAGGTAAAGTAAAAGGTTTTTGGACAGATCCTAACGGAAAATAGGACAAGGACACTGAATTCCTTGCCTGGTGTGATGATACACACCCGTAATCCCAGAACGTGAGAAGCTGAAGCTAACCTGAGCTGCAACGTAAGTCCCCCCCACCCCACCGGCCCAGTGTGTGTGTGTGTGTGTGTGTGTGTGTGTGTGTGTGTGTCTGTTTACTAGGTGTGACTCTAGAATACAAAGATGAGATGCCCAATGGCTGCGGAGAGTGGGCTTGCCATCCGTTGGGCAGGAGCTCAGGACTGGATTGTGTCCTAAGTACTCCAGAGGAGCTGGAGCTGAACATGCCAAGGCATGCTTGGGCCTCTCTGAGCATAGGGCCACTCAGGTGTGCTCCAAAGATGGTGACAAGAGTTGAGGGCCCAGGGCCGAGGAACCCTTGGTCAGGAGCGCCAGAGAAGCCAAGGATTTACTCAAAAGTAGGGAAACTCAAACTTGGGTTTAAATATAGATGTATTCACGTGGCCTGAATCAATGAGAAAAAAAAAAACAGTAAGACATAGCCAGGTCTCCAGATAATCAGCAAGAGGGCTTCTGCTTCCCACATTCACCACCGATTTTATTAGTGTTATTTTAATTTGTCTTTACCGTTAATGACCCACGGCTGCCCACTCTCGAGGAAGCTTCCCGGCAACATCGGATCTCTGATCTAATTTTATCCTGAAGAAATCTGAGTTTAGAAGAAGCTATGCAGAAGCTCGCTTGCTAAATGGTGAGTGGAACTCTACCCCAGGGGTTGCAGAGAGCTCCCACTGCACAGATCTGGTGCTGATGAAACTCAGGAGGGCTACTAATCTGAGTGACAGTGTCTTCTGCCACCCTGACTGCTGCTCGGGGAACAGTGACAGTCTCTAGAATATGGACATTGTTTCTATCCAACCTTGGTTTCCTGTCATAAAGCAAATGTGAAAATGAGACTGTGCAATGAGCAGAAAGAACCAATTAATTTGATTGGCAGGGAGGAACCCTATTATGAGAAGCCTCGTTGGTCATCCAGGGTCATAGGTCCTAGTGAGCCAGAACCTGCAGAAAGGTGTATTCACAGGGACACTGGGAGTGCAGAGGGGAAGGTCTGATAACTCACTCCCTCTGACTCAGAACAACTAGTTGGGCAGAAGAAGAGGTGACACATACCATGATGTGACTCAGCCAGGCCTTCCGTGGGCCAGCAGATTGATACCTTTGCCACCCCTCAACCTGTTTGTAATGAGGCCTAGAAAGCTTCTTATTCTATTATCAACACAAATGTATTCACAGATTCAATAAAATCCCAGTCAAATTCCATCACAAATGGAAACTCACATTCTGCAAAAACATTGTCAAGAACATTAAGAAGATCAGTAGAAGACTGGAAGGAAACTTGCAAAACACTTATCCCTTTGTATTAAACACCTTCTACTGCAAAAGGAAGCTTAGAGGTCAAATGCTGCTCAGCCCTAAAAAGGACACCTAAATCCACCCCCATACCTCGAGGCTCAGGGAACATCACAGAAGAAAGGGCAGAAGAATGTAAAGCTGTAAGATAGGAAGAGATGCAGCCAGACAGAATCTTCTGGACGCTACAGGGCTGCTGCATCCTGAAATCACTGCAGCTATGTGTGTTTACTTCCAAAAGATCTACACAAAAGATTTGGCCTAACAATATTTCACAATGGAAGGTGAAAGATTTCAAGAGGCTTCAAACCTCCCTTATAGACTATTGAAGTTAAAATGCTGGACAGAAGGGAAAGGAAGCTACTTTCCTTAATGGTATTCTCATGGATATATCTTCCATGCTCCGGCAAGTGCTCAGGCACTGATAAGAAGAAGGTTTACAGTGGGAAAAGAAGAAAGGTAGGATTGGGTAAGAAAGGGTGAAAACGATATAAACTCATTGCATTCACACATGAAATTCTAAAAGAATGAAAGTAAATTAAAATAAATGAACTCTATTGCTGAAATGCAGAGAGGCATATCTCTATTACTCAGATATGAAAAGAATCCTTAAAACCCAACAATAACACATAAATAAACAACCTAATTTTTAAAAGAACACAAAATGCATGTATGGTAAATAAGGATATGAACGTTCTCCATGCCCATTTCATCAGAGAAAAGCAAACTGAAGCTATCATGAAGTACCACTACATACTTATTAGAATAGTTAAAATTCAAGAAGGTGGGCTACAGAGATGGCTCAGCTGTTACTGCATTGCCCCACAGATTCTAAGATCCTACATAACATTCTTGGTGCCTATCTGTAATTCCAACCACAGAAAACTAAGCCTGGAAATCTCCAAAGCAAATTGGCTAGCCAGACTAGCCTTAACTGTGAGCTATGAGTTTAATTAAAGACCCAAACTGAAAACAAAAAGATGGAAGAAGGGTCAATATTTGTTCCTAATATCACTCTTAGGCTTTCACACTCCCATGCACAAAGTACCTGTACACATACATGCACCCGCCCACATGTAAGTACATGTACACACATGCACACAACCCATGTGCACATATACATGAAAGTAAAAATCGGGGAAAATCCTAAAAGTGACACAGCAAATTCCAGTAGGGATGTGGAACCTTAGGAGCTCAAGTCTGATACTCATGGAGATTAAAAAAAAAAAAAAAAAAAAAAAAAAAGCTGCGTGGGAAGACAGTTTTGAAGTTTCCTACAGAAATAAGCACATTCTTACCATATGACTTAGCCATCACATTGGAGTGTGATACTCTTGGTCTATGTAAAAAGCATGAAAACCTGCTCGAAGACATGGCTCATCCTCAGCCCCAAGGGCAGCTTATTCGAGGAAGTCCTGAAAGATCCATGGATATAAGTAGCCGCGAGGAGGAACTACGGCCTCCCGTGGAGCCACTCCCTTACCTCACAAAAGCAGGAAAGAATGAATGCATGGGTGCACAGAGGAATAAATGCAGAATCTATTTCAGGGCCAGAAGTATGAGAGTTTCGGCTGCTTATCACACTTGGGCTTCCGAAGATGCCAGCTGCAGAATGCCACCATCACCTTGAGGGACCCCCATTCCCTGCAGCTGAGTTCACTACCAACTAGGCTTTTCTCCCCATTCCGGAGATACAACACAAGGAACTCTGTGGGTTCAGAGGCAAGCCAGAGCCTCCACGGCCCATTGTATCAAGGTAAGTTCTGAGCTACACGTCCAACCAGGAGCTGTCCACAAAGCAGAGAGGTGAGTAACTTCAGGGACATCATTGTTCTCTGTGTCAGTCAGATCCTTCCTGTCTTGTCCTCCATGTCTGTGCAGTGGGAGATGCTCTGCAAGAAACACCAAGCCCATGGCTGTGAATTTAGTCTTCTTGTCCCAGCATTTGATCTGAGCAACACAGCTGCCCCATGACCTTTATCTGCATTTTTCCAAGGGGAGACTCTGAAATGTTGAAAATAATCTGGTGATCCAACCGAACCAAACCAAACCAAACAAAAAGCTCATCCCGGAGGGAACTAAAACCTGAAGAGAAAGAATTGATGACTGACAATGGATGTGAACAGAGTCGTATCTTCCACAGCTGTGACTTTGTCTCCTTTTGCTGGAAAATAAATCTGATGGTTGCAGTTTTCATGATAAGCATGCTGTGAAAGGCCACAGTGATATCCACAAGCTTCCTGCTGTTTTCTGTGTCCTTTCTTGGGCCCTGTAGGTGATCTCTCTTCTCCTAGATCTCAGCTAGACTCCCGTGGACATATCTGTTAGGTTGGATAGAAGGCTGTCATAGTTAGATCAGCTGTCAACTCAATGGTTGAGGGTTCAAGCTCTGGGCAGGGTTGTAAAGATTTGTGGTTGAGATAAGCCCCTAGCAACCCTGCAGGAGATTATCTAGTTGATGGGGAAGGTCCAGTCCCTGGTGTATAGGACTAGTCCCTGGACAGGTGAGTAAGATGGATGGAGGGAACTGGTTGGGGAAGTTGGCATTCTTCTGTATACTTGGCCAGGCGTACTAGTCTGGCAAGTGAGGATTGCCTTTCTTGGCAGTCATGTGATTTGGTGTGGCTAGTGCCCTCATCCCTTGCTATGGGCTTGCCTGCCAAACTGGATAAGGAACTGTAACTGGACAACCATAAGCCAAAATTAAGCCTTTTGTCCCCTTAAGCTGTTTGGTTGTGAGTTTATCAGTAACAGGCAAGGTCATGGCCACAAGATTCCAGAGGCTTCAGTGTAATGCCGGACTGAGAAAATGACCAAACTGTTCTGCTTTCTCTCCCCTCCATGTGGCATCTCCTGGCAGGAGATGCGTCCTTCCTTCAGTACATCCACTGAGTTCTCCATTGTGGGTTCCCCAATGTGCTGGGTTCCCCAGTGAGAAGAATTCTGGGAAACCAGGCTCACTGGGACATAGATACAGTATCGCAGGCTGCACTGTGTCAAAGGACGAGATGTGCAGAGATGCACACGACCATGCTCCTGCCGGCACGCTCTCGAGTTGATGCACACGACCATGCTCCTGCCGGCACGGTCTCGAGTTGTGTCTGCACAAATTTCATGATCAGGTATGGCGGCTGCTGTCCATGCATCAGTAATCACTCTGCCACCTCACAGTGAGGCAAGTTCTACTGCAGAATGTTCAGGAATACTGCCAATGCCTGCACTTTCATCAGCTTGGAACACAGGTGCCTAGTCTGGGACAGAGTGACAGATCTTCTGTTGAGGTCATATTTATAGGAGATGTTAAATTGATACACTGATATTTAGGACAAAATTTATCTTGGCCAAGGTATAAGGTCAGTGCCAAGGACACTCACTGGTTGAAACCTACTGATTGAGGAAATGGGGGCTGCTTTGCAGGATCAAGGGCTTGTGGGTTGGGACATCATTTCCTATTCATTGCTTAAGTCGAATCTTAATGGTCATTCCCCAGAGACATTCTCTAAACAGTGATTTTTGATTCACGACTTGGTTCTTTTGTTCTGCATGTATGTTAACTATTACTCTTCCCAACCTAACATCTGTAATCCTGAACGATCACTCACTTGCATCTCTGGTGCCTGTACCAGCATTTGAAATGAAAGGCTTCTCTTCTTGAATTCCTCCACCTCTCCCTGCCCCTGAATTTTGAAATAGCTGAGTCAAAGGGCTTCTCACCCGGACCTTCCTGCCAGTATCTCACCCTGTGACCTGCCTGCCAGTGTCTCACCATGTGACCAAGCTCTGGAGTCACTAGAGGCAGCATTTGACATCCCTATGTCAATCTGGCGTCAGCTGGGGCCCTGGTGTCTTTGGAGAGTTTAATAAAATGGATTAATCTCCCATCCTGTGTAATGGGGACCCCCCGACACACACACCCCATTCAGTTCCTCATTCTAATGGAGACTCCTGAAGGCTGATGTGTCACTGGGTCACCCACCTCCTGGTTTCTGCTTCCAGTGAATTCCGATATATCAAACTACTGCAATGTGTTCCTGTTGCTGACAAGAGCCCGTCTTCATGGCACCTTCCCTTGCTACTTCAATCCCTGCTTGTCCATGGCTGAGAGAGATGTCGGTCCCAGCCTCATTCATAGTTACTGTGAGGAATTCATAAATTTTCTCAGAAGACTAGTGATACTTCCTAACTCAAGACATGTGACCCATGACATCATGAGCCCATAACAAATCACTACTCACCACATATGTTTGGATTCTTTGCTGCGTTATTGCACCCCCAATATTTAAGGGACCACTTTTCTAACCTCCCATTGACTCCTGGCTGGGGAATCTCACAATGACAAGTTTACAAGTACTGGGGGAAGGGGGGATATATGACTTCCCATCAGCTATTTCTACTTCAAAACTGTTCATACTGCTGGCTCAAATGGCTTGTTAATTCAGTTATCAGAATAAATCCTTTCCAAAATTCTGAATTGAATGACCCAGTATTAACAACAAGAGTTAGCTTAATGAAGGGAACTTTTATCATCTAATATCATCTGATATTTACATGTGATTAGTTGCATTTAAAAAATGGACTCATGGTAACATAGTGAATACCTGTGGTAACATAGTGAATACACACAGAACCAGACTTTAAACCAAGGTTTGTTTCTGATTCTAAGGGCTTTCTACACTCTCCACTGAGAGGACAGTAATCTGTGTGCTTTTAAAGGGTTGTGTCCCCTGAATTGTGTGCCCTTCACCAGTGCCAGCAGAGGGAAATGAGTTGAGAGCTCATGATAACCCCCATTCTCGGATTCATGGGAAAACAACATGAAGTGAAGGAGGGGAATTAGTACCTGCTCAGAAGACCTTGCCAGAGCTCTAATCACGTCTAAATACAGAAGTAGCTGTCATTTGATGCATTAATCTCAGTGTTGACTAGACATTGTTTTGCATGGAGGTAGGAAGTACTATTACTTCCATTTTACAAATAAGGTAAATAAGGAATGAAAATGTCCACGCCCTTGTATTATGGACAATACCATAATAGCCTAGTATGTTTTTCTCTATATATATATCTATCTCTTTCTCTCTCTCTCTCTCTCTCTCTCTCTCTATTTCACACACACACACACACACACACACACACACACACACATACAGCATATACTCCACACTCTTTCTCCTTCTATTTCTGAAACTCTGGCAATATCACTATTAGAATTTTAGAGTTACCACACACATTGCTAAGGCTTCTGTTCATTGTTTTGTATGTTATTCAGAACAAGTAGTTTTTATTGGTCTCCCTTCAGGTTCACTGACTTGGTTTTGTTATTGATCCTGTCTAATCAATAACTTTATTTCAGTTACTGACATTTTCAGGTCCAAAAACATTTTTGATTCTTCTTTATATTTTCTGTTTCTTTTCTGAGACTTTCAAATTTTCTACTATTTCAAAAGCATTTGTTTGCTCTTACTTCTTGGGGTATGGTTGTAAAACCTGCTTTAGCATCTCTCTCCAGTAATTCAAAGTTCTGCATCAGCTTGCATTTGGCACCCCAATGATTGTCCCTTCCTTAATACATTGATACTTTTCTCTTCCTTGTATATCAAGTAGTTTTGAGTTATAGCCTGCACATTTTGAACAGTACATAATGAGAATATGTCTTGGCTAAGTTCTCAAGTACATTTTTTGAACTTGGTTTTGCTTTATTTTAGCATGCAATCAACTGGGCTCAGCTCCAACCTCAAATTCTGATCCCTGTGAGTTCAATATTAGTTCAATGTCAGTCAGTTCAGTCCTTCTGGGTTTGGCACAGCTATGTGAACCTGCTACTGTGTCACCCTCAGTGCAGTCACCCCAGGGGCTCCCATGGGATTGTGCTTTCAAGACCTCTCCTTTCTAAGTGTAGTTTGACACTTTTATCCCTTGGGGCCTCACTTTGAAGTCCTTTGGTTAGAAACCTAGATCTTCACACAAAATCAGAAGACAGTGTTTGTGAGTAGGAAGAAGACCAGCAGTAAAATTAAATATAAGTAAATTGTGTGTGTGTGTGTGTGTGTGTGTGTGTGAGAGAGAGAGAGAGAGAGAGAGAGAAAGAGAGAGACACACACACACACACAGAGAGAGAGAGAGAGAGAGAGAGAGAGAATGTTCAAGTTAGCCAGCAACCATGCATGGTTGCTGATAAAAATCATCATCAAAGAACTTAAAGGAACAAGGGGTTTATTCTTTTACAATAGTCTGGCTACAGTTCTTAGTCTAGACTGGTAGGAGAGCCCACTTCAACACCAATGGCTAAGGCAACTGGCCACATCATCTCCACTTAATGGCTGAGAGAGCGATGATCCTTACTGCCAAACCAGCATGTCTGGCCAAGTGTACAGGAGAATGCCAACTTCCTCAACCAGCTCTCTGCATTTTATTCACCTGTCCAAGTCCTAGTTCCTCTCACCATGAGTTGGGCCTTCCCCATCAACTAGACTACTCTGGGCTTAACTTCACCACTAATTTTCTACAAATGTGCCCAGAACTTGTACCTAACTATAATACCAACTAAAAATAAATTAAAATTTTCCTACCCTGATGCTCATCTACCAAGGCACTGAGTATGTGGCTGCTGTGGTTTGAACTGAGTATGGGTCTCCTAGAGCTCATGCTAGAGTTCAGTTCTTACCATGAGGTATTAAGAAGCTTTATCTAAGAATGGTGTTTAAAGGTGGGACTTTGGGGGAGTTGATTACAAGTTGGTAAGGTCATTAGGATGAAGCCCTGTGAACTGAACCCAGTGGCTTATATAAGAAGAGAGAAAACTAGACAGACACAGACACATGCACGTGTGCTTGCCTCTTGCCACATAAACCATGTGCCACCTTGAGATTCTGCCAACAAGAAGGCTGTCCAGCCTGGAGTGACTAGAATGTACCTAGCTGTTTAGAATTTCAACCTCTAAACTGTGAGATAAATAAACCTCTTAAAAAAAATAAAGCTGGCCTACCTCAAGGGTTTTATCATAATGATGAAAAAAATGAATTAATAACAGGGCTCAAGCAATGGCAGGACAGAAATGGTTGGGAGCCTACATTCTCCTGGGATCACAGCTTTTCTAGCCTGAGGAAATATCCCCTCCTAGAGCACTAGCCACCTCCTGGCTCTTGCCACCTTTACTACTGCTCCTACTGTAGTGGGTTTACTGGAAGCTGTGAAAAGGAAGATAGATTGAAGAACTATATACCAATTATTCACCTCATTTTTTATGACTCTTGGAGATTCCTTTTACTGATTCTCAGATCAGAAAATGGGGACTTTGAGGGGAGGTGTTTTGTTTTGTTGTTTGTTTGTTTGTTTGTTTGTTTGTTTGTTTGTTTGTTTGTTTGTTTGATGAGCCTTGTTTGCTTTTGATGTACTCATCCAGGTTTCTGGCTGTTGAATCCAAGTCAGGTGATACTAGGTGCAGAGAATGAGAGACTCACTGTGGATTTTGATCTCTTCCCCCTTCCCTGGCCCAATCTACCTGTTCCTGCTACTTTTTCACCTTGTTTCTTGAGGCTGGCTCTCTAACTAGCCCCAGCCTCCTCATTCCATCCTCAGCATCCTGTTACATTGGGTGAGAGAGAGGGCGACTGTACCCAGGCCATCTTTCCAACATGTGAATGGGTAGCAAGCTGCCTCTACCATCAGACACAATGGCCTGTGCTAAACAATGGCTGGGTTCTCCTTGATGGGTGGAACTTTTGGGGTCACCTCAAGTTAGCAAAGGAAGACACTCCCCTGATGGGTCATTCCTGGATCAATGACTTGGAGCAGCTCTTGCCACTTTGCAACTTGTCTTCACCTTGTTTTTAAATTTTATTTTCCATTTTCACGTGTATGTGTGTGTAAGGTTACAGGTATGTATGCATGTTCACACATGTGTATGTCCCCATATGTGTGAAAGAGGCCAGTATCAGAAATTTACTTCGATCACTTTTTCACCTTATTTCTTGAGATTGGCTCCGAATTAAGCCCAGAGCTCGCTAATAGGGTTAGTCTGGCTTACACTGGAGATTCCCAGACTCCATCTCCCAAGCCCTGACTTACATAGGGATTGCCACATCTACCTATCAGTTCACATGAGATGTGAACCGTGGGATTTGGGATCCAAACTACGGTGCTTTTACCTGCACACCAAGCCATCTCCCCAGTCTTTGTCTTCACTTTTTTATACCCTACTGCATTGTCCAGGTGTTATCTAGGTGGTCTCATTCCAGAGGCTGCTTGAGCCACGACAGGAGCGTCAGGAGGAAGTGGAGTCTGAAATACGTCAATGAGAATTTTGTTCATGGATTATGTAACAGGAAGCTGCTGGAGAGTCTCAGGAGCAATATCCTGTAATCGTCACCATTAAATAAAAACTGCTAGCATTTACTGGGCATGCCACACCGTACATGACACCATGTAGCTTTATCTGTATTATTCCGTGATGCAAATTACAGCATTAAACCCTCCCAGAAGGCTGTGGGCGAGAGACTATTTTCCTCACAGAAGAAAACTACTTCCACTTGGAAGTGATACATTACTAATGTTCAAGGGGACAGGAAAATGCTACCCTAGCCTGTGTTAAGAGGGATAACCAGACACCTATCAGCTGGTGGCATTGAGTGCAATTCCCTCTTCAGTGAAAAGACAAAAGGTGGTTCCCACTTCACTGTGTGGATCAGGAATGAGCATGGGCCTCTTGTTGGGCCCCACTGTGTAACACATGGAGTTCTTTATGAATCCTGAGGACTGGCAGCTATCCTGGACCACTGTTAATAATTATTGGCTGCTTATTATCACTCAGAAGTCTGGCTTAACAGCTACTTTTTATTCTACCCCCCTACAAAAAAAAACAAAAAACCAAAAAAACAGTAAGTAGTCATGTTCCAGTGGCAGGCACATGGCCAATGTGTTAAAATAAGTCGACACAAAACACTGCTTTACCTAAGGTCAAAATTTTAAAGGCATGATGTATGCTGTTTAAATTAAGTAAGTAGCTACATTAAAGGTATTTTTCCCCCAGGAGGCTAACATGTATTCAACTCTAGCATCTTCACCTAATATGTGAGGTCATACTTGAAAGCATTCTTCATGTGTTTGGTCAAGAGCTCAAGGACAAGCTAGATAGCAGGGGTAGAGGATGGGGGCCTAGTTGTGGGCGATGTATCCATTTATAAGCTAGAAGTCAGTGACTGGATGGATAATATTCTGGTAGCTTTAAGAAGAATGTAGACAGAACATGGTGGGAGAAAAGAGAGTGTGAGAGGACCCAGAGTGAGATTAGGGGTCCTAGCTTTGCATGTGTGGATTCTCTCATTAGTCCCCATGGCAAACTCACCTGCAAGTGGGTCTGAAAATGAACACGAGTGGAAGGTGTTCTCAAGAGACACTTGCTGCTGGCAAGCTGCTCAGTCTGTTTGACCAGGACTTGATTTCTGTATCCACAAAATGAAGATTTAAACATCCATCTGTAATAGTAGATAGGATAGGGTGCAGTTCCTGTTTGGTTCCATTGTGCTTTGTTCTTACCAGGCAGACCCTCCTGACAGACAAGTTCTGCCTGATAGGCCGATAGCTTAAGTTACCTTATTATGCAGTGAGACCATTAATGCTTCTACAACAGCTATTCAATTACTGGAGAGTTAACTGCTAACCTACCTGAACTAGAATCTTCGCTAACTTACTGCCACTGCTTGGCAGAGGCAAATCACTTCCCATTCAGTCCTCGGTGTCAGGACCTTCCAGATGGGACAAAGAATCCCATTCCCAGAGCCAAGTTCACTGTGAGCTAAGGAAGCTATGGCCTGCTAGACTCACCTCTGAATGAATCCCCACTCGTGTTTCATTTCACTTTGGTAAATTGGTGCTTCTTTTCTAAAAAGACCCCTAGGAGATCTGGTGAGGAGAAGATAAGAGATCTGTAAGTGCTTAGTGTGGATTGTTCTGAGGCTCTGGAGGACCAATGCAGAAGTTCTAACAGGTCCTGCCATATACTCTCAAATGCAATCTCAGGCCAGCTGCCTGTGTCCAGGTTCTCTGGGGTAGTGATCAACATGGGCTCCTACAGCCTAGAACTTCCCACTAGATACAGTTAGCAGCTTTGTTTTGTTCAGTCCTCCTGCCTCTCTGTTACCATAGTAACATCTAACAGAGGAGTTTGGGTTCCTTTCTCTTCCCCCTCCACAAAGACCCTGCTACACTAATTGTGATTTTCCTTGTTCCTTGTTTCTGGGTCTCAGGCAGATTGGGGTATGGATTAATCATGCTTCCTCTTTCATGGCATATCACCGTCTTCAATGCACATCTTGCTGTCCTGGTACTCCATTAGCCTTTTCTGTGTGTGCAGTAGACACTATAAACCATCACCCAGAACAAAAGCCAGAACCTTGACAGAAACCTGAAGATAACTCCTTGGTCCTCCTTTTCTCCCCTTATCCCCCTCCATAACCTGCAGCTTCAAATTTTATTCTTAATCCAGAAAGAATAGCAGCCAATAACTCTTGGGGCTTATCTTTCCCTTTCACTGGGCCATATCTCTAAGAAACACAAATCAAATATTTAGCCACCAATGACACAGTTGATAAGAGTTTGAATTGATAATCAAATTAAAACTAATGATTTAAGGAAGAATTTCAGATTTACAATTATTTTTTTCAGTCATCAAACAACTCTTGTTCTTTTCCTGTCTTCTGGGCTTTGCAGGATTGCCATGATGTCTTTGAGGCACCTCAAACCACTTGCATCATCCTGGATAAGCAGAGAAACACCTCTGACCGCCTGCTATGCAGGATCCAGAGAGTCAAGCTTTGGTCCAGTCATGGGAAACTGGACAGGAGCTGTGGGACACACTGTGTAGAAGGTCAAGTCCCAATCAGAAAAGGTCATCGATGTTACAGGAATTACATGTGTAGGAAGCAAGATGACAGGGACCAGAGTGGTCAACCTGGAGTGAAGCTCAAAGCAGAAAGTGAAGGTTCAGGCTGGAGGAGAAAGGGGAGAACTGTCAAAGTCAGCTAGGACATGAGTGTATTTCAGCAAAGCCCCAGTGAAACACTGTATTGTATTCAGACCTCACTCCTCACCCTCATACCAACGCTGATCTCAAAATCCCCCAGCAACTTTAGAATTCCAATTGCCCGTCATCACCCATGGAAATTCAGCTGGTTGGTCTGGGTGGGTGCTTGATGGATGTCCGACTGTGCTGCCTTCAAATCTAATGTGCAACCACTACCAAGACTACCCTAAAGTTGTGAGGTTTGGACCTTCTTGGTTTACCTGAGTCTGCCCTTGATATAATGTTGATGTGGAACCCTCCCAAGAGAGTGAGGAAAAAACTGATTGTAGTCAAGCCTCTCTCCACCCCTAGGTTCTGTCCTTGTTACTGGATGGTCTCAAGAGTGGGAGGATTAGTTAGACTCACAAGGGACTGGGATTTGAGTTAGAAGGCCGCTTGCTTATTCAGCCTGTCTCCTGATTCACAGTATGAGGACTGACTGTGAGGTTAAGGGTCAAAGGACTCCTACTCAGTCTGGCTCTTTCTGCTGGTTGGGAAGGCTGGTAGCATCTCAGTTCTTTCCTAGAGTCAAGCTGTAGTTACCTTACCTGTTGGCTAGACCTCACAGTACAGAGTGGCAGCACATGGAGAAGGTCGTTGTGGTCAGGAGCAGCTAGAAGGGAATTCATGCATATAGCTGTCTGGAACCCACTGAAATTCTTCCAGTGTCTGCTCTGGTTCTCTCCATGTGGGCCTTGACCCATGTGAGGCGGGACAGGCATAGGTGCGTGGGGCTTGAAGCAGATGCACAAGGGCTGAGGATGATCCCCAAAGCTGCTAAGAAAAAATCTGATTAATAAGTAAGTGGCACTGACTGCTAAGATGGTAAGTGATGGAATATTTCTTCATTGGGGATGTTCGTTAGTGCTCACAATGGTGTCAGACTGACAACAAAGTTTAGAAGGTGTTGGCCCACATCAGTGCCAGGCTGGACTCGGTTGTGGTTGTTCTAGAAGTTGGTTCAGTTGGTTACTGCATTTCCATGGCCCTGAGGTTCTCATAGTAAATGATATCTCTGAGTTCCCACCTAGGGTATCCAACTTCCCTTGCTGAAGACCTGCTCTCCATATTGCTTTCTGGTGCCATCAGTCCATGTGACTAGGCATCAAAGGCCTCAGGCACAGGATCATCTCTGTCACGGCCAGGGGAAGACAGCCAGAGCATTTCCAGATGACTTCATCTTCCAGGTTCTCTGGTTTATATGTCTTGGGGCATGCAGATCAACACCACCAAGAATGGGGCATATCTGGTTTGTGACTGCTGAACCTCCAAGACAGATGGGGTAGCTTTAGGTCACCATCATAACTCTAGAGTTACAAACATCCTCAGACCACCCTATGAGACAACTCTTGCTCTTCAGGAGGAAGTTAATTTCCATGACTAGCTTTCACAGGAACACTGCCTCGCCATGGTTCAGCCAGCCAACCCCTCTTGATGTCAGACAATGCTGACCTTCCTATTGATGGACTCCTATATCCATTAAAGGCACCCACAAAGTCCTGGAAGAGGTGAACATTACCAAGAGCTCCAACCATTCTCCCGCTTCCTGGCAACCCCCCAGTATGGTCTAGTTGACCTAACTTGGGCCACCATCACTTCTCACCCAGCTCCCCTTGACATCTCAGAGGTGAGGAGGAGGAATTGACAACACCTTGATCCAGATGTGGTATGGATTTAGACTTAATGGGTGACTTAATCCTTCCCTTCTTCTCCATCACCTCAGGTTACACCCCTTCAGAGTAAATCAAAAATGGAATCACTGTCCCCCAGGTAGGTCTTATCTGCTTAAAATTCCTTGACTGCCCTCTGTTATGAGAAACCTGTTTTTCTCTTATCACAGACTATATGTGTTTCTTGATAACAAACAGCTTCTGGGGTTAATGTTCAGGCTAAGAAAGCTCCAATGCACAAAGGTAAGGAGAAGGAGGCTGATGTGAATATTTTCACTGCACCTTGTGAATATCTGTGGGTTCTACTTTTTGGTGGGCTCTGCTTGGGTTTAGACCTGGAATAGCTACATAGTATCATCTAATACTCCCAGCCAGTGCAAACTTAAGTGAAAATACAAGGAGCATGCTTTCTTCTCCTCTTCCAGCTCTTACTTGCTGTGCACAGAAAATTTAAGAACAAAAATCTGAATAGATGATAGGAGTTGGGATGAGAGAAAGATCTTAAAAGAGGGGATGGAAAAAAACTTCAGGGGCTAACAAAGGAAGGAAATGTTCAAGGAGGGAGAGAAATGAAGGAGTAGGGCAGGGAATAGTAGGGAAACACAAATAACACTTAGGAAGTAAGATATAAATACACAGAAACCTATATTATAATTTTATCAAAAACATAATTTAAGAAAGCAATATAAACATAAATACCCTAAAAAGGGAGAAAAGGAACAACAGAAATGGCCCTGAAGATGCGCCTACCAGAAACCAGGAACAATTAAACAAAATTCCCAGTAGCAGGTAAGTGATAACTCCTATATTAGTCAGGGTTCTCTGAAAAAACAGAATGTATAGAATGTAACCTATACAAATAAGTTTATTTAAATAACTCACAATAAAAAATAGTGTCCTTCAAAGTAGCCACCTGAAGCTGCCTCACTCTTGACCTCCTCTGGAGGGTTGAAGACGCTGGGTTCCGACGTCAGTGAAGAACAGCTGGGCTCCGATGTCAGCGATGAACAGCGAACAGCAGCGAGGCCTAGAGACCAGGCTCCAAAGGCAGCGGGAACAGCAACAACGTGATGGAAAAGACGAAGCTCCGAGTCAGCCAAAGATGAAGACAGCAGCAGCAACAACAAAGAAGGCCACAATGCCCTAAAAGTGCGCGACGCTTCAAGAGTGAACTTCACAGCAAGCTGACACAGGACAAGGGAAGAGCAAGTCCCTCCTTCTTGCACCTCATATTATCTGGTTCACCACTGGAAAGTACCGCCAATAATGTACGTGCAGACTTGCCATTCCAACTATTAACCCTCCACAGCTGTACCCCAAACAATCTGCAACTGTCAAGTTGACACCAAAATACAACCATAACACCTCCTCAGAAATAGTTGGCAAGAGAGGTCTCGAAGGCCCTTCGAATAATACAGGTTTTTGCCATTGTTCTTGGTTGTCCTCTAGATCTTGATATTCTATTCCTGAAAATACCACACATGCTCATCACAGCCATGGTAAAAGAAGCTAGAACTGATCTGCAAGCTTCCTCCTTGCTGGCCAGTTTTCATAGCACCAACAAGATGCTGGGGTAGAAAAGATGAAACATCCCAGCTAGCTAGGAAATCTGCATGTCTCATTAACAACTACCCTGGCAAGAGGTGAGAATTGGTGTGATAGTGGCATGGATGTTATGGGGGTAACCAACAGCTTTCTGATTGGATTTGAGGCCTGTTTTTTTCAGCAGAGAGAACATACCTGAAATCATAAACCAGGGCAAGAATCTGTGGAAGGAGGAGGACATAGGCCCTTGAAGAGAATAAACTATTAAGGCTTGACTATAAAGACATGGTATCAAATTGCCATCTAAACATTTATTTATTATATCTGTTGACTAGAAGAACTCTCTGCACTCATCCTATCAGTTTCCCTTTTCAATGGAAGGTGCTTAATACAAAGAATCACAACTGACCAAAATACAGAGAGTAAGTGACTGTGGACTGCACAACCTTTAACAGGACATCTAAATCACCCCCACCCCAAGGCTCATGGAACATCTCAGGAGAATAGGTGATAACAATGTAAGAGCCGGAGTGTGGGAAGGGGTGCAGCTAGTCAGTATCCTCTCATCATGGGTGCTACACCCATGAAGTCACTGCAGTTGGGGCTACCTCTACAAGACCTTCACAAGATATGACCTATCAATAACTCACCATGAAAGAGGCAAGATCTTAAGAGTCATTACACCTTTCCCAAGAGATTATTGATGGTCAATGCAGAGTGTAGGTAGTACAGGGGTACTTTCCTCAGTGGTATACTTATGGATATATCTGCTCTAGCAAATATCAGATACAGGTTAGTGCAGGCAGCTCAGATGAAACCCAGTGAGCCACACATGCAAAAGTATAGGAAAGTAAGAGAGAGACTGATTGGGAAGAAGAAGGTTTACAATCTACTGTATTCATGTATGAAATTATGAAATGAAAGAAGAAAAGAAGAAGAAGAACAAAGAGGGGGAAAAAAAGAAGAAGGAAGCGGAGGAGGAGGAAATCTGATAGACGTCATCTTGAAGACCCAGCTCCCTTCAGACAGATGGGAACTGAGCATTGCAAAGGGTGAGCCCAGCCCTTGGTTCTTCTGCCCTGTCCACTTCAGCATCTTCAGAGGAGTTAGGACTCTCAGTGCAAAGGCTGAACAGAATGACCTTTCTGCCAAAGTAGAGGGGCCTTCTGTACTTGGGTTTGTGACCTTGGCAGAAGGACTGAGCGCTCCAGGGCTCTGAGCTATTGGCTCAGACAATCAATGAAAAGAGCAAAGCCACATTGGACAGGAAATGGGTGAATGGTTCCCACAGTCCCATCCAGCTAGGATTCCACTGGCTGTTAATTCAGAGGGCCTGGAAGTCAATATGGGAGATACGATTTAATTGTCCTTGGTACATTCCCATAGAAGTCAGCAATTTTACAAGACAGATAGTTTATTCTTTAGTGTGGGATTGCCACAGGAGTGTAATTTAATCAGGACTGTTAACGAGGACACAAGATTTGCCTAATTTGAAGCCCATTTCTCCCCCAGGGAAGCAAATCTCTAGGCCTCTGATGAGTAAGTAGGAAGGAAATCAGGTCATGAATGGATAAAACGAATGAAGATGGTGCATTGTGAGGCAGTTTCTGCTCTCTTTTCTCTTCCTCTCTGTGTTCTGCTGTGTGGGGCTTCTCTAGTCCAATTATTTGTCTTAGTGTATTTTAAATAAAGTAATAAATTAATAGGTTTCCATGCAGCTTTTCTATAAGTTCTTAGAGTTATTTATCCTTCCTCAATCCCTCTTCTGCTCTAACACCTTGTTCCCCTCCTTCCTCAAACCTTTCCTGCGTTTCTGCCTTCATACCATCTGTATTCTCCCTCCCCTCCCTAAAATCCTCCCCTTCTGAGCCCAAGAAAGGGCTCTGGACTATGCCACTGAGTCCTTACACCTCACTAGAGTGGAGGACTCAGAGGGAAGTTTGGCATTCACACAAAAGGATGCTCCAGGGGCGGGCTGGGAGGGGGAAGAGGGAGGCACTGGGAGAAGATGAGGGAGGAGGGTGAAAGGAAGGGGGAAAAGGAGGGAGGTTGCAAGGGGGACTGGGGAAGGGTGAAGGGAAGGAAAGGACCGGGGTACCTTTTGAACTTGCATGATTGGGGAAAAATTTTTAAAAATCTTCCCCTTCCTTCCTTAATAACTCTTCCCTGACTTTTAGAGGTATTCCAGTTTGAGCACAGTAACCTGGAAGTTCCAAGTCAGTATCTACATATAAGGGAAAACATGTAGTGTTGGACTTTCTATATGTGTGTTATCTCATTTATTATAGTATTTTCAAATTCCATCTATTTAGCTACAAATTCCATTCTCTTAATAACTGAAGAGTATTCTATTGTGTATACATACCTGTCATAGTTGAGCTCCAGGCACATTTGTAGAGAATTAATGGTTGAGTTAAGCTCAGAGCAAACCTGCAAGAGATTGTCTAACTGATGGGGAAGGCCCAGTCCGTGGTGGGTGGGACTAGGCCCCGAACAGGTGAATAAAATACTGAGAGGTTGAGGAATTTGGCATCCTTCTGTTCACTTGGCTAAACATGCTGGTCTGGCAAGTAAGGATTGTCCATCTCTCAGCCATTTTGTGGTGATGCTGTGGCCAGTTCCCTCAGCCCTGGTATTGGTGCATGCTCTCCCATGAAGCTAGACTGAGAACTGTAACCAGGATAATAGTAAGAGACAATAAACCCCTTGTTCCCTTAAGCTGTCTGATGGTCATTTATCAGCAACCATACAGGCTGACTGCAACAATACCACATTTTTGTTTTCCATTCATCAGTTTATGGACATCTGATTCCATTTCCTTATTATTATGAACAGAGCCATAATGAACATGGACATGAAAAGTATCTCTGCCTTGATATAGTGTCCTTTGGGAATGTGAAGTGGAATAGTTGCATCATGTGATAGTTCTATTTCTAGCTTTTTAAAGCTCCTCCACATTGATTTCCAAAGTGGCCGCACCGGTTACACTCCTACCAACAGTGAGCAAGCACCCTCAGTTCTAACCTAGTGCCTAACGTGTCTGCTTTTTCCCCAGAGCCTTGCTTTTTCAATATATTTACAGGTTTTTAGTGTAGTCTGAAATCAGGAATGGTGATACCTCCAGCATAGTTTTTATTGTTGAGAATTGTTTTACCTTTCCCGGGTCTTTTGTGTTTCCACATGAATTTTAAGATTTTTTTTGTTTCAATTTTTGTGAAAACTTGCACTGGTAACTGGACAGGGATTGCAATAAATCTGCAGTTGCTTTGAGTAGGATGGGCATTTTCACAGTATTTATCCTGCCAATCCATGAGCATGGCCATCATTCCTCTTCTGGTGTCTTCTTCAATTTCTTCAATGCTTGGTAAAACTCCAGGCTCTGCTGTGGGTGATGACACACACCTGCAATCCCAGAATGCAGAAGGCCGAGACAGAGACATCATGAAGTCAAGGCCTGCCCCCACTCTGTGTCAGCCTAGGCTCAGCAAAAGCAAACAAAAACAAAAATAACAGCAGCAATGATAAAATCCTCTGGGCTATTAGACAGGAGGTTCTGCTTCTATAGGGACTCACAGCTAAAGAAACAACAGCTGCAAGAAAGTGGTGAAGTCCTTTAGAAAATTTAAATTTATAATATCATTTGAGAATAATTTTACCTTTACAGAAAAATTACATTGTGGTGCATTATAGAGAGTTGAGAGTCTTATAATTATTTTTCTCCACCTGTGGCTAAGGATGTTCAATGTTTGCAATGTTAAAAGTTTTTGGGAAACTATCTGTGGGAACATTTTGAAAACAAGACATGATTCCAGCACTGGAGAGGTGAAGGCAAGAGAATTGGGAGTTCAAAGTCATCTTCAACTACATAGAGAGTCTTGAAGCCAGTCCTGAACACGTGAGACCCTGGAGCGAGAGAGAGACAGAGACAGAGACAGAGAGACCAAGAGACGGAGAGACGGAGAGACAGAGAGACAGAGAGAGAGGAAGGCAGGGAGGGAAGAAGGGAGGGAGGGAAGGAGGGAAGGAGGCAGGGAGGGATGGAGGGAGAGAGGGACTGAGGGAGGGAGGGACTGAGAGACGGAGGGAGGGAGCCATCATGGTTTGAAGTGTGAGTTGTCTGGCACAGGCTCATGGATTTGAATTTTCAGTTGTTTGGGATAGTTATGGCACCTTTAAGAGGTGGAGTCTTGCTGGAGGAAGTCAGTCACAGAGGTGGGCCTTTAGGTTGATTATCTCCACCCTACTTCCAGGAGAGGTCGGCTCTTGCAGTTGGCACTTTAGCAGTTCTCAGCCTCCTTTCTGGATGTGACTTAGCCCACCTCCAGTTTCTTCTAGCCAGCCATGTCTTTCCCACCATAAAGGACTGTACCGCCCCTCTGGAACTGTAACCTGAATGAATCTCCCTCTCTCTCTCTAAGTTGCTTGACTTTGAGTGGTATCTTATAACAGCAGAGAAGAAGTAACTGCCGCAGGGGCTGTGAGTGTTCTGGAATAAAGGCACTACGCAAGTTGTGATGTCTCTGGCCACCACACACAGAAAACCATGTGATATTCTATAATAGGAGTCTCCAGGTTCTTTCAAGTAGGCCTTCCTAGGTCTGACTTCTTGGTGTAAACCCTGGCCCTTGTGACAGATGGCCAGCCACTGCCCCTGCTCATAGGTGAAAATCCCACTGTGTCTCCTCTTTCCTATTCCTTCTACTGTTGCCTTGGGCTTTTTGTCTTTGTCTTCCTATTCCTGACCAAGGAATAGAGTCTTATAATTATTTTTCTCCATCTGTGGCTAAGGACGTACAATGTTTATGATGTTAAAAATTTTTGGGAACTGGAGTTAGCCACCCTTAGAGATGCTTGCTTCCCAGGAAACCTTCAGAACCTGAAGTCAGCTCCTGCCTGAGACCTGCTCTTCCCTCTGTGTGGGCGCTAGGGTCTGGAATTAACTTCCACACCCAGGGGTGCATCAGAATCACCTGCTGTGCTCTGTTGGGGGTGTATACATCTCTGCACTGACTTGTACAAGAAAGCAAGAGTGATCAAAGACAGGAAAGGAACATGTCAGAAGGAGTCTTCTTGAAAGCTAAATATGGAATAATTTAAGCATCAAAATCTAGTCATAATAATTGATTATAAAGCAATTCATACAATAAGAATCAACAGAGTTCTAAAGTACTTCATACAATGAGAATCAACAGAGTCACACTGATGGAACTAACTTAAGAAATAAATAAAAAGTAAATAAGCAACCAAGTTCTTGTGCTACAAGAAAAAAAATCCCAGCAAAGGCTGCTTTCTGACAAGCTGCTTTTGTCAGACTGGAGTGGGGTGCAGGCATTTGCATTTCTTAAAAAGCACCAAAAGATGCATGCTTGTGCATATCTCTAATTCCAGACTTAGGAGGCTGAAGCAGAAAGACTGTGAGGTTCAGAGCCACCCTGGGTGATATAATGAGACCTTACCACAAAACAAAAAAAAAAAAAAAAAACTAGAAAGAATGGTAATAATAGTGAAAGTTTAGAGATTTAAAGATACTGGCTTAGCCTCTTTAGTTCACAGTCACAGCAGGGAGAGAAGGAACTGAAGGATATTTTGTCTCATTTATTCTTTTTTTTTTTCTTCATTTTTTAAAACCAATCCTTTGTCAGGCAATAGACAGGACTGAGAACACAAAAGGTAAAAGTACATGTATCTAATTGGCCCTGTCTAAGGAGCTCCCGAGAATAACATGGTCCTGCATTGACCAGAGAAAAAGCATTCAAGACCCAGGATGGGGTGAGGATCTGAAAATCTGTCCCAGGGCAGGTAAGTGGTATGCAAAGGAGGGTGGGGCAGGAGGGCTACAGAATTCAGGTTTTTTCTCCTGCAGGGGACAGTGTGCTGAAAGGTACAGAGGAGACAGGAGGGGACCTTCACCAGCTCCACACACAGGCCACGTGCCAGGAAGTGCATGTTCCTCGCACAGGGCCACGCCACATCACCACAGCCACAGAGAAGGAACTGGCGGTGAGTTGAGGGACTTTCAAGGTCACACACCCAACCAGTGGGAATCTTGGTAGCCAAACAGCACACATTCCTCTGCCTCAGAGTCTCAGGTATTTGAATTTTTAACTGGCCAGTGAACTTGACCTTATCTAAGAGCTTGGTAATGAATGCAGATTTTCAGGACCTCTCTAGGCCCACAGACTGCTGGGAGGATGGACTGAGGTGGGAGCAGCAGAGTGGGGTCCGGCGGCTGGCAGGACCAAGGACTGCTGTGCTAGATGTAGGGGGCGTGGCCCTGGTGATGCTTCAGGTAGGCTCTCCCTGTGGCTCACACATAGCAATGTCCACTTGTCAGTAGTTCAGAAGGATGATTGACTCAGAGTTTTATGGCCCGACCATTATCTCTAGACCGGGAGCCGAGAAGCTGCTCACAGCCACACACTTACTGTGGTTTCAGTTGCTCTTTCTGCGTCCTGGTCTCATGTCCATGGCCATCTCTTTCCTCCTCCTGACCAGTCCAGTCCCTTTTTGTGATCAGCCTCTTCCCATTGCTGAGACACTTTGGCAGAACGCTGAACCATATGCGTGGTGCTGGCTGGAGGGTGGGAAGTGAGTGTGGAAGGCATCTCATGGCAGACAGGCTACCACCCTGCATCCATCATTGGGATAGAGAAAACCAGTGGCCACTGTCACTGCCCTCACTGGGGGGGGGGGGCGAGATGATAAAACAGCAACAGCTGTGACAGAGCTGGAGATCCTTTATACCGGGGAGTTCAGCCAATGGGAAAATCGGAATGTTAATTTATATCAAATGACTGGCATAATCTCTCTGAGCTTCCACAATTATTACTTATCATCTAGCTTCAGTTCTCAGTGACCGTGGCATGGCTTTCATTCCTGGCACATGATGCCATTTGGTCATCAAGTCCCAGTGAATGCCACTGTATTTTCTCCAGTTAGGATGCTGACTCTGAGGGCTTTGAGAGTGAAACAGACACACATTTTCATCAAAGACATCTCAACGGCCTCGAGGGGGAAAAAAATCATCAAGTCATTCTGATATTCCCACGACTCAGCCATAATTAATATTAATTATTAACAGTTATTATTGTTCTCACCCTGAAACTTTCGCTTCCATTAGGTTGCTCCAAAATTCCCTGGGGACGTGAGACTGGTTCTGCCCCTTCTGCCATCTTTGTGCATCTTTCTCCTCCGCTGGGCATTGTGAGAAGTGGTTCCCTGAACCTTACTAACCATCCCTGAGCAGAAGATGATCCACTGAACGGACAGGGCTGGGGGGATGGGACACTCAGCTGGTCTCTAGCGCAGGACGTCTATGTCTCTGGAAGAACTAGTAGAAAAAAGAGTTCATGTGTCAGTGCCCACAGGTCTGCCATATACTTCTGTTCTTACATGGATGGAAAGGAAGGTGGCAAAGGAAGGGAAATCATTTTAGGCCATAAATCATCATGGCCAAACTTCCCTGGGAGGGAGAAGAGAGATCCAGAAACTTGGTAAAGGGGATGACAGAGAGGGGCATGTGGTTGATTATGTTGTAAGGTCACAGTGTTCTGCCCCACCCATTCCATTTCCTATGGAGCCAGGTCTGATCCTCCAAGTCAACCTGTCAAGCGATGTCCTGTCAGCCCCACTGGAGTTGCAGAACCTTGGAAACCAGGGAGTCCATCCTTGAGTGCTTGGAGCCTCCTTTTCCTCGCCTGTAATATGGGGGTTGGTGTGAACTGAGAAAGCCCATTGCAGCCACTCCTTAGTGCCTCAGGAGCGTGAGCCAAGCTGGAGGCCCTTCCTGCGGTAGTTGTGTCTCTACTCTCACCCACTCAACATTGGGGAGGGAAGAGACTGGTTTTGTAGACGATGGACTTTAGGAACTAGGAGAAGCCAGGAGAGTGGGTGGAGAAAACTGGCCCCCTGAGGGACATGGCTCAGGAGGATCCCCAAGATCCTCTCTCTGCCACCAGGCTTGGTGAAAGCTGACTGCCCAGGTGCTGGAGAGCTAATTGCCACTCGCCCAGTCCTGCAAAAGGCAAAATCAGTGTTTCTCTGCCTTCCTCGAGTTCCCATTACAAAACCTCAAACACAACCTAGAAACCCAGTGTGGCACCAGCGTTGGTGAAGTGGGAAGCCACAGACTGAGAAATAAGTGCGCTGCTTCTGGCATGACTGTGTATGACGCCCCTGTGCTGTAAGCTGAGCTTGGTGTGTTTGAGGAAACAACGTAGATGTCAAGATAGTGGTCAGTGAGTGATGGATAGTGATGGGCAAGTGGAAGCTTTCTGACCAGCCCTGAGATGGAGGTTTGACTGTGATTCAGGTCTGTCATCTCAGAACAAGAGAACAAGTCAGGTCTTCGGCTTCTCCAGGTCCCAAAGCACCATCCATGTACCTCCTGAGGTTTGGGGGGCTGGGATTAAAGCCTTGCAATACTGTCCTCCCACCGCCCCTGTACCCTGGGGCACTTTTGAGTCATCTTACACCAGGTGCCCTGTTTCATCTGCATGGAACACCCTGGGGACCTCTCTAAGGAAGGTTTGCATGTGGAGCTAGGATGTCAGTGGTTTTTCTTGCCAAGGGACTGGTTCCATCGAAGCCATCCAGCCCCTTGCCCTGAGTCAAGCGCTTATCTGAATGGCAGACCTGGATCTTGCAGAACACTTGGCCCTGGAGAAGGCACCTCAGATGACAGCACTAATGACAAGAGCCATTTATTGGCCTTAGGTACCTGGTTTCGGAGAGGACTCAAGAGTCTCAACTGAGATCTCGAAGGCAGACAAAAAGAAGAAGGGGATTCTTCCAGAGAGTTTCATGACTGGACACTTGTAAACTTGGCTTTACTTTTCAAGACCATGGGGCATTCAGCTCATCCTGCCCAGGTAAGAAACAAGGGAACGCCCTAATACTGGCAACAATAAGCTTACCCAGAGTGTAGGGTTAACAGACACATCTATCTAGTTCTAATACCCTTCTGTATGCTGTATACTATATACTGATTGTCAACAGGATCTCCCTTGGGTATATAGCTGAGAAATTACTGAGATTAATTGTGGTGGAAAAACCTGCTTTAAATGTGGGCAGCACTGTCCCATGGACTGGTGTCCCAGACTGTATAAAAAGAGAAAGATGACTGAGCACTGTCATTTATCTCTTTCTGCTTTGTGTCTTAGGATGCAGTGTGACCATTCGCCTCAAGTTCCCTCTGCCGTATCTTCCCTACTATGACAGACCGCATCCCTTTAGCCTCTCAGGCAGAATAAACCCACATGAACCGTTTCCTCCTTATGTTGCTTCTTGTCAGGTAACTTTCACAGCAAGTGGAGAAGCAACCTGTTAAAATCCACTGTTGTTTTGTTTGTTTTGAGACAAGGTCTTGCTAGTGTAGTCCTATCTGGTCTCAAACTTGAGAGTCTTCTGCCTCAGCCTCTTGACTGGAGTTAGAGGTGCATGCCAACTACTCCATACATGCACCACAGTGGTCCTTGTAATGACTGTCCCCATTAAGGGAACTCCATAAGGGTCTGTGAACTACCCACTTGTCACATCTTGGTGGGGTGGGAGAGGTTGCTATGTTACGTTATGCTGTACTTCAATCCTGGAAATTTTGACTCCAGCCATGTAATGGGTCAAATTGTATCTCCAGCCCACCTACCCACAACCAAAAGATAAATCCAAGTCTGTTACCTGTGAAGGTGACCTTATTTGACAATGGGGTCTTTACAGAAATAAGTAGATTAACGATCTCAGGTTGAGGTGAGTCTGGATTTGTGATGATCCCAAAACCTAATAAATAATGCTAAAAAATAACAAAGGTTTGGGACAGAGATAGAGGAACATGGCCACGTGAAAACAGAGACTGAAAATGAAGTGATGTGTTCTTAAGTCCAGGAGTGTTGAGGATTGTCAGCATCTACCAGAAGCTCCAAGAAGGGCAGGATAAAGATTTCCCTAGAGCCTGAAGGAGGCATGGGCCCTTCCAACCTTCGAGTTCAGGATCCTGGCTGCCAGAGCTCTAGGACCGCCAATTCCTTTGCTAAGTCATTGAGGTTGTGGACATTTGTTCCAGCTGCTGTAGGAGCTGATGCAGACCCCCATCTCCACAGAAAGGACAGTCACAGGTGAGTCTCATGCAGTGTGATATATACTCCCTCCAAGTGGGTCACGTTTCCTGTTCAGTGAGGGTCACGTTTCCTGTTCAGTGAGGAGGCACCAATATTGTGCTCCTTGCCCTGGAGAGAAAACTGTGCTTCAGATAAGTTATCAGATGCGAGCTCACCACCTGCCAGGGTAGCAGACTCTGACCCAGGCAGTGGGCTTCACTGCCAACAATTCCCAGACAGCTGTTGGGGTTGGGATCTCTGCTCTGGAAGGCACCGCAGTCCCACAGCAGAGCTCTGCTCCACAGGACCAAAAGCACCTGGGGTTTTCTCCTCCAAGCCCTTCCTGGAGTCCACCAGGACTGCGGTTCCTTCCTGAGGACAGGCAGCTCTGTGGAGCAGCAGCCCATGAGCTCAGCATGTCCAGGTGCAAAGGCCTGTGTGTCCAGGTGCGAATGGCCTGGCCTTTTCTGGAACAGCTGAGAGGATTTCTTGCCTAGGAGCCTTCCCTGCACAATGCCTCCCACCCCCATCCCACCGAATCAGAGAGGACTGAGCCAAGCAGAAGGGCCTGTAAGTGCAACTTAAAGTTCTGCAGTCCCTGCGTGCAGCCTGGAACCAGGGTTGGCAAAGCATGGAAGAGGTGCAGTGCTTGGAGCACAGTCTGGCCAACCAGCCCCTAGATCAGAAAAGGGGCAGCAGAGGTCAGCTCAGGAGGAAAGACACCTTTTTACAAACCCGGGGGCCTGTGTTTGTTACCTGGAAACTCATATTAGAATGGAAGGAGAAAATTGACTTCTGAAAATTGTGCTCTGACCTCTACCCTGGCCCCATGGCATGCATTCCCCCCCCTCTCTTTCTCTCTCTCTCTCTCTGTCTCGCCCCCCTCATTCCCTCGTGAACTCCAAGGAGAAGAGAACCTGCCTCATCTCCGCCACCCACCAGGTGATGGGGTTAATCCTACCTGGCCAGCACCAAACGTTTCCCAGTGAGGAGACCCTTACCCCTGCAGTCTCTATGGAGAATGTCGGCAGTCCTGAGAACCCTTCCAACTGCTTGGGGTGGGTCCTAGAGTCCTGAGAGGCCATCCCAGTCCCTGACTGAAGGCTCGCTCCACAGCAGACTCCTCTAAGAGAAAGACTTTCCCGCCCCTACTGCCAAGGGCTCCTTTTGACCAAGGAAGGTCTTCCTCCTGCGTGTGGGTGCCAAGGATGGGTTCTGAACCCAAGTGTTCAAGAGGGAAGGGATGCCTGAGCGGAAGTAGGGCATGTGTTGCTGATTTCCAGAGCCCCACCCATCCACCATATCCTAGAGACTGCTCTCTCAGGAGATGTGGGAGCACACAGCCTGCCCTCCATCGTCTGTGTAGGAGAGTCCAGAGCGCCCCGCGTGGCTGCAGTCTCTGCGACCACCCGACCACGCTGCAAAGTGAAGCCAGAAAACAACTGCAGGGCTTAGACGTGCTGCCTCCTCCTCTCTTCCTTCTCACCCTCTGGCTCTGAGTGCATGTTGTTAAATAATGGCTGCTGGGGAGAGTGGGGAGCTACACTAGGAACTAGGTTTGTTTCAAAAACAACGAAAACCTCTAAAAGCCCAGAGATCAGCCAGAGTCTAGTGGCAAGACCTGACCTGACTGGCGAGAGGCTCCCTGTGGTTCATATGAACCTGGTGTGACTGTCCTACTGCGAGAGCATGGATGTGACCCACATCTGTCTGGGTGCTGCCCCAGAGACCAGACCTCTATGCTGTATTAATTCTAAAATCTAGAGAATTCTGGAAACACACGCAGTGCAGAAATTGAAGCTAAAGAGTCTCTGACTTTCTGGAGACAGTTCAGCGGACAGGAATGGCTACATGGCCTCAGAGACAGAAGACTATGTCTGATCCTGAGAGTGATCGTCTGTCTTGGGTCTTAAAGTCATTTGCTTTAGGACAAATAGCCCACATCCTCCTGAAGCTTCCTGAAAGTTCGTGTGACAGCTGAATCATAGGTTGGTCAGGCTTAACTAACGATGGAAGAGAAAGGAACATTCTGACAAGTCAGTGGGGTCTAGTCTCCACCTTTCTTTTTTTAATATTTTATTTATTTATTTTATGTGTGTGTGCGTGGGGGGGGCACTGTGTGTCCCTGTGGAAGACCAAGGGTGACTTTAGGAATCATCCTGAATTGCTTCTACCTCCTTCTTACTTCGCTCTGGGATTTCCCAGGCTCCACCCACCAGGGCCAGAAGTGCAAGCCACTGATGTTCCACCTGATGTTTTTTTATATGGGACCTAGGATTCAAATTCAGGACCTTCTGCTTGTGAGACAGAGTTGTAACCCCCGAGCCATCTCTCCAGCTCTAGTCTCCACCTTTTCTGAACCTGGCTCACAGAAGGAACGGTTGCTCTTACTCCCAAACCCCTTCCCTGGGAAGTGGATAAGAATCTCCTAGGAGAGAGCAAATGGTGAGGACTGTGTGGTTTAGATGACAGACTATGTTCAACGTGAGTTTGAAATGACCTTTGGAATTACTAAGAATTACTTGGTATTGCCCCATTCATTAAGCCCTTTGCTGTCATTTGTTCTGAGATGTCTCCCTGGCTCATGATCAGAATTGTGAGGCTCAAGGTGACTCTAACGATGTGTAAGAGCCATGTAGAGGTTCATGATAAAGAGAAACTAACCTGAGGGAGAGACTTGAGAAATACAAGTTTATTAGAAGTGAGGGCCTGGTAACCAAGGGAACCACAGCTTGCCTCAAGGTGGGAGAGCATTAGAACAGAAGAGAGAAAGTCATCTACCATACCACCCTGAATGCACCCGATCTCATCAGAAGAGAGAAAGTCAGAGAGGACGGGGAGCAAGCCACCGTGGAGAGCATGTGGATGAAGCCCAAGAGGAGACAGAATGGGCGAGAGCCCTGAGCGAGGCAGCCATCTTTTATGGTCTCAGAAGCTGCTAAGGAAGTAAGTCAGTGGAGGGCGAGGAGTGAAAGAAAGAATTCTGTTTAAAGGGATGTATAGTCTGTTTAGAGAATCACCACATGCCAGCTAGCAGGCTTTACAAAAATAGCAGAATTGTGGCTAACAAGGACTCTTATTTATCTTCTAAAGCCCAGAACCCAGTACACTGTCTCCTGTCCTAAGTTTCCAGTTGCTTCTGCCTCTCTTGCCTCTGACTTCAAGCCTATGTCACTGATTATTCCAGCTCTGATACAGCTGTTCACCCTCCTGTATTTGTGTTCCTTTAGCCTGTGAACACTTCGATGAATGAACTTTGTGTCCTATGTTCCATTGTATTCCCAGATCCTAATTAGGCCTCACATAGAACTTGCTCAGCTGAATGAAGGGTTTCCCCTCGAGACTCACCCCCGACACACACACACACACACACACACACACACACACACACACACACACAAAGGGCAGCTTCTAAGTGAGTCCATTAAGTTGTCATGGATGTGTGCTGGAGAGGTAGAACTGCCAAATGACCTGCAGGACTTTCTTGAGTTCACCCTGGAGACTGTGTGGTAGAATGGACACCTTGGTACTCAGCCAAGATGCCTTCGCGCACCCCCCCCCCTTACTTCTTTACAGGTTCTGGGTGGCCAACCCTGGTTCCTGAGAACTTTTAGGGCTGCCATGAACCTCCTCGGGGCATGTTGAAGCTAGGGCACTGGAACATGTGGGACAGCAGGTGCGGTGCCCTGAGAGGGTCTGGTGTTCAATGCCCTCCAGGTGCAGGCAGCATCTGACAGAATGGAGCTAGACTGTGCAGGTCCATGGCCTGCAGCGCGTACCTACCATGGAGGCAGGAAACTGGGGCTGTGTGTGAAGCTGTGCCCTATCCTGGCCTTCTCTGTCCAGCTTTCCCTCTCTCACCACCCCCAGCACTCCCTAGCAGGAGTGACTTAGGATCTGCTATGGGAAATCGGGGGTGAGGGGGGGAAGGTGGAAGGGGGGACGGACTGAGTGCATAAGCATTAGGACCTGAGTTGGAATCCTTAGTACCTGTGTAAAAGCTCGACTCATGCATCTATAAGCCCAGCTCTTTGGGGGGAGCAGGGTGATGGAAATAGATCCCTGGAGCTAGCCAGTTTGCCTGAACTGATGAGTTTCTGGTTCAGAGAGCGATTAAAATCAGGTGGGGAGGGCTAAAGAGATGGTTTAGGAGTTAGTTAAGTCTTTGCTCAAAATCAAAAGGACCGGAGTTTGAATCCCAGATCCTACTTAAAAACCTGTGAGCCAGTTTCAAGAAAGGTGGAGACTAAGGCTGGAGAGATGGCTCAGAAGTTTAGACTCTGTCTCACAAGCAGAAGGTCCTGAGTTCAGATCCCAGGTCCCACATAAAAACACCAAGCAGAAATAGCAGCAGAAATGGCAGTGACCTGTACTTCTAGTCCTGGAAGGTGAAGCCTGGGAAACCCTGGGGCAGAGTAAATAGGAGGCAGAGCAACGCGGGATGATTTCCAAAGTCACCCTTAGGCCTCCGTGGGCACACTCGGGGCCCTCTGATACACATACATGCACACAAAAAAATTAAATTTAAAATAAAAAACACCAGGTAGAGAGCAATTAAGAAAGACCTCTGGCCTTCACATGCACAAACATATTTACCCACATACATACAGCATGAACCCGCAAAAACATGTATACACATCAAGCCTCATACATACAAGAGTATTTGTGTTTATGGTGAGACCTGGATGTATACATTATGAAATCCAACGCAGAGCCTGTCTCTTAGCAAGAACTTGGGTAGCAAGAGTTTAGTGACAGAACTCTCAAGCTACCATGCCGGGCCTTTCCAAACCTAGCAGTGCTTCCTGTAGGCCACCTTTTGCAGCTTGGAGTGGTATAGTGACAAATCTCTGGCCTAGAGCACAGGAGCAGAAGAGATGGGCACAGCTTGGGGTGGACGATGTCCTTTCTGTGTGGTTTCGAGGGAGTAATTTAATTCTATCGGCATCTAGTGCAGTTGGGAATGTTCGGAAGGAGCTACGCCTACCACCACCCTCAGTCTTTACTTCTCTTCCCAGGAACTCCTGGGACACGCATTAGCAATGCATGAACTATAAAAGACGATGGTTCCATATAGTTCCATCTAACAACCTCTCTCTCTCGTGGCTCAGTCCTGGCATGGCAGCTCTGTCATTTCCTAGCCACATGCTCATGGTGGCTCTCTCTCTCCCTCTTTCTCTCTCTCTCTCTTCTCTAATCTTAATCTCTCTCCTCTGTTCTGATGCTCTGTCACCTTAAAGTTATGTGGCATCCTCCTTGCCTCTCCTGGACCAAGCCTCTAAAGGTTTCTTCCCTCTTCTCTGTTTCTTCCCTCTTCTCTCAGTTTCAATAAAACCCATTTGTACCTCTCAGCAGGTTCTGGGCTTAATCTTCGACTCCAGGACACAAGACCCCAAGGAACAGCAACCCTGAAACAGTTGGAATATGGGTGTGGTGGTGGGAAAGGTGCAGCCATTTTTGACAGTGAGTTAGAAGCTGCACATTGAACATGGTGGAACAAAGGCGCTTAAGTCTTGGCGGTATCTGAGCTACTATTCTACCACGGCTAGGGTACAACCCAGAATGCAGCATGAGAGAGGAAGCTCTAGCATATTTAACATACTAGTTTGGGGTGGGATCTTTCTATAACCATAGTCATAGATATATCTTAGGTTCTGTAGACCCCAAATGGAACAGGGATTTTAGGAAAAAAACTCAGAAATGTCACCCCAAGCAAACAATACCAGCACCCACCAGGAGAAAATCCTCTCTCTATGTGTGCTGGATTCCTTCTCTTTCCTTCCCTTGTTCTCCTCTCTCTGCACACAACAACATGCTACACTACAGGGAACTGAGATCCTGAAGAGAAGGTTAGCTTCACCCACTTGAGCCACTGGTGGAAGAGAAGGGACGAGGGGGACAAGGAAGAGGAAGATGTAGAAGAGAACAAAGAGAAAGAAGACAAGGAGGAAGATGAGCAGATGGATGGAGGAAGACAACCACGAAGAAGAAGAGAGGAGGGGGAGAGAAAGAAAATAGGGAGGAAGACGAGGAGGAAAAGACTCCCAGGGCTTGGCCATGCCCTTTCACTCACTGGCAAAGCCTGGCAGCCCTGGGATGGCTCTGCCTGGCTTTGCCCTGTGGTCCCGGGGCACCGGGCTGGCACGAGAGCCCTGACTGGAGCAAGAGCTGCAATACTTTGCAACTCTGCACAAAAGCCATTGGGGGGTGTTGCAATTTTTTCAAAGGTGAAAACAGACTCAGAACAGGGTACACTGGCTTCCTTGTGGCTTTCACACGTGGCCACTCCTCTTTCCCATATTAATATCCTGACAATGGGGCAGAGAATGTGGACATTCTTGTTTTCCTAAGGGCGGGGGATCAAAATAGGAAGGTAGCGTGAGCCGGAGAGGTGGTTCTCTGGCTGCTGCGATCAAACTGAGCCGCAGCAGCGTTGTTTACGCCCATTGGCTGTGGACCGCTGTCTGGAGCGCTGTTAGGGATTTACCAACAAACTCAGCCTCGCCTCACCCATCCCCAGGGAACCCGTACCAATCCTCCAGTCCCACAAGTGGCTCTAATGATACCAAATGTCTCTGGAGCCGTGTGCAAACCAGCGCCAACTAAAAGCCTACTCTAGGGAGAGCAATGTGGGAACATCTAAGGACCCAATTCTTTTTCACCTTTTCTTTATTCTATTTCTCTTAAGACATTGTCATGGTTTGAAATGTGTCCCCCACAGTCTCATGTGCTTGGCTAGGTCATGGTACCTTGAGAGGTGGAGCCTTGCTGGAAAAAGACAAGAAGACAAGGAGTGGCCCTTAAACTGGGTTAGTCCACCTTACCTCTAGGAGAAGTTTGCCTTTGCAGCAAGCAAAGATGTCTGCAGTGATTTAGCCCCCTCCAGTTTTGGCCAGCCAGCCATGCCGCCTCCGCCATAAAAAACTGTATCTCCCCTCTGGAACCGAAGCTAAATACATCTCCCTTTCTCCCTTAAGTTGCTTGACTTTGAATGCTCTCTCAGCAGCAATACTTAAGAGTAACTGTTACAGACATAAAACCCAGCTGAAAGAAACTCAGTATGTGGAATTTTCCAATTTTTTTAACATTTTTATTATTATTTCCGCTCATACAAACTTAATAGGTACACTGGTTCCCTCCCTCCCTCCTCCTCCCCCCAACCCCCCTGCTCCCCCTCCCCTCACCCCTCCCTCCTCCTCGCCCAGTGCCTCTCCCCCAAACCGGGTAGAATCCTTTAATGTGCATGCCTGACTCTCCTCTGGGCTCTCCTCTCCAATGACGTACAAGGACCCAGTGGCATTTCCCTGAACCCTTTCCTGTGTTCCCCTTAAGCATAGGAACACTACTATGGCTGTCAATTCCTTGCCTCCAAGGATCTTGGTGCCTTTAGCAAATGCTAGACTTTGTGGGGTCAATAGTGTGTGGGACATTATGCAGGGCATGCAAAGTCCAATTATGATTGCTTCGGCCCTAACTTGTGTGGAGTATCTTGCATATCATTGCTCCTCCCATCCTTGTGCTCTTACAATCTTACTGCCCCCTCTTCCGTGAATTTCCCTGAGCTTCAGGATGGGGAGAGATTAGTCTGGCCTAGTTCTAGGTGGTTGATATAGAGTCTCTGAAGTTCTGGATTATGGTTCGTCGATTTTTCGTTTGCAGTTTGCTGCTCCTGCAATGCCCTTCACTCCATCCTGAGGACATACAGTCTGGCAGATAAGAAGTAACCATTTTGCAAATGGGTGATTGACCCCTCCCTCACTGTGGTTTCCTACTTTTATTACATCCACCTTTGAATATACTGTTATAACAAGACTCTAGTTTAACAGCTTTTTATCTCTGGCCAGGGGGTGAAATAGAATTTTCCAATTTTTAACAGAAACCCTCTCGGAAACATTAGATCACCAAAAGATAAAGGGCTTCCATGCAGAGAAACAGGCATGCTGGGCGAGAAGAAACACACAAGGTGATCACTGATTTTGCTAAAGGAAAGGAGATGGTCAGCATATGCAATCCCATGCCGGTGTGCTCTCTGTCTTTGACCCGCTGCTGGGCAAGCAGTGATTCCCTTTGCTGAAGCATCACCTACATCAGGCCTCAGCCTTGGTAGATCCCCTGTGGGTCTGTGTCTTTTTCTTCCCAGCCTGACCTTGGGCTCGCTCAGCCTTGCAGTCCCAGCAATAGTGGTCCCTAGGAGAAAGGAAGCCTGACCTGCCATCCCGCTACCCTGGTAGGGTTCCCGCAGCTTACCTTTATTTGCGGAAATTGCTGCCTGATGACTTTCTCCCTCATGACAGACAGGGAGCAATTTGGCATTGTATAAATCCTGGATTACTGGATTGATTAATATTTCATGGTGCTATTAGTCATTTACATTTATAGAGACATGAGTCATGAAAAATTAAAGCTTTAATCGCTTTGAGATTCCATTTATTTATTTATTTATTTAGGTTCAGGCGTTTTTTGTTCAGCTAAGCTGCTTTTCAAAGTCTTGAGACCTAAGTTACTCCAAAGAACCAGGGAATTTTGGAGATTCAGCCCGAGGACAGACCAGCGTGTGACAGGCGCCATCAGGAGAGCTCTGGGCCAAGCCAACAACTTCCTATGCGTCACTTTCCTCCAACTGCAAAGGTAGTTGTTTACCCAGACCATGGGGATGGGTGGGGCTTGAATTTAAAGGCCAGCAAGATGGCTCAGTGGGCAAAGATCCCTGTTTACAAACAACAATCTGAATTCGAACCTGGAGTTCACATGGTAGAAGGAGAGAACTAACTTCTGAAAATTGTTTTCTGTCTTCTACATGGTCACTGTGGTAAGTATGCAACTGCTTTTTCTCTTTCCTTTCTCTCTCTTTCTTTCTCTCTCTCTCTGATAAATAAAATATTTATTCGTTTTGAATCTACAGTTACAGAATTTCAGACATGAAGACGCCCAGCCTCCCAGCCTTGTGGATCATGGAAACTGACCTATGGCCTAGTCCAGTCTTGTGCTTTGATTTCTGGGGGAGCGAACAGATTGCCTGGTCTCTGAGGGTCACTTAAAGATTGTCTTCAGCAGTTGGGTCTACTTAGCTCTTTCAGGATGACTGGTGCTGTGTTCTATTATCTACCTGCTCAATTTGGAGGGGTAATATTTTCTCATATTTGCCTTGGGTTTGCCATAAGTGTTTGACTTCGGTTTTTTGGACTGCACTCTCTAGGGGTGACTGCCATGTGAGGCTGATCACCGTGAGGATTATCAAATGGAGCCTTGTTGTTTTGCCATGGAGGATGTTGAAGCATCCAGGGGGAGAAAGGATGCTGGATTTGAAGGAGAACAGTTCTTTGGAGCCTAAGTGGAAAGATCCCAAAATCAGCCTCCAAGGGATGTGGAAGATATGTGTTTATGTGGGTGGCAGGCAGCTGTTTGAAAAGTGATCTTCCATCCAATTACTAGAAGGACTTTCCGAGGGAAACTCTAAATCATGAATCTAATTGGCAATTAGACAAAAAGGATTGCATTTTCTAAAGCCTATCTGATTAATAGCTATGATTAAGGGCTAGATTTCTAAATGAAAATAATTGTGTCACTGCGATTTATCTCATTTCACCATGGAAAACACTTAATTGAAAAGCGAGCAACTCCTTTAATCTCTAAGTGGAGCACCGCTTTAGAAAAACATATAACAATCTAAAAATCACTTTGACTGTGTGTTGTGCTCAGTTCGTCATGGGTTAACACAGATGGATGAACCTGAAACTGCAGATATTTCTGAAAGAATGGTACAGATAGAATAGCAGAGCACCCACATATTTTTTGAGGATTATTTTCCCCACGTTTGCACTAGCACACTTTTAGCTTGTTTTTCCATGATGTTCCCGTATTAAATGGCATCTAAGAGAAACACTGCCATTTACTATAATGATTTCTCAAAAACATTTTTATAAATTTCACCTTTGTGAAGAGGCAAACAACACTTCGGGAATCTTAGCATATGACTTCTTGGTTAGTTCAAAGCATATCATCTGCTGAGTGTCTTGAATTATGAAGATAATTGGTCCTTTCAAGAGACTCTGGTCAGGAACTTCTTGTAATATGTTGACATGAACACAGCAAAACAATTCACTGAAATGAAAGTGAGAATGTAGAAAACGCAGATTTTTGAAGAGTCCAAATTTTTTGTTCCTAGGCACGCGAGAGTCTGAAGAATCTATTTTACAGATGTATGGCAGCAGGCTCTAGCCACAACTTTTCTGTTTTCTTGAGAGAGCTCGTGCATCAGTGAGACTGCCAGACCACTCACGGGAATATCCGTTCTGCTTTCCACAAATAGAATCAAGCAGTCTGCCTTGCTTCAACCCAGGTGGCCACTTAGAATGAAGATTGGAGGAAAGTAAGAAAAAAGAAAAGTATGAAACAAAAAGAATGCAAGAAAACTGCCACCCATGTGTGCTTAGCAGTACTAGGACTAGCAAAGCTGGGATCGTGTGGGTCTGTCATGAATGGGAAAGGCGCTTGTGTCTTCACAACACTGAGAAGCACTAGTATGTTGCCAAGTAGGAGTCAGGAAATGAATTTGTTTTCCTCAGCCAATTAGAAGAAGCAGAATAAATTTGAAGGTTTATAAAGCCAATCTTCATTTCAAAGCAAAAGTGGATAAATGGAGAACAGGAAAAAAAAAAAAAAAAAGGAATCCCCACAGGGAAAAAGGGCAGCTACGAGGAATGGAGGAGGTAAGCAAGGCGCGTGTTTAGACCTTGGAAGCAAAAGTGCAGAAAAGAAGGAAGGAAAAGTTGCAAGCAGACAGCTCACAGTTGCATGGTGAAGACCCTGTAGCTTCTGCTTCTGCCCATTTCTGCTGAGACACAGATACAGAGAAAAAGACTTTCGGGGAAGAAAAAGAGCACAGGACCCTCCCATCTCTTTAACATGACCTCAGGTGGATCAGATTCCCTGGAGGGAATCTTTGCCAGGTGATTGACAAGCCAAGACCAATTAACTTAGAGAAGAAACCCATAGTAGGTCTCAAAACTCACACTCCATTGCAGTGTTACTATGGAAACTGGAAGCAGGGTTTCTCTAATCCCCAACAAATACAGCCAATTATAGGAACATTCATTCCTAGTATTTTGTCATGAAATGTGAAGCACTCAAATTGGAGAGAACTCAGCAAAAAGAAAATAGCAAAATTGGCTAAGGCAGCACACCTCAGCAGATTCTAAAAACCAGAGGACATGCACAGGGATAGCCTACACAGGACATAGACAGGGATGGCCTGTTGCCTTTTCTACTTTTCTGCTAATGCTCTTCATGTGTGAACACGGAACTCCGGTCAAAAGATGGCAAAATGGTACCTGGTTGAATTTATAGCCCTGAGAAGATCCCCAGAGCACTCCAGGTATGAACAGCCAGACATGTAATTCCCCTTGACATCGCTGGGCAACACTGTAACCAGCATTATGGTTCCAAACACCCAGTTTCTCATGCACACCCAGAGACACTCAGAAAGAGTACTAAGCTGAAACAACCATTCAGATTATAGACACTTGCTATCTATCACTGGCTTCATATTAAAAAAAAAAAAACAAATAACAAAGAAGAAACAAGGGGTTTCCTGGAGTTGGAGGTGCATGTCTGTGTAATTTTGGTTTCCAGTATACAGCAGGTGAAGGTGATCAGGTTTCCAAATTCAGATGTCGAACCTTTTTTTTTTTTTTTTTGAATTTTTTTTTTATTTCCACTCATACAAATTTAACAGGTACACCTGTGCCCTCCCTCCCTCCAATCAGATGTTGAACCTTTTACAAGACCTTCCAGTTTCTTTTTTTCTAGTGTAAACGATTGTAGAGTTACTCAGAAGATCATTACATTTCATGGGACCAAGCAGAGGTCCACTCATAATTGTTAGATGTTAGGCATGTTAAAATGACCCCCATCTCTGATGTACGAGTTCAGACAAAGGATCCTTCACAGTTCCCAGTCTACTTAGGTATGGCAGCTCTACTCTCCAAAGGACAGTTCCACAGCCCCCAGCTTCTCTGCAGCATCCAAGGATTTTTTCACCCACCCTGAGACAAGCCTGCTTCCAGTCACATGATCATATCCTATAAAAAACCTCAAAACAAGATCTCTCTCTCCTCTCTCTCTTTCTCTCTCTCTGTCTCTCTGTCTCTCTACTTCTCTGTTTTTGAGACAGTCATGCTACATGATGCTTGTCTATTTTGTCCTCCTGCTTGCTTGACAATAAAGTTCCTTTATATATTATGTGCTGGTTTATATCTCCGATCAGTCCAAGGTAGGGGGGTCTTCCCAAGAGACCCCACAAGAATAGCATGTAGTATAGATCACAGCAAGACAGCCTTCATATCTCCCCACAGAGAAAACAAGCAAAGTGGCTTGCTTTCAGGGAGAATTTTTTGTACCCTGTGTCTGGGGCTTCCAGTGAGTGAAACTCTAAAGGCCAAAACTGTCTGGTAAATGTAGCTGAGTAAGGGTTTGCTGTGCTGAACAGAACCTGGCTCATCTGTTGCATGCGAAGCCCCTGTTGGCCGGACAGCGGAGTCCATGGGCCCCCAGCTATGTCAACAAGACAGGTATAGCTGGCCCAAGTCCACAGGAGGTGAAGAGTCCCAGGGCTTTACTGACTAGAGCAGGGAGAGGGGTGGGGGGTGTGACAGAATCAGGACGAGCCCAGCTGCAAAGCCTGGCCCAGGGACACCTGGATCAGTCAGAGTCACACACAGCTTCACCCACCACTACGTAGGGAGCCTGGACATGCTCTGCTGCTGTATCACACAATGCTGGACTTCAACACATTCGTTTTCCTCCAGTTCCAGAGGCTGGAAACCCAAGGTCAATGTGTCAGTAAAGTTTGAGAGCAGAGATGGCCATTTCTCCCATGTGACCTTGAGTCATCCTCCTGTGTGCATCTGTGTCCTAATTTCTTCTTCTTGGGACACCAGACATATTGGATTAGGGCCTACCTAGTGACCTCATTTCAAATGAACTCCTCTTTAAAGACTGTCTCGAACACAGTCTGTGGTACTGGAGGTGAGGGTTTCATGATTTTAAGGAAATGAAATTTAACTCCTCTGACTAGGTTGGTACACTTTTGATTTTCTTCCCTTTCCTCATGTCATGCTTGTTAGCAGTTATCATTTTTCAAACGTACACTTCCCCTATTTAAGTTCAGATATATTCAGTATTCTTTTCTTGACCTGTCTCTGCTACTGCCTCTCTTGACCCAAGGAAAAGTGAATTTAATACTTCAGGTTTTCTCTTGTGGAGTTTACCTTCCTGTTTGGAAAATGTTCCCCATGATCTTTCATGGGTGGGTATCCTCCATCAACTGCCTATTCTACAAGAAAAAGGGGATTAGATTACTGGTACCTACATACTTAAGCAAAAATACCAGAGTTCAAATCTCACATAAAATACTGGTTCGTGTGTCAGCCTACCTGTAATTCCAACCAAGGAAGGTAGATATTTAGAGAATCCATGGGACAAATTGGAATGACTGGTGAGCCTTAATTGGTAAACTGTGAGTTTAAACAAAGACTCTTGTTTTAAAAGAGTGATATGGAAGAGCACGTGAGGATGAGTCCCAATATTAACCTCCATGCCAAGAAATTTTCTTTGTTTTCAGAAATGAGTAACTAAATACCATTTTATTTTCTCCTCAGAAGGAAAAGTGTCACATAGTCTATTTACATGATTATAAAATTACTATTTACATGATTATAAAATTAGTAGTGGAATTAAAAACCATTCAGAAGCTAAGGCTAAAGTTCAGTGGTAAGGCATTTGTCTAGCATGCAAGGCATGCTAGTGTTGCCATGGGAGGAAAACATGTGATAAAAAATAAATAAGCAATAAAGGAATAAAATTATTCAAAATTCAGAGACAACTGCCAGTTATATTTTAATGGACGGCTTTTTAAACTGGAAACTTCAGGCTCAGGCTGAGGAGGAGGCTCAGCAGTTAAAGTGCTTGCCATGGAAGCAAAAGGATGGGAGTTCAAAATCCCAGATCCCATGTAGAAAGCTGGGTGGGTGTAGTTGTGTGCCTGTAATTACTTTCCGTCCCAGAAGGAGTCTGACAATTCCCAGTACAAGCTGGCTGGCCAGATTATTCCTATATGTAAACTCAGAATTTAATTAAAGACCCAGCCTCAAAAGAATGAAGTGAAAGAGGCTGGAGAGATGGCTCAGGGGTTAAGCCTTTGCCTCAGAAGCAAAAGAACCTAAATTAGGATCTCACATAAAAACAATGAACAGAAATGATAGTGACCTGCACTTCCAGCCCTAGGAGATAGAACCTAGAAAACTCTAGGGCAAAGTAATAAGGGATGATTTCTGAACTCACCCTTGGGCCTCCACAGACAAGCACAATTCCTTTTCCTATGCACACCCACACCTACACATGCAAAAAAAAAAACCCCAAAACATGTGGAGGATAATCACAGATATTAACCTTGAGTCTCCACATTCATAGCACACACAGGCTCACACACCCACACATACTCCGTTTATACACACACAAAGTCACATCTACACATGCACTCACCCATTGGGAATTTGGTTGTCTCTTGGCCATTATCCCTTCTTAAAACTTTTCCAAGTATATCACATCTAAGAATGATGACCCATGAGGCTGTCCTGAGGTTGAGAAATATAAAAACAGGCAGAAAGGAAAAAGAAACACACAAAGATAGAAAAGAAATAGTTAGCCAAAACAGATGGGAAAATCCACAGCCCTAGGAAAAGGAACAGTGAAAAATCCAATGCTAGGTCTTGACAGATTTTATTTATACATAGGGGATCATTAGAAGGCTGAGAATCAGTATGCAAATTTGGATGTGGGACCACTGATTGAACGGAAGAGAGATAGGAAAATAAGAGGCTCTCCTAAGTTCCAGTGTGCTTCCACAACCAGCCTGAGATGCCAAAAGTCAATATTCCTGATATCTGGTGTTCACCAGAGAAAAAAAATTTGCACATAAGCTATCTCTGATATAAACAAAATTAAGACCTTGGACTATGATAATTCTTTTTTTTTAATGTTGAGCTAGATCCCATACAATTCTTGTGTAAGTATACATATCCACAATGAAATCATATTTATCACAACTCTGTCATGTCCAGGACATAATATCTGACCCACCACTGTCTCACTTCAGGTTCCTACAATCTTATCACCGCCCCCCTGCTCTTCTGTAATACTCCTAAGTCTTGGGGTAGCAGTGCGTAAGGTATATATGTCTTGTTTAGGGACAAGCTGTCCACAGTCATTTATTTTCTGCATTTTGGCGAGTTGTGCTTTTCAGGAATAAACTTCTTCTGGCTGTAGAAGGAGGCTTCTAGGCTGAGTGTTGAGTGCTTTTCTAATCTATGAGTATAACAACAGGTATTTACAAAGCAGTTTGGTGGACTGTCTTCCTAGCTAAAGAATCATAATCTGCTCTTTCCCTGGGATTTATAGCTTTCTCTTTCATGGATTCTTGTTCTCATTTACAGTAACAAGAATGTGTTCCTTCTGAGATAAGGGCCTTAAATCCAATTAGAAAGATGTTGGTTGTCTCCTTGATATTCATGCCACTATAACACTGATGATTACTTGTTGCTATGGTGATTGTTACTACAACTTGCAGATTTCACGATTGATGGGACCTTTGATTGTTTAGCTACCTTAGTTGCTTCCACAGTACTCTCTAATATTATATAAGTTATCCAACAAGGAGGATATTATAATTCTTAAGGGCTCCAGAAAAAAATCAGTGGGTTCAACTAACATTTCTGTACTTCCAATTTCCATGGAAAGCTCATCATTTTAACTCCTTTCACCCTACCAGGCTTTCTACCAATAAGTAATTTTTTTCGACAGATGGCATCCAATATATTACTTTCTGCTAGGTAATATTCTACATGATCCCGGACATATGAAGAAAAAAAAAAACCCACAACTGAAAGCTAGTACGTACTTCTTGGGTATCATGCTTGTCTAGCATGTGTAGGGCCCTGAGTTCCATCCCCAGCACCATGCAAAAAGTAGTTTTTAAATTAGGGTAGATTAATGGTGCCAAGTGATAAATTTCACTATGAGATATTCATACATATATACAAGGTATTTTCATCACATTCCCATCTTGCATGCAAACTTCTTAATAAGAAGGGGTTTACATGTTGCTTTGTAACTTATTTTGTGAGCATGAAAAAAAGTTTTCATTAGTACTCCATATCAATGAATATTCATCTACACTAAAAAGCAAAAAAAGAAAAAAAAGTCATTCAAATAGTACTAAAAGCCAGACCTTGTAAACCCAGCTACTCAGAGGCTGAGGCAGGAGGACTGAAACAATATGGTTAATCTGGGCAGCTTAGTAAAACTTGTTTAAAAATTAAAAAGTAAAAACAAGGGATATATCTCAGTGGTAAAGCACTTGTTTTGTATGTTTGAGGCTCTGGTTTCATCCCCAATACTGAGAGAGAAAGAGAGAGAGAGAGAGAGAGAGAGAGAGAGAGAGAGAGAGAGAGAGAGAGAGAGAGAGAGAGAGAGAAAGAAAGAGAAAGAAAGAAAGAGAAAGAAAGAAGAAAGAAAGAAAGAAAGAAAGAAAGAAAGAAAGAAAGAAAGAAAGAAAGAAAGAAACTGAAAAATTAAGAAAGAAAAAAGAGAGAAGAGAGAAAAAAGGCACCATCACTAACAACAATAACAAAAAAATTATATTCATTCATACTGGTTTCCTTCTCTGTTGCTGTGAGACACCACTCAAAGTCAAACAACTTAACTTATGGGAGAAAAGGGACATTTATTCAGCTTACAGTTCCAGAAAGGAAATACATACAGTCCGTTATGGCAGAAAAGGCATGGCTCACAGAAGCTCACAGGTCCAAGGAGGAGGCTGAGAACTGCAAAACTGTCAGAGCTGACTTATTCCTGAAGCAGTGTGGGGCTAATCAACCTCGAGGGCCACCCCCTATGACATGCTTTCCTCCAGCAAGGCTCTACCTCTTAATGGTGCCATGACCGTCTCAAACAACTAAAGATTTAACGTCTGAGACTGTAGGGGACAACTCGCATTCAAACTAAGACAGTATTTCAGCACAAAAAGTCATGTAATAGGCTTAGTTTCCAGTATTAATTGGCTAAGAGGCATTTATGAGCATCTAACATATGTCACTAATGTGATTCCATTAAGTCCCTTGCATAGATCTGCAAGTGTCTGGAATCTTCTCTTCTTCTGGCAGAGAAGAAGTTCAGGGACTTCTCCTTACCCCAAGGCCATTCCACCTAGTCAGAGGAAGCCCCAGGAGACAAAGCCAGGCCTGGAAGCTCTTGCGTGACTATCACAGAGAAGAAACTGGAGGAGAAGGAGGAAAGAGGAGAATCAATGCAGTAGATACTGAGTGCCGGGGATGGAGAGATGTGTAGAGGAGAAAGAGTTTGTCTTCAAGAACAAGGGCGGTGAGGGAAAGTCCTAGAGGGAGGAAAGAGCATGGCATGTGGTCAGTGCTGAGACACAAGGCTTGGCATGTATCCGGATTTGAGTTCTTTCCACCCACTGTCACCACTACCATTTTTTGAGATCTTGACTAGCCAGTGAGGCACAGGATATGATTCCTTCATTTTCTGATTCTTTAACTCATGGTGGACAAATATTCTATAAAAATAATCCTTTTCTAATATGTGTGATGTGTGGTTTACGTATATATTCATGGTCACATGTGTGTGTGTGAATGGCGGGGGTGAATGTATATACATGTGCGTAGCAGCCAGAGGGTCATACTAAGTGTCTCCTTCGATTGTTCTCCATTTCATTTGCTGAGACAAGATCCTTACTAAATCTTGTGAGGCTGGCTTGCCCAGAAGCCCTAGCAGAACTGAGTTTACAGATACACACTCCTGCTTCAGATTTTACATTGGATGCTAAAGATCTGGACTCAGGTCCTCATGCTTGCACAGCAAATACTTTATCAACTGAGTTGTCGCCCCAGTTTCCAGCAGACGTCTATGTCTTAGTTTCATTTCCTGTTGCTGTGATAAAAATACTTGGACAAAAGCAACTTAAGGGCTAAAAAGCTCATTTGGCTTTTAGATCCAGGTTATAGTCCATTATAGCAGGGATGCCAGAGAAAGAGGAAAACAAAGCACCTATTCACATTGCATCCACAGTCAGAGCAGTGAGCAAAGATCAGTACATACATGCTTGTTGGCTTGCTATTGCTCGGCTGGCTTCCTCCATCTTTTTTTTTTTTTAATTTTTTTTAGTATTATTAATTCAACTGTGTGCATATGCTGTGCATATGCGCGTGTATGTGCGCGCGCGTGTGTGTGTGTGTCTGTGTATGTGTAGAACCACGGACGAATTTGCGAACCACCATGGATTCACAGGCTCCGCCCTACCAGGACCAGAAGCGCAGGCCGCCCCCGCTTCCGCCTGGCGTCTATACGTGGGATCTGGGATCCGGAATCCGAACTCAGGACCTTCCGCCTGCAAGGCGGAGGCTTAACCCCTGAGCCACCTCTCCAGCCCATTTTTTTTAAATTTTTTTATTATTTATTCAATTGCCCGTGTGTGTGTGTGTGTGTGTGTGTGTGTGTGTGTGTGTGTGTGTGTGTAGAACCACAGGCGAATTCGGGAACCACCATGGACCACCTCCACCTCCTCCTTGTTTACTCTGCTCTGGGATTCACAGGCTCCGAGCTACCAGGACCAGAAACATAGGCCACCCCTGCTTACACTCAGCGTCTATACATGGGATCTGGGATCCAAACTCAGGACCTTCCGCCCGCAAGGCAGAGGCTTAACCCCTGAGCCACCTCTCCAGCCCCTTCCTCCCTCTTTATACAGTCCCAGACCACCTATGTAGGAAGAGATCTACTACAATGGGCTGGGTCTTCACAAATCAATTCTGAAATCAAAACAGTCCTTCATAGTCATGCCCAGAGACCAACATTAATCTAAAGATTAGGGAGGCTTAAAGACCTCCCTCTGGGGTATAAGGCAGAAATTTAATACTAACATCACAGTACTGTATCCACAAAGCAATATGAAGGAGCCTCATGTTTTTAAAGTGCTAGGCACAGAAATATACCACAAAGCTATAACAAACAAAACAGTATGATGCTGACATGAAACTCAAATACATAGATGAATTGGAGCACTCAGAAATAGTCCTGCTGACCAACTGTCTACTGGTTTTTCCCCAAAGGTTACTAGAACATACATCAGTTAAGGATGGTCTGTTTAAAAAAATGGTGCTTGAGGGGCTGGAGAGGTGGCTCAGGAGTTAAGCCTCTGCCTTGCAGGTGGAAGGTCCTGAGTTCGGATCCCAGATCCCACGTATAGACACTGAGTGGAAGAGGGGCGGCCTGCGCTTCTGGTCCTGGTAGGGCGGAGCCTGTGAATCCTGGGGCAGAAAGAGGTGGAGGCGTCCATGGTGGTTCGTGAATTTGTCTGTGGTTCTACACACACACAGACACACACACACACACACACACACACGCACAATTAAATAAATAATAAAAGTAATTTTAAAAATTTAAAAATGGTGCTTAAAAAAATGGATATTTGCATGTGTAAGATTGAACCCAACCCTTCTGTATCAGTATATATAAAAAAAACTAAAAATGGAATGGAGATTAAATGTAATCTGGAACTTTGAAACTACCAGAAGGAAACATTGAAGAAGTGCTACATGGCATTAGATTGGGCAATAATTGTTAGATAAGATCCCCCAACCCCAACAAATCACAGTTAACAAAAGGAAAAACTGACAAATGACATTAAATCACAGTAAAAAGCTTCTTTACAGAAGGGAAACCACAGAATAAAGAGATAGTCAACAGAATTATTAACTGTATACCCACCAAATTATAATCAAATAAATTTATAATACCAAGGCATCCCAATGGCATTGCTTACTTTGAAAGGAGGAGATCAAGGCTGCAAGCTGGTTCTGTCTCATCATATGAGGCCTTCCACCATGCTGTTAGACAGCAAGAAGGTCCCCAGTGCTCTTACTTTCAACCCTGGAAGGTGGCGCCTCAGAAACCCAGGATCAATGCAAAAAAGACAGGTAGAAAAATCCAGGATAATTCCTGAAATCGCTTTTGGGACAATGCCCTCTGATAACACATAAACACACACACACATACACACTCACATACACGTATGCATGTGTGTGTAAAAAAAAAAAAGTCAAAAAATATATATAATTTTTATACCTCTGTCCCTGGAAGAAGCATAGGAATAATGAACCTTAAGTAGTAGTGATTGCCTCTAGCATTCAGATTGGGGCTTTTTGCTGTCATTATTTTGGTTTTTTGCTTTTATTTTTTGAGATGATATCTCATTATGTAGCCAGGTTATCCAATATGCTAAATACATGAGGCTGTAATGATATTTTTAAAAGTAGCTGGTCCCATCCGTAATAAGGTTGAGTAGTGGTTCATATCTGCAAAAGATATAAAGGAAAGCCAAGAACCCGGTGTTTATCCTGACTTTCTTGCATAAAGAATACTATCAAGTAATCTAACCAAAAATGAAGAAAAGTATCTCTTCATGAAAATATTTCCACAATTAAATAAATTAATAAAATTGATGATAGAAATTATAGTGCTAGGACTGTCAAGATGTCTCAGTGGGGAAAGGTACCTGGTAACAAACCTGGTGACTTGAGTTCAATCCCAAAAAACAACACAGCAGAAGGAAAGAACTGACTTTTGAAAGTTGTCCTCTGACCTCCACATGCATGCATGCATTCTTAATCTCTCTCTCTTCCCCTCTCAAACAAATAGGTGAAATATTAGAAAATAAAATCATAGAATCAAACTGCCAACATGTTATAGAATCCAGTGAATTCGTGGCTTCAGGAATTACACATCAACATCAACCGTGGCCCATAGCACAAAAGATGAGAAGGGAGAGGAGAAGAGAGAAAGAAGGGGAGGGGAAATGCAAGGGAAGGGAAGGAGAAGCAAAAGGCAAAAAAGAGGAAACAAGGGAAGAGGAAGAAGAGGGGAGAAGATGAACACAGACAACACGTGCCTTCTCGTGAGAGAGCATACCATCAGCCGTCTTGTAGAGGGGATTGAAAACGACTGATAGATTCTCGACTTCAGCTGCTGGTGCTCAAGAACACACTCACCTGTACCTGACTACCACAGGCCAACCCAGGCCCAGTCCCGATGTGTTACAGAGAGGAGGGGGATCTTGTAAAAGACATTGGAAATGTTTTTAAATGACAAGCTGAAGTGGAGACTAGGAGGCACCACTCCATGAAGAACTATCAAGAAGCACTAGAAAGCAATAATAATTCTAAAAGTTGCAAGGGTGTTTCTTGTCCCTCCTTCACTTGGACATATAATGAGCTGCACGATGTGCCTGCACGAAGCCCAGAGAGCCTAGTTTTGAGTAAAATGTGCACCGTCACTGCCTTTATGGCACTTACTGCAAAACAGATACTGCCAGCAAGAACTGGTAAGGCAGATAATGTATAATTACTGCAGTGTGCTCTAGAGAAGCACAAAGCCCGTTCAGCCTGAGCAGGTGACTTCATAGAAGGTGACATCTGAGCAGAGCTGGGGGACACAGAGAAAGAGAGAGAGGGAGAGAGAGAGAGAGACTTTCCAGAAGAGGGTAGAACTCAGATCATAGGGAAGTTGACTTAGTTGAGTCTGAGAAGCCCAGGACCTCTGGGAGATACTTAAGGCTCGTGACTGAAAATGACAGGACATTCCCTGTGCCTTCTTGGAGGGATCCAACCCTTCTGCTTATCAGACTCCCCTTGGGAACCTTATCATAAGGCCTTGCCCCTGTCCCACACCAGGACTCTGCCATGGCTCCCTAAACTGCGGAGATCCAGGAATTCGCATTTATTCACATGCATGATCAGGCCCGGCAACTCCTATCCCTACTTGAAGAACACAGAGCTCCCCTGGTTAACTGGAATGCTGGCCTTGCCTTTTATCAAGTGAGAGTAGGAAATCCCACTTTCTGGGGCTGGAGCAGGGCTGCACTAGATATTATCTTCAAAGAACTACTCTGGACTTGGAACCTTGGAACATGCCCTAGTGACTATAATTAAATCCAAGCATCTGACTTCTAAGAGGACTATTTTTAGAAAGAAGGATTATTTTTATCACTCTGAAACATGTCTGATGGTTTTGGGGACAACCTTCATTGCATTCTTCCCATCCCCAGGCCATTGCTGTCCCTCCCCGTCCCTCCCCTTCTCCACCCTGCTCTGAAAGCAGAAGATTTAGGGTCAAGGCTGTTTGAAATCTCTACGCACCCACCCGCCCTCAGCAATGTTCTACTCTAGCCACCCATATAGATGAATAATCTTTGCCCTAAAAATAGATACAGCTCCATCTAGATTGAATTTCACCTCTTGTTTTTAAGGTTGTCAATCTTGCAACCAGCACTGAGCTATAAATTATCGTCTTGAAAATCTTCAATGACAAGAGGAAGGGCTCTGGGGTATGAGTTCTTGGCATTGGAACAGATAGATATGTGGCAAAATCTCTATCTCTGAAAATTGAGCAAGAGGTTTATTTATGCCACAGAGATTTATTCTTGCAAAATCAGCAGAGACTCAGGCTAGAAGGAAACTGGGAGAGCACTTTCAATGATTGAGTGTGGGGGAAGAAAGGAGGCCCAAGATTGCTTCCAGATATTGCCCAAGTAATTTTCAGATTTGCTGTCTAATCTAGAGCCTTCACTCACTTGTTTGTTTTGTTTGGTTTGTTTGGTTTGGTTTTTTGAAACAGGGTCTTATTGTATAGCCTAAGCTAGCCTCAAACCTGCCATCCTTCCTCAGCCTCTCAAATGTTGGATTACAGATATCTTCGACTCTGCCTGGTCTAATCTTTTCCTTCTTAAAGAAATGTACTAAAAGTATGGGGTGACAAGGGGGATTGGAAAGGTGTGATCAGAAAGGAAAGGGGAGTATGAAAACTTAGTTTTACTTACTGTCTCTCTGGATGTCTGCTCCAGCACCTTCCTGACCTCGCTAGGCTTTTCTGCTCATATTCCAGGCTTTTCTATGCTGGGTCCTCTCTGCCAGGCCAGTTTTGCCTCTAACTGTAGCCCAGGACATTGTCTTGCACACAATTAGAACAAGGCAATTTGGTACCACTAGCTTTACTAGAGCTAGTGGGGGTAACATAACTGCAATGGAAGACAGGAAAGCTGAGAAGATCTCTAATGGAACCCACCTGTCATCCCCAGAGACTGTGAGTAGTGCCCATCCCCAAGGAGCCCATGTCAGTATACCTTGTCCTGGCTCTACCATGCTGCTGTGCTGCCCTGGCCTGTCCCTTTCCTCAGCTGGAAGCTCCTTCTCCAGCCCTCTCTCACCCAGGACTGAAGCTTCCCTCCAGAATCTCCAGCCATCCCAGCATTCACAGTGCGATGATCCTTGAAAGCTTCATCTTGCATCCTGAAAAACGTGCTTTATATTTATATCTGAAAAACATGCTTTGTATCATAAACAATGTATAGGCATCCCTGAGTATTCAAAGGAGATGATCTCAGAAGCCCCGAGACTATCAAAGCCTATAAAAGATGTTCCTTTCCTTTATGTACAATGCTGTGGTATTTGCAGATAACGTACCTGTAAATTCCCATGTACTTTAAATCAACTCTAGATTATTTGTCATATATAGTACAATATTACTCCTGCATAAATGTTTGTTGTACAATATTGCTTTAGAAATAGTAACAAGAAGCAAAATCTATACATATTCAGTATAGACATGGTGACCTGTGTTTGGCCGAATCCATTGATACAGCACCCAATGATACCAGCCATGTTATATCTCTGATGAAGCACCCACACAGAGTTTGTGTTCTGGTTTCAGAGTTTCTCAAAAGCAAGAAACAGACAGAATCTTCCTTCTACCTTGGGAGCACTATTACCTTGCCAAATGCTAGTAGCTTCTGGGTCCTGCATCAAGAAGTTGCTGCTAACATTTCAATGACTGAATATTGCCTGCCAGAGTCTTATGCCTGGGCTACCATCTTGCTTTTATTCCTGCCCTTTGGAATTCATCCTCGGATTTCTGCTGGCTCTGCAAGACCTACTTTGTCCACATGTGGTAGGCCAAGACTAGGGTCTCCTGCTGCAGAACTTCAGTCCCCACCCCAGACCCTAGGGCTCAAGTACTGGCATTTGCCTCAGTGGTCCCATTTGAGATTCCACAGGAAGATTTACTATCATAAGACAGATCCCTCTAAGGGCCATCAGACACTAGTATCAAACACGAATCTCTCCTCAGCTATCCCAAAAGGATCCAGGATCCAGGGAACAATCAAAGGAGAAGCAGATGTGACTCTGGGCTTTGACTTCCCCTGTGTGCAGGGTTCATCACTCATGTAAACTGTGTAAACTCATTTATGATACAAAACTCACCACAGGGGTTTAGGCAGGGAACAGGATCAGAAAAAAAGAAAACATCAACATAGGATAAGTATTCATAGTAAATAAATATTGCCTTGCAAATACAAACATTTTTATAGGTAAAACCCAGGCAACAGCAAATGGAAAACAAACAAGGAAAAAGTCGAAGTATTGTCTAAATTCCACAGTGATTACTTGAGGCTGTTTATTGTTTGGTGTCTTGTGAGAGCCTAATTTCAATTCCTTGAACATCATGCTGGTTCTAATGTCCAATAACTATGGATCATGGGAATGTGTAGAACTTCAACCCCTTCCACTAAAGGGTTTATTCTCACTGTTGTATCTCCTAGATTCAATTCATTTCCTCTTCATCAGTCAGCAGTGTTCTCTGGACAGCAACTCTAGCAGACAGCTTCTCATCCATTTACCCACAGCATATCCCTCCAGGATCCCCCATGCACTTGGGTCACTTCTCTTCCCAACCCGTGCTTCTGACTTGGTTCTGTCAAGTTCCACTTGCTTAAGAAGTGGAGTCTCACTTCCATCCTTTCAAGACTATAATGAGTGTTTCTGCCATCAGGAGATGATTTAGTGATGCTGCTGTCGAGACTGATGACCAGAGCTGACCAGTGGATGGGGTCAAGGAATAGAGACAGGAGGAAGCTGCAGCATTTTTCCAGCATGGACAAGAATACTGGGAATATCTGAGCTTTGGAATAATATGACTAAAGGTCCAAATAAAATTAGCCATGAATGATTTTGAAGATTCATAAAAATGGAATCCTTTCATGCCACATTGCAACTCTCATTTAGATAAATAAATGTTCAAGTAATCTGTTGAAATATTTGAATTTTACCAGTTTGCTTACTTTATAAATAGTTGGCTTTGTGAACAGAATGTCAGCTAACTTAATTGCATGATGAGTTATTAATGCTCAGAAAGTCCTCAGACTTCTAATACATGTATCATTCCTTAAGAACACCCTGTGCCGAGCATGTACTGGATATTTTTCACCTATTATCACATTCTGGAAGAGAGAAAACAAGTTTAATCAAATTGAAAATAATAATAATATAACTCCCTACAGAGTACTATGTCGAAGTACTCAGCTGTTCTTCCCACTCACATGCAAGTTATAGTTAACTAACCAACTCAAGGTGGCAACAGACATCATTCTCAATTTCGAGGTGAAAAGTTAATACGGTAATTAGCATAGAAAAAATTCACGCAGGAACTCAACTTGTGAAGCAACTCAAAATAAGCCAAACTGGACTCCACACTTGCTCTGATTAACTTCAGTAACCGGGACTAGTTTTGATTGGTTACCGGGCAATGAAAATAAACCACCAGCTGGTGTCTGGGGAAGATACTGTCAGGGAGAGTTTAATGGGGTCTTTGATACTCTCAGAAGAAACCCTGGCATGCATGGCTCTCTGAATTAAATAGTCCAGGCCTGATTAAAACTCAGTGTTTTCTATACCCTCCCTGAAGAAATGTAAGCCGACTTTCAGTGCATCTGCAAGAGGACTGAGAGGAGATGGGGCTGTGACATGTAGGACTCACAGGAAGGACAAGGCTTTCCTTGGTGGTCATGGTGACAACTTTATGGTCAACACACAACCAAGCCCTTCCAGCCCTTTTACCTTAGACTTTCGGGCCGGGCCAAGTCTTTGCGGTCTGGCAGACTTGGTCTGTGGATGGTTGTAATACAGATGGCAGCAGGATCTTCCCCACCTCTCTACCTTGGGGTTGACTTTTTGTCTGCAGAGCTCTGGTGCAAGCTTCAGCAGTCTCCAGCTCCCACCCTGCAGAATTCAGAACCAGCTTGCATGCTGGGTAACCAAGTTACCCATGTTAGCGACTCTCATCAAGGGCGATGAAGTCCGGAGCCCCTCCTGTCCTCCTCACTCATTCCTCTGCGCCTCTCAGGAGCAACAGGGGCCTCTCTTTGTCCTTCACTTCTGTGGTACTTGTTTCTGTCCTTTCCTTCCCAAAAGGCATGTCACACATTCCCTCCCACCCACCCCTTCACACAAAAATAATATTTCTGTCAAGAAGAAACCTGAAGAATTGAATCTCTCCATTATGTAACCATGGCCTGGAAATTTAGCAAGGACAAAGTTGTTGGTTTTTTTTTTTTTTTTTTTTTTTTTTTGAGATTTGATTGGCTGTACACAAACACCAGGGAGTGTATGGAAGAACAGCCCACACTGAAGCTGAGAACCTGGAGTCTGGGGCATTTACACTTAGAACTGCTGAGCAGGAGGTTTGAGCAGAGGAGAATGGAGCAGCACTCTCTGTGGAGGCGTTTATCAGGTTCACTGCAATCTGGGGCAAAGGTACAAATTCTTAATGGAAAATCCAAGGATGCCAGAATTTTTTGTCATTTCTACGCAGAGGTTATTTCTCCCATAATGTCCCAGTTTGCCTTCTTCCTTGATGATCTAGACTTTGCTGAAAAATTAGCTTTTTGTTAAAAGTCCTTCCAGATTTTATTTTTGACCTTTGTTAAGAATTGTCTTTAAATATTTTATTTATTTTATTTTATTTTATTAGAAAGAGAGAGAGAGAACATGCATGCCACAAACATGAAGGAGAGAACACCTTTCAGAAGTCAGTTCTCTTTATCGCATTGGCGTCTGGTGATAGAACTCAGGTCACCAGGTTTTCGAGGAGGCGCTTTACCCTCTGAGCGGTCTCTTCGGCCCAAGCTCAGAGTTTTAAAGGCTGCTAATCAGTGCTGGAGCCGAGGCCATGTGGAAGGCAGGAGCTGGCCATTGCTGAGTTTTCAGCATGATCAGAGGCACTGAGAGCCACCCAATCCTCTGGGGTCCCCTGTCTCCTCCCTCCCTCCCTTACACACTAGCAGCCCCCCCTCAAGTCCCTCCAAACCAGTAAAAAGCATCATAAATTTTCTACCAAAGCAAAAATAAAGTTCACTTCTTCCCCTTAAGGGCTTGAAAAATGCCTTGTGATATATAAAATATATTTGACTAGGGACCCAAGCCGAAGGAGGAACTATGTCTAACAAAATGTGGCACAAAGGATTGCTGTTAAAAGTTTCCATTTTATCCCTCCATGTAGTGAGTATAATAATTACTCGCTGCATTGAGATTTGTCCTTACCAGACCTGCATATTGACTGACATACCAACATGCCCCCATAGACTAGCAAGGATCTCAGGAGAGAGAATTACGTGCAGTGGAAACCATGGGGGCTAAGGCTGGAAGGGTGAAGGGGATGCTCCTATCAATGGGGCAGCCTGAGGAGAGGCCACTTGGCATGCCACAGAGGCCTGAACCCCCACAAGAGTAGACAATCCAGAGGGAACCCTAGGGCCAACAGAAGCAGACTGGAAGGAGGGTACAAGGGAGTGGGATGGATTGATGAAGGCTGGGATAGAAAGGAGGGGAGGGGGTAAGAGAAGAAGAGTGGAAGGAGGGAGGTAGGGATAAGTACTCAGTATGCTTATAAAACTGAGGAAATTTTTAAAAAATAAAGTGCGAAAAAATACAAGTTAAGTTTTTAGGGAAATAGCTCAATTTTAATAAATAATAAAATTTAAAGAAATAATTGTCTCTAGTGGTAAGGTTATAGTGAGAAGGGAAAATGGAACTAGGGAAGAAGACATGAAACTATCATAAATTCACTGAATGCATGAAACAGTTAAGGAATAATTTTTAAAACTGATAATTGTTAAGAAGTATCATTTTTATTAATCAATGCCTCCTTATGCTACAGATTATTAATTTTATAATGAAATATAGTTAGGCGACTATGGTATTTACACAGATATTTCACTTAATCCTATCAGGCAAGGATTAGTCTCTGCTCCATTTCCTCCACAGATGAGGAAACCGAGCGTAGGAGAGACTACGTAGCTAGTCTCAAGGGTATTTGGCTAACAGAGTGGTCTGGCTGCAGCCCATGCCCTGAGCCTCCAAACTGTACTAGTTCCAACTGAAGATGTCTAGCAGAAACTCTTTATCAGTGGTCTTTCTCCAAATGTAAATCACAGGACGCCTCTCTCTGTCTTCTTCCCACCAGACTCTGGTCTCTGCAGGAAGCACACCACACACATCCCCCCAGCAGGTGAGGTGGGCCCTCTGAGCAAAATCCTCTCGCAGTACTGTACCTGTTATTTCATTGGCTAAGCACACTCTCCCACCCACCCCCAGTCATTTACACAACTGACTCTGTTCACAGTCCGTTCAGATGGTGCCTTTACTTGGAGGCCTTTGTCGACAGTCCTCCAGGTGACAATCCTATTTCCCTGTTTGTTTCTCTTATGAGAAATTATTAATACCTTGCTTACTTGTTTCCATCCATGTTTAATTTCCTCCAACAGGAACCTGGGGCAGGTACCAGATTGTCGTCCCCACTGCCTCCCACACACGCCCAGTAGCTGGGTACTCAATATATATTTTCTGAATGAATGCATGCATCAGTTCTGTTAGTCAAACTAGAAGTTCCAGAAGCATGATGTTGTGTGTTTTCAAGAGGAAATCCTTCTTTATACATTCTAGTTCAACAGGAAATATAGTCATCGACTAGCCACATACCTGGTAAATATTTTATCAATGATTTGTATTATATGAGAATACAGCATTTGTCTTGAGAAATGGATCCTTGTGAATTTCTTAATGAATTTTGCAACTAAGGCTTAGTTTTGTTTTTAAATAGAGCCACCCATGAAGTCTTGAGAAACTCCATGAGAAGCCAGGAATAAAAGAAAAGAAGGTACGCAATCCAGTCACCAACATGGTCAGGTTTGGAACTTGGTACTCTCATTATGACAATGGTGTGGGTGTGGAACGTGGTAAGAGTGGACCAGAGGCCGGAAGCACGGGAAGAGGATGATGACGATAGGCACTGGATGGGAGATGGAGGGGAGACTAGGACTTTAAGAATGAGGCAGCAAGCAGAACCTGAAGATGGGCTAGTCTTGGGGCCTTGAGAGGCCTGGGGTGGGGCCTTGATCTGCTCGGAAAGGTAGATGTCTCTCTAAAGGGGTTCGTACCTCTCTGCTTCTCATTCTCAAGTCATTCCTCTTAAGGGGCCCTGCTCCTGAGAAGATGCCCCTCCTGCTGGCCGCATGGTCCTCACAGTCCTCCTGAACCAGGTCATTTCCTGTCCTAAGCCAACAGTAACTCCCACTCTCCTTCATATGAACTGTCCTCATTTGCATTTTGGGGTGCTCTTGTCACCAACAATCCTGCCTCTCTGTGCTGCTCACATTGATTGGCATGAGCTCCTCCCCCAAGGCTCCCTCTGGGCAGACTGTCTCCTCACAGTCTCAGCTGGAGCTCAGCTCTCCTGGTCTCTTTACCTCTGCTCCCCGACACTGACTCTTCTGCCATCTCCCCAAGCTCCTGCCAAGTCCTGCCTCACCTCATCTCAGCTAACTACCTTGCTCCATGTCGCCCAATACACGAAGAAGTCATCAGCGCCCTCGTGTTTCCCTCTGCAGACAAACCTCCCTTCCTCTTCGGAGTCTGCACTCCCTCCTGGTCCCATCCCTCCGTGTGTGCTTCTTCCTCCCCGCAGCCCGTCACCTCTTCCCTTAAGGATTTTCCTCCTGTACTTGTCTCTTCCTAAGGAACCCTTACCAGGCATAGGAGATGAACTAGTACCTCCAATTTTTGGTTAGACTTTCCCTTGTGCCTCACATCTCCCTCTCACCATCTTGCAGGACCTCAGCAGCCCTTTCCAACATTATGTCTTACACAGCAACACAGTGGCGATGACTATCTCCACTTCCTTCTTTCGGTTGCTCCCCATCTCGCTCCCTTCAGGCTTCCTGCCCACAGTCACTGAAGCAGCTCTTACCAGGTCAACAGTGATGCTACCATCATTTACTTTCTGGTTCTTGCCTGCAGCCTCCAAGCAGCACTCGGCATGCCCCGCTGTTTGGACCATTCCTAACTTGGATTTTCTGGTTTCCTAAACTTTCCTCCTATATCCCATCTGCTGGATTACCTTCCATTTGAACTCCTAAGAGTCCTCTGCATGTCTCCATGCTAGTCCGTGTCAGCTTGTAACTTTAGATGTCATTGACTTGACAATGATGTTCATACTTATATTTTTAGACACCCTTCCTCATCCACAATAACAGGTATGCATTTTGTCATTTGTTTTCATTTCCCAGAATTTATAGAAATGATCCAGGTTCTTTTGCTCACCGTAATCTTAGTAGGTCAGTAGCCCATCCCTTTTTATTACATTTAGTAGTCATTGTCAGGATAGGCTGCAAGTTGCTTATCCATTCACCTCTTGATGCACATTTAGATTGTGCCCTGCTTTTAGTTGTTACCCACTAGAGCTGTTGTGAGCCTTCAAGCACAAGTCCATATGTGAATAAATATTTTCATTTTCTCAACCTATGAATGGAGTTGTTGAATCATGTGATATGTTTAACTTTTTAAGAAACTGTCAGGCTGGGTCTGGGATATAGTTCAGTAAGTATAGTGCTCACCTAGTATTGTGGCTTGAATGTGAAATGTTCCCCACATGCTCAAGTATTTAAACACTTGATCCCCAACTGGGGGTGCTGTTTGCAAAGGGTTTGTAACCTTTAGGAAGTGAGGACTCACTGAGTTACTGGGGGTGGACCTTAAGGTCTTATAGCCCAGCTCCACTTCCTGTTTGTTCTCTGCTTCCTGGCTACAATATGACCAACTAGTCTTCCATGCAGGCCACCATGACTTCCCGGCTATGAAGGAATGTACTCCTGAGAACTGTAAGCCAAAATAAGTTCTTCCTTTCTTAAATTGCTTCTTGTCAGGTATCTGGTTTCAACAAGATAAGGAACTAGCACACCAGCTTGTAGGAATTCCTGGCCTTGATGCCCAGCACCATATACAACCAAACAGGTAGTCCTAGCACCTGGGAGGAAATCTAGGAGAATTAGAAATTCAGAGTCACCTTCAGCTACATAACAAGTTCAAAGCCAGCTTGGACTTCATGAGACACTGAGAAAGTAAAAAAGAGAAACGAAAACAGGAAGGAGGAAGAAAAGAAGGAGTAAAAGGAAGGAGAAAAGGAAGGAAAAGAAGGAAGGAGGGAAAGAGGGAAAAAAGAAGAGAGGGAGAGAGGTAGGGAGAGAGGGAGGGAGAGAGGGAGGGAGGTAGGGAGAGAGGGAGGGAGGAAGGGATGGAAGGAAGGAAGGAAGGAAGGAAGGAAGGAAGGAAGGAAGGAAGGAAGGAAGGTGCTTTCTGAAATGCTTGCACTGTACTCATTCCTACCAGCTGTAGCTTCTCTATGTCTTCACCAGTATTTGGTATGGATATTCTTTTTCATCTTTTCCATTATAATATGTACAGTGGTCTCATTGCAGGTTTTGCTGTTTGCTTTTTTTCAATTTGTTTGTCCATTTTTGAGATAGATTTCATGTAGCCCGGACTGGTCTCAAGCTCGCCATGTAGCTGAGAATGAACTGGAGTTCCCAATCCTTCTGCTGCCACTTCCCAAATGCTGGGATTGCAAAATCATTCAGAATTCCAGTATTTGTCACGACAAAAGAAAAATTCTAGTAACTGAAATTCTCTCTTTTTAAAAAGAAACCTTAACGTTCTGATCCACAAAGTGGACTACAAAGTGGACAGGTAAGAAATACCTGTAGGGCCATGGTAACTGTGAAATTGAGGCTGTGTATATGAAGTGTAGCCTCCGGTGATTGCTAATCTCGATGATCAGCTTGATTGGATGGAAAGATACCTAAGAGGAAAGAACATGTCTGGATATGTCTGTGTGTCCAGAGACAAATAGATTCTAAAGGCTTTATCCACTGATGGGTTCAAAATCTGCATAGGCTAATGAAGTAGGCAGAGTTCAGTTGGAGGAGGAAAGTAGCAGAAGAGGGTACCTTTGAAGGGTATTTCTTACTCTTGGTCTCTGCTGTTTCTCTTCTCTTCTTGTTGGCTGCAGGAGGTGAAAGGTCTCTGCCAGGGGCTTCCCCTCTGTGCTACTCTGCCTCACCTTTCACTCAAAGCAATGTATCCAGCTGACTTTGGACAAAAATCCTCTGACTAATACACCCACCAAATAATTGGCCTCCAATAATTCTGGCCCTTTGCCATCTCCTCTCAGACCCAAAGGGACTGCATGCAACCTCCTTTACTTGAGCAAGATAAAGGATGGGGAAACCATTTAGGAGACTTCCGAAAAGGCTAGCCAGAGCCAGGAAGCTTCTCCTTTCCGAAGTCCAGGTTCAACAGTCAGGGAAAGCCAGGGCGCTCTGTTCCTCCACCCCCACCCCCTCCCGAGCTTCTACACAGCAACAGGACTGCCCCCCACCCCCCAACGTGTGATCAGAGGCAGAGAGAGGGTTGCTTGGTGTGCTGAGCACTCACTGGCTTTAGGGCAAATGCTAAACTTTGCTAGATCACCCTGACTGACCCTAAGTCTCCCCAGGGGTTAGAGGGCACAAATTCCAGCTTCATTGCTTACTGACTGTAACTTTGACAGCACACACAAAACCTCTTCTCTCTGTCTCTGTCTCTCTCTGTCTCTCTGTCTCTCTGTCTCTCTGTCTCTCTGTCTCTCTGTCTCTCTCTCTCTCTCTCTCTCTCATGCTTTTGATGATTTCATGCATGTATATAGTGCATTTTGGTCATTTCACCCCCATTTTCCTCTTTCATTCTTACCTATTCCTGCTGAACCCTTTTCTAGTTCCGGGAAGTTCCCCTCCTGCTTTCAAGTCTTGGATTGTTGTTGTTTTGTTTTATGGGTGTTTTCAATTAGGGCTGCTGCATGAGCATGTGCAAGGGGTTATATACTAGAGCATATGCAACTCGACAGTGGCTATACCATTGAATAAAATGGTTCCCCTTCCTCCCAGCCATTATTAATTGCCAGTAGCTTCTTAGGGAGGGGTAGAGCCTCATGAACTCATCACTGTCTATGGTGAAATGTTGAGGGCCTTCTCTTGTGCAAATCTTGTACAGGCAGCCACTGAAGACACCTAAACTTTGGACTCCTTTTTTCCCTTCAACTTCCTGCTTGCTTTCTTTAACTGCTTTAGCCCATAAGAACCACTTAGCTTTCCATTGACTACACATGTCCCCAACTCATGATGTCCTCAATGAGTTTTTTTTTCCACTTGGTAGCAGTGCCAAAGCAACCCACATGCAGTGATAACTACTTTAAATTTGAATCTCCATTTTTTCCCAATTGACAGTCTTGAGCAAGATGCTTTCTAGGGGTTGGGGAGATGGCTCAAGGTTTAAATCTCTGCCTTGCAAGCAAGAGGCCCTGAGTTTGGATCCTAGATCCCAAGTAAAAAGTCAGGTGGAAATGGCAGTAGCCTGTACTTCTGGCCTTGGAAGATGGAGCTTGGGAACACCCAGATCAAAAGCAAAGAGAAGGTAGCACAATCTAGGGTGATTCCTGAAGTCACCTTTGGATGCCCACAAGCACATACAGTTCCATCTGATACACACAGACACACGCATGCGCCATGCGCGCGTGCATGTGTGCAAGTAAAAATAAAGAAAGAAAGAAGATCAATCCTGCAGTGCAAGGCAGCTCACAGTCAGCCACAGCATCCTCAGGGGAATAGCCCCACTCTGCCCAGTATACAACATTGCTAAGGAAGGACGGTTGCTGGGTGAAGTGCAATACATGCATTTTCAACTTATTCTAATGTTATAAAACTCCTAGGATTTCTTTCTAGATGCTTCTAGGATCATCTATCCTTTTCAAATTCCTCTAAGCCCAGGAGGCAATGAATGGCATCCAGTAAGTTAGAAAACAGACTCAGCAAGAAGGAAGGGAGAGTGCAGCTGTCAGGATCAACTCCAAGCTGCTTCGGCAGTGCTGCTGCCTGACATCGGATTCTCCCGGCTGATGTCCAACAGCCTTCAGTAAGTAGCAGGAATTGTCTCCCTACAGGCTCAACATAGTTCACTGTGGGGGTAACATGACCAAACCCAGCTCCACTGGCCTGGCCTTGACTCTCAATGGATACAGGTGCTGTCTCATCCAGCTTCATTCCTAAATATGGTAGCATCCACTCTCAGACAAGGGAGAGCAAGCGTGGCCAGATGCAGCTCTTCCACTACTGGTCTTCAGCATGAAGGAAATTGCTCCTCAGCACAAATTGTTAAGGAACTGATAACAATCTGTTGCCAAGGTAACTATTCTTCCCAGAAGGTCAAGCACAGAAATACTCAGCTAACCAATAGTGATGCAATTTTGAACCCCTCGGCCACCTGGCCTCAAGTCAAGAAGTGCAGCCAAAAGCCATGCACGTTATTTTCTTTGCTTGCACTTTTCTTAGGAGTTCAGGCATGGGAATCTCCCCCCCCCGTACCCCCCAGCCTTCACAGCCAGAGGGAGCAGTAGTATCCCTCACTGTGTCTGGGAAAGAAAAGAGGGCCTTTGTGGAGGAACTTGAGAAGGCCCCTGAGCCAGCCACCCTCTTCCAGCCCCTGTCAATGCTCCTGCCTGGGGGAGCCCAGAGAACCGCTTGGCAGCTCTCTCAGGCGCTGGGGAAGTCAGGCTTTCTGTCGCCTTGGCTGGGATGAGGGACTTGGATCACTGGCCACTGGCCCAGGATTTATACAAAGAGGAGTGAAAAGGGACAGGAAAAAAAAGAAATCAGGCCTTTGCAGCTTGCAAGTCAGACTTTCAGAGGTGAAGAGACCTCGACTGTCCTGGGACACAGCCACTCGGCTCCCCGACAGAGGAGAAGTGGAATCCCGTGATGGTCACACACCTCATTGAGAGAGAGGCAGCAGATGTGAGAAAATGAATCTTCAAGGCGGCATCCCCCCTTGTGATGGTCAGCCATCCCCATCTCTGTCATCAGCAGAGTGGAAGCAGGGCTGAGAGGTGGTGAAAACACCAGGCAAAAGGACTGGAGCATAGATCCCCACACCAGAGACTGGGGATCTGCAAAGCAAGTGGACTAGGGCAGTAGTCCTGTTGGGAAGCGCTGGGTTTAATTAGAGACGGGCCTCCAAAAGAACAAGGTAGAAGAGCAATGGAGGATGATAAGCAGTCTCCACACGTACACAGAGAGTACTCACACTCGTGTATTCACACTCGTGTAAACACACATATAACTGTGCACACATTCCCAAACATAAACACATGGAAGTGAAAAAGGAAAAAACGTAGATTTGAGGGAATACAGACATTAGACTGAATCCGTAGACAGATAAAGAATAAAAAGGCAGGAGCCCAGGGCAGAAATTCTCTGAAGGCAATCTTACAAGATGACCTCAGTGGCAATTCACTTCCTGGTTTTTCTCCCCTGAAGACAAAGCATAACAAACTGCCCTCCAGCCAGCAGGCATTGAGCGTTGTCCTGCCTGGACACATATGGGCTAGTGTTGGACAAGTGAAATGTGGCCCGAGAACCAACGAATCTACCTGTTCACCCTTATCTAAAATCAACCAATCCCAAGTGGAAAATGGAAATAGCCTGTGCCCTCCCCAACTTAAGGAAAGTTTCTACAGGAGAGAGAGAAAGTGGTTTCAGCCTCGGATCCCCTCTTCACTGAGTGGGGAACTCTGACCTGTGCTGTTTTACTTTCACTGTTTAAACAAATAGTGTTTTCAAGTTTCTGTTGCTTTACTTTTACCCTAATCTATACAGTGAAAAATAAAAACTTTGGCATTGTGCATCCTCAGTCCTTTTCTGCCATATACATTCTTAGCTATTTGCAAAAAATAAACAAATAAATATAAATAAATAAATAAATAAATAAATAAATAAATAAATAAATGCTGGACTTCTTGATGGTAACAGATTTATCTAAAAATTCTTCATCCACCCTTCTGCCCCCGAACCTAGACAGACTTCCTGCTCCTCAGGTAAGGCCCCTAGACCATGTCCTAAGCTCCAGACTACCTGCACACCCCACCAGCAGTCAGTCTGCTCTGGCACTGGGGAGGCCCTTAGGCCACGCCCCAGGTTCCAGATGATCTGTGCACATCTCTAGCCACTCTGCCCTTCTGCCCCAGACTCGGACCAGGGTGGACTCCCTACTCTTCAGAATTCAAAAGAGTCTAGAGAAAACTTAAGCACAGCTCTAGGGCACAAACACCGTACATCTGAAGTCCTCTAAAATCATCCCATCACATGGGAGAGAATGTTCACATCAAGCTCAAAGATAAAAAACCCTTTTTACCATCGTGTTCCTCTCAATTATTAGTCACTGTACTTTAACATTTCCATATAGCCACCCAAAAACCCATACAACTTCAGGGACTATAACCATTAACCCAAGGAAGTAAAACAAAAAAGTGCACTACCACACTAATCTTCATTCCCTGTCTACTAAACCTGACTTAGTTGATGTATTATTAACAGTCCATAGCTCATCTAGGAAATAACACCAATACCAGACAAGCATACCCATACTCCAAGGCAAACACTAGTAATAACTGCTCAAGTGGATTAATACTGTCTAATTCAGTTCAGTCAAAAACACACAGAAACAAAAAGAAGGTTAAAAGACATAAAACAAAAATGCCCAGGTCACAGCACAAATCCATGAGAAACAAAAACTAAGGCAACAAATCTACTGAAAGAATTAACCCCATAATGATAGATTCCAACCAAAACAAACTCACAGAAAATAGCAAAGAAAGCCATACCCAAGATAATAATATTCAAAGCCTGACCTTTATTATAATCAATACCATGAAAGAGGAAATCTGGGAAGAGTTAAATAACCACATCTACCACTTTGAATAGGAACACAACAGGCACTTGGAGATGAGAAAAAACAGTTGAAGAAACAAAAATAGGCATAGAGCAGTTAAAACAATCTCAAGCAGAACTTAAAATTGAACTAAAAGACAAGTTATCTTCAACCTAGAACTCAGCAGAGTCTTATCAGCAGAACTAATGAAACAGAAAGTAGAATATCAGATCTTGAAGACAAAGTGAAAGAACTAACCAGTTCCATTGAAGAGGTTGTTAAAGCCAAAAAGATACTTGAGAGGAATAGTCAAGAGTTATGGGACACCTTGAAGAAGCCTAACATGTGCATTCATGGAATATGAGAACAAGACCACTACAGAGGAAATTTTTCAAATTACCATAAAGGAAAACTTTTCACATCTAAAGAAAGAGAGGCCCATCCACATACAAGAAGCATTCCACATCCCAAATAGATATGACCAAATAGAAACTTGCCAAGGCAAATAATAGTTAAAACACTACACATACAAGACAAAGAAAATGTGCTGAGAGCTTCAAAGGAAAAAAACAAGTGACCTTTAAAGGTAAATCTATTAAAATAACAAATGACTTTTCAATGGAAACAATAAAACCCAGAAGAGCTTGGAGAGACAGAGACGTACTTCAAGTATTGAATGTGCAAAAATGTCAACCCAGGCTGATATACTCGGCAAAACTATCTATCATGATCAAGGATGAAAGAAAAATTTTCCACCATAAAAACAACTTGATCACCAAACCAGGCCTTCAAAAAATGCTAGAAAGCACACTCAAGCTTGAAGAAAAGAACAAGCATATCCAGGAGGACAGAAGGAAAGTATAATACCACCAAAACCCCCAAGCTAAATAATACATTTATGAAATGTTAGCAAAATTGGGGGAATATCTGAACTTGAAATAAGGAAAATGATACAAAGAATCAACCAGTCAAAAAGCTGGTTCTTTGAAAAAATCAGTAAGATTGATACACCCCTAACTAAATTGACCAAAGTCAAGAGAGAGAAAACCCAAATTAACAAAATTAGAAATGAAATGGAGTTATCACAACTGATACCCAAGAAATTCAAAGAATTATAAGGTCATGTTTCAAAAACTTATACTCCACAAAATTTGATAACACACAAGAAATGGATGAATTCCTAAGTAAGCACAACTTCCCTAAATTGAATCAGGAAGTTTTGAATTATTTAAATAGTCCTATAACATATGAGGAAATCGATGAAGTAATCTCGAATCTTCCCACCAAAAAATGTCCTGGACCAGATGGATTCAGCACAAAACTCTACCAGACACTCAAAGAACAACTAACACCAATACTTATTAAACTGTTCCATCAAATTGTGAAGGAAGGAACACTTCCAAATTATTTCTATGAAGCTAATGCCATACTAATCCTAAAACCTAATAAAGATACACTTAAAAAAGAAAACTATACGTCAATCTCTCAAAGAGATTGAACACAGATGCAAAGATTCTCAACAAAATCTTAGCAAATCAGATTCAAAAACATATCAAAAAGATCATTCATGGTGATCAAGTAGGCTTTATCCCCGGCACACAAGGTTGGTTCAACATACGCAAATCAATAAATATAATTCACCATATAAACCAATCCAAAGTCCAAGACTACATGATACTCTCCATAAATGCAGAAAAAGCTTTTGACAAGATCCAACAGCCTTTTATGATCAAAACCCTAGAGAGAGTTGGAACGGAAGGAACCTTTATCAACATAATAAAAGCTGAACACAACAAGCCAACAGCAAGGATTACACTCAGTGGGGAAAAACTTGAAGCATTCCCACTTCGATCAGGAGATAGACAAGGTTGTCCACTCTCACCACTTCTATTCAGTATTATACTTGAAGTCTTAGCTGAAGCAATATGACAAGAGAGAGAGATAAAAGGGATTAAAATCGGCAAGATATTTTTATTTGCAGATGACATGATCATATACCTGAGTGATCCTAAAAACTCTACCAGGAAACTCCTGGAACTAATACAGAAGTTCAGCAGGGTGGCATGTTTCAAAATAAATGTTCAAAAATCAGTGGCCTTCCTATATGCCCAGGATGAAATAAGTGAATCCCATTTATTATAGCCCCTAAAAAAATGAAATACCTTGGTATAAACCTAACTAAAGAAGTGAGAGACCTTTATAATGAAAACTTTAAAACCCTAAAGAAAGAAATTACAGAAGACACCAGAAGGTGGAAAGACCTCCCACGCTCCTGGAACGGCAGAATCAACATCATAAAAATGACCATCCTACCAAAAGTAATATATAGGTTTAATGCTGTACCAATCAAAATCCCCAAGCAATTCTTTAAAGAAATTGACCAAACAATCTCAAAATTCATATGGAAGCACAAAAGGCCCAGGATAGCAAAAACACTGTTAGAGGTATCACCATCCAAACCTTAATCTATACTACAAATCCATAGTTGTAAAAACAGTCTGATACTGGCTCCAAAATAGACACCCAGATCAATGAATAAGGGTTGAAGACCCAGATATAAGCCCACACAATTACAGCCATTTGGTCTTTGACAAGGGGGCCCAAAAAATTCAATGGAAAAAAGAACAGCATCTTCAACAAATGATGCTGGCAAAACTGGATGTCCACATGCAGAAGATTAAAACTGGACTCATACTAGTCACCATACACAAAAATTAATTCCAAATGGATCAAGGACCTCAACATTAGGCCAAAGACTATAAAAACCCTACTTGAAAGGGTAAGGAACTCCCTCGAGCTGATTGGACTAGCCAACAGTTCTAAACAGAAACCCAATAGCACTCACTAGAACCAACACTCAACAAATGGGATCTTATGAAATTAAATCTCAGATAAAGAGATTGTAAATTGAGCAAAAAGCAACCCACAGAATGGAAGGAAATGTTCACTAGTCACATATGTGATAGAGCTCTATTATCCAGAGTGCACTTAAAAATCTAAACACCAAGAAAATAAATGACCCAATTAAAAGATGGGCCTGGGAACTCAAAAGAAATTTTTCCAGGGATGAAATTGAAATGTCTAACAAATATCTTTAAAAATGTTCCACATCTTTAGCCAGGAAAATGCAAATCAAAACTTTCCTGAGATATCATCTCACCCCTGTCAGGATGGCAAAAATCCACAATACAAACAACACCAAATGCTGGAGAGGATGTAGAGAGAATGGAACTCTCCTACATTGCTGGTGGCAATGCAGGCTCATACAACCACTGTGGTGATCAGTTTGGCGATTTCTAAAAATTTAAAGATTGAAATGCCACACGACCCTGCTATTCCACTTCTGGGAATAATCCCCCATAAAGCAAAAATTCACTACAATGACACAAGCATAACCATGTTCATAGCAGCATCATTTACAATAGCAAAATCATGGAATCAACCCAAATGCCCAACAGTTGACAAGCAGATAAGGAAGACATGGTACATTTATATGATGGAATACTACTCAGCCATCAAATAAGATGAATTAATGAAATTTGCTGGGAAATGGATGGAATTAGAAAAAATTATATTGAGTGAAGTATCCCAGACACAGAAAATTAGACACTGTATGTACTCCCTAATAGGTAGATCCTAGTTCCAAATCCATTTAATGACATATTCCAAGATAAATCACTGTACTACCTACTATAATTACAAAGATTATAAACAGGAGGGAAAGGCTCCCCCCCCCCAGAAATAAGGAGAGAGGAGATCATGCTTCAGTAGAAAAAATAAGTCACCATCAAGTATTGGATGTAAGGAACAAGACATCTGGTGAAGCTCACTCTCACTTCCCTTCCTGGTCACTTGTAACTGAGGAGGTTTGATCTTACCAGTCAGGGAGGGTATAGGGACTGGAAGATAGACTGTAACCATCCTGCAAATGGGACACTGACCTCCCCCCCCCCCGCCTCACTGCAGTGTAGTACTCCTGTTCCATCTACCTTTGAATCTCCTCTTACAATAAGATCTTCATTTAAACAGCCTTTTATCTTTGGTTAGGAGGTGACCAATCAGGATGCAGTCAAGGGCGGTGCAGGAACAACAAACTGAAAACAACAACAAACCATAATTCAGAAAATCAGAGACATTAATCACCTGGAACCAGAACAACCAAATTTCTTCTCATCCTAAAGCTCAGGGAAATTTGCAGAAGAGAAGGCAACAAGATTGTAAGAGCCTAAAGATGGGGAGAACCAAGATATACAAGATACTCCTCACAAGTTAGGGCCACAATAGCCATAATCGGATTTTGCATGACCTGCACGGTGACTGACGTATCGATGACCTCCTTAGGTTCTAGCATGGATCACAGGCAGTAGGGTCCTTAGAGGCAAGGGATTAACAGTCATGGTGGTGTTCCCATGCTGGCGGGGAGCCCAGGAAAGGGCTCTGGGCAATGCCACTGAGTCCTTACACCTCACTAAAGTGGAGGACTCAGAGGGAGCTTTAACATTCACACAAAGGGATACTCCAGGGGGTGGGAGGAGAGGGAGCAGCATTTTGTCAGGGGGAGGGAGGGGGATAAAGGGAGGGGGAGAGGGGGACAATACAGGGGAGATGGGGGTGGAAAAAGGGGGAGGACCGGGATACTTATTGAGCTTTTGAAAATACAATTTAAAAAAATTCTTCATCCACCTTCCATCCAATCTTTCTAGCTTGTTAGGAAGGGAATCTAGATTCCTGAAAGAGTAAAAGTTTGGAGGCTATCATGACTGATTGCTTTGCAATCAACAAGATAAAGATTCCTGATCTGACTCTCCTACTTTCTTGTAGTTTATATAGTTAAGTGACCCATGTTTTCTGAGCTTCAGTGCTCAGCTCAGTACAAAGAAAGGTTTGAAAACCTGGGAAGAGGCTGTGGGGTACAGATAGCACAAAGGACTTCTGGTAAATGGTCCTGCTGCTTCTTTCTGGAACCGTCCACGTCGTGGTGGCTTCCTGTAAGACCTTGCTCATTGGTCACTGCTCTCTGCTAGTTAACGATGTAACTGGTTCTCCTTCTAAGTAAATTTGGTCACTAAAGTGTTACTGGAACACCTCTTGCCCGAAGGGGAGATACAGAACCACCTGGGAGCCCAGGCTACCTGTGAACAAAGCAATGAGTCTAGCGTACAGCAGCCTTTTCACGGGGCCAGGCAGGTCATGGGCAAAGTCTAAATGCCAGTCTGGGGGAACCAAGTGAGGAGCTGTGGTGGTCATTCAAATTCCTCTTCTGTTCCAGAAAGAATCTGGGTCTCATTCCATTTCAGATCCAGAGGCTACATACTCCAAGCCATGGAGTCCAGGCCAGATGGACAATTCTGGAGAGAAAACTTGAAGCAAGAGCTCAGTAAATGGTCAGCTCTGGGGCGACTTCCAAGAGGCTCCCTGCAGCTTCAGTCAGTGATGCGGTGCACATGATCTACTGGGAATTACTGTGAATTCAAGGACAAGGGATGTGGTCTCTGTAAGAACCTAGATATAGCTGCCTACGGGAGCTGTGGAACACTGATCGTAGCACAAAGTTGACCCCATCATGAGACAAAGTGCCATGCTTCTGAACCATCTTCCATCGGCCGTGGGTTTGTAAAGAAGAGGTAGATCACCAGAGACAGCTTTTGCTAGGCGAGGATGCCTGTGGAGGACAGGGGAATTCTGAACCCCCAGCAACCCACTCTCACAGCTCCTGAAGACAGTGCACTGGTTCTGCACCGTGCATTCGAAAGGTTCAGCCCAAGGAGTTGGGCAGAGGCTAGCACACTCACAGGATAGCTACGTGGTGACTAAACACAGGAGTGTTTTGGAATCACACTTTGATCTTGGATTGCCCGGTTTCCAAACTATGACAAGTCAACACCAAGATTTCAAGTCTGTGGTACCTGGAAACAAGTCTGAGCCCAGGAGACTTTCTTTCCAATACTGGGAGAGAGCTATTCCGTGGCCCCACACATCTACTCTTTCCCTGGTTATTTTGCAAGGTGGTCATAGCAAGAACTTAGGGGGAAGTAAGACAGTCTCCATGCCAGACAAAGAGCAGGGTGCTCTGAGGCAGGGGCCCCACGCTCCTCTCCTGGGGTTACTCCCTGTGTGTTGGGGGCCATCCTAACTAACCCGACAGCTCAGGGACTGAGGCAACTGGCCTGACACTGTGGTGACGGCTGTTGCCATGGGTTGGGAAGTCTTTGGTCCCTGACTTGGCCTCCCAAGTTCCAGGATTCATAGCATGTGCCAATGCACCCAGTGGGCTCCTGTTGTCTGTCAGGACGAGTGTAATGGTGACAGGATCAGTGCTACACCTTCTGCTTATCCAGACAACCTTAGGTCACACTGGAGTTCCTTCAGCCCACAATTTTACAGGTATGCTACTTTTAATATGTTAAATTTTATTTAAGCTAATAGATGGATTTCTCACTTGGTTTTGAGTTGGTGCTAACTTGTATCAATTTCTAATCAAATCCTTAGGAAAAGAGAAGGGTGTTTTCCCTCTTTTCCTTCCCTATCCATTCACCATCTCAGAGTAGCTTTCAAGAAATTTATTCAAAATTCAGCAAGTACCATGGAGTGTTCAAGTGTCCAATACCATTCTCACCCCAGGTGATGTCCCAGACAGTGCATGGACAGAAATGGGGCTCTGTTTTTATGTATTGGTTGGGAGAGCAAACTAAGCTTCTACCACGACACTGCACCAAATGCTGCCAAGAGGCCAATCTGCAAATTTGAGAATCTGAGATCAAAAGTAAACATGGGTTCATAATGGCTTTCGGACAGCTGTACTTACAATGTACTTAGTTGCTTTACCACTTTCTCCACTCATAAGAGTGCCCTTCCTCCAGAACCTTCTGCAACTCAGCTCATAGAGCTCAACAGGCTCTGTGGTCTGCACTCCAGGACTTGAGAGTGGATGGTGAAATTTGAAGAAAGAGACATCTCGGCTAAGGGTAACAGCATACTGCAGTGAGTAATGGTGTGGCCCATAAAATCAGATAGAGAAAGGTTCTGATCCTATTAACAGCACTTAGCAGGGGTAGGGAACATGGAAAAAGAAGTCATGTTCAACTGTTAGGTAATATATCCAGTCTATAGATTAGAAACAATAATTCTCCTTGATCATGCTTCAGTCACCTAATTCTCCATAAATTCCTTAAGAGATCCAAGCAAAAAGTTATAACTTGGATTAGCTAAGTTTAATTTATTTTTCAGACTGAGTGCTTTTAAATACATTTCATCATAGCCCAAATGTAACCACCTGTATTACACATATCTCTTCTAAGTTCAGGATGAGATCTGACCAAGTATTTCAAGTTGTAAGTTGGATTGCCTGCCTGTCTAACACAGTGGCTAGGGAGACACTTAAAACTATTTAGTGTAGTCTGAGCCACACCATCCACACAACTACAGTGATGCCATAACAAAGGGAATGCTTGCAAAAAGTACAGAAAGTTGGAATGATGCACTCAATTTGATAACAGATAGCTTTAGAGTATATCTTCAGTCTTTAGTGATCCTGGAACGTGTCTTCTCATTACATGCAGATGATCTCTCCAGTCATAATTAGTCTCAATGAAGGTAGTTGGAGTCTCCTTTCTTGGGCATGGAATTATAGCTATGGTGTTGCTCTCAGACTGGGCTGTATCCTTGGGCAGGTGTGTATCCATCCTCAGCCATGTTTGTTCTCATGAGGGGCAAAGCACTGGAACTCTGTTATAGAAAGAATGAGAAGAGCAAAGAATAGGGAGGAGAAGCAGCACATCAAATCATGCATCCACCATGTGATGCTTTCTAAGAGATGCCCATTTGACTGACACTTTGGGGTGGCTTATGGTAGGTTTCTCTGGCTTTTGTAACAGAATTGATCTTGACCAATCCCATCAGTGTATTGATATGCACAGCTTCAGCATTGCTGGTCATCATATTGCAGTTCTGTCCCCTTCCTGGGTAGTTCAGAAAATTTGGTGGTGGGAGACGGGGGAGAGGACAAACACAAAATCTCAGAGACGTCCCAGGTAAGTAAGCCTCTCCCAATGCCTCCTGTGGTCCTTCTAACTTGGCAAAGGGAAGAGAAACAAGAACCCTACTTGACACCAAAAGAAAAGGAAAAATAGGGGGAAAAAATCTTCAATAAGACCAGCAGTCATCAGTTTCTTTCTCAAAAGCTGAAAAACACTTCTTGAAGGTGCTAAAGATCACCAGACATGAAAATAAGACTTAAGGAGGCACAGCTTTGGCTTCAAGAAAATTGAACTCAATGGTGTGAATGTGTAGGCTCTGAAGAGAAGATTTTCTTAGGAATCAATAAAACAGCCAGTGTTATCTGAATGCCAATTTTTAAAGCTGGGAGAAACAGCTTATTTTTTTTTCTGGTGTGTTTTTATTCCTATTTGATATCAACAACAACAACAAAGCCCGTTGGTAACTCTGTAATCTCAAGGTCTGGGTAATTTGCTCTTGAAGTGATGAGGTAGAAGCCGAGGGGTTATGGTCATGGGATTGCCCCTTTTGGAAAGAAGTTTAGAAGTTCCCAGGGGTAATCCTGACAGAGAGAATCTTAGGGGCCTATGACTTGTGAAAGCCTGATGTGAGTCAATGAAAAGTTTTGGATTTTAGAACCTACCATAAAAGATATTTTCAAATTATTGTTCTACAAACATTAGTTATCCTATAAAGCACTGACAAATAATAAGATAAGATCTGCTTAATCATTTCCATACTTCTCTGTGTGGTGCTAGGATGTGAAATGACAGAAAGTGCTTGGAAATTACGCCAGGGGTCAGAGCCCCTTCTCTGAGCGCCTCTCTTTTTTTAATTTATTTTTTCTATTCCTACAAACTTGATAGGTACCCCATTCCCCTCCCTCCCTCCACCCCTCCCTGGATCCCCTTGCTCCCTTCCCCTTTTTTCCCCTTCCTCCCCCCCCCCTTTCTCCCAGTGCCCCTCCCCTACTCCTGGAGCACCCTTTAGTGTACATGTCAAACTTCCCTCTGGGTCCTCCTCTCTGATGAGGTGTAAGGACTCAGTAGCATTGCCTAGAGCTCTTTTTGTGTTCCCCTTTAGTATAGGAATACTATTGTGGCTGTTAATTCCTTGCCTCTAAGGATCTTAGAGTCTGTGATCCATGCTAGACTTTGGGGGGTCAATGACATGTTGGTCATTGCGCAGGTCATGCAAAGTCCTATTATGATTACTTCTGCCCTAACGTGTGTGGAGTATCTTGCATGTCGTTGCTCTGAGCTGTCTCAGACTCAGTGATTTGTCATTAGATTCCCTGGGCTTTAGAAAGTGATATCACACCTTCTGCTCTCTTTACTGGGCAGCTTAACAGCAGTTTTAGCAAGCATCTCCTAAAGTTCTTCCCAAGCTCCTTAGTCAGTCAAATTCACTTTCACCTGCTTTTGTATGTAAGGTTTAAGGTTTTCTTATTCTCAAAAGAAAAAAAAAGTGCTGCTGGAAAGATCCTTGGAATCTTACTGATGCCATTCCAGAAAGGAGAGAGAGGCAATGTCCTTTTCTTTAACAGGCACGTGTCACATGTGTGGACATTCATGGGATGGAAAGGCCACAGCCTACGGGGTTGCTTTGAAACCGTGAGAATTTACTTTCTCCCACTGCTACTTGCAAGAACTACTGTCCAGAGGGAAAAAAAAGCCAGACATTCTAACTTAAAGCTCTAGCTAGAAGTTTCTTCTGGAACAATTTAGAGAAATAGCTTAGAGAGAGAGAGAGTGTGTGTGCATGTGTGTGTGTGTGTGTGTGTGTGTGTGTGTGTGTGTGTGTGTGTGTGTTTTCAAAGGTAACCATTTTCTTTGTTCTGTTTGAGACAGGGTCTTACTATGCAGCCCTGTCTGGCCTAGAACTCAATATGTAGAACAGGCTGGTCTTCAACTTGAGATAATCCTCCTGCCCTTGCCATCTAAATTCTAGGATTATAGGCATATGCTGCCATGCTTGACCATGAAAATGGAATCTTCTGAGTAGATCTTTCTTGTTTGAATAATCCCCCTTCTTGCTCCTTTATTTATAGATCTAAGGTCCAGAACACAGTTTGCAAACATAGATTGACGCTAATGGAAATTTTTAATTTTTCCTAAAATTTGTGGGGGAAGAAGGAATGACTGGATAGTCTGGGGGTTGGGAAGCCAGAAGAACCTGGAGACCAGGTCAGCACCACACAGTACCCGGAAGCAGTGCCAGTGACTCTGTGCTATGGGATGGGAACCGCACTGTAGGATCAGCAATAGCCCTGGCGCAAGCCTGATCCACTCTCTGTTATTCCATACTCTGTGTGAAATCTGTGACATGCTCACTCAAGTGGGAAGGGCTGCGGGAACGTTCTGGAGCAAGCCGGGAGGGCTGCAACCACATGGAGGGAACGAGGAGGTGCCCAGGGGTGATCGCAGGGAGGTGGAAGAGAGGTTTAGTGGAGAATAGCATTCTTCCACCCCAGACACAGTAGGGGTTTTTCTGGACTTTCATTTCATGCAGGAAAAAAGAATGAGATTTATTTTGGTAATAAAACATTTGACAATCCCAGAAGTCAAACAGTCAGATTTCTATCTCTCCTGCTACAGCCTCTTCCCTAATGCCTTCTTCCTTTGTTCCCCTTCTATTTTTCCTGCCAAGGAAATGATACATTCCACAAACTTGGTAAAAATGAGCAAAGCAAAGACTTGCGTCTCTTCCATTGTTTTTTCAGCAGGAGATGTCACACCCTGGAAACTTGCAGCAATGCTGAAATGAATATCAAGAAGCTCACACCTAATGGGCCCTAAGGCCAGGAGCAGGCTGTAGCAGTGGATGGACATGGGCTGTAGAACATAATAGAGCTTCCATTTCCTTTTAAAACCACATACTTGAGGTGAGTGATTGAGGAGATGCACAAACACATTCATATGCATAGACATACACACATACACATGTGATATTGGGAAGTAGCTGGGGGATTAAAGACTTTTCCTCTTAAAAAAGGGTCTGAGTTTGGATAATTATTGTTAATGGGAACGTGGTTAGGATTAGACAGGTGAAGGGGAGTCCCTCTATCAGTGGGTCTACCCAAGAAAGAGCCACTTGATCTGCCACAGAGTCCTGGGCCCCAACTGGAGCAGATAATCCAAAGAAAACACTAGGGCCCCTTGAAGGAGGCAGACAGAAGGGTGAGAGGGGTTAAATTGGTGAAAGGTGGGAAGAGTGGGAGGAGTTGGGGAGAAGGAGAGGGGGAATGAAGGGGGGCAGAAGCTACCACTCATTGTGCTTCTAAAAGTAGAAAAACTAAATTTAAAAAATTAAAATTAAAAAAAAAAAGATCTGAGTTTGGATCCCCAGATCCCATGTAAAAATTTCTGGCGGATATGGCAGCAATTTGTAATTCCAGCTCTGGAAGATAGAGCCTGGGAAACCCTAGAGTAAGCAATAAGGAGATAGAACAATCCAGAATGATTCCTAATGTCACCCTAGGGAAACCCCAGAGCAAATCAATAAGGAGATAAATAAAGTAAACCAGGAGGATTTCCACTGTCATCCTTGGACCTCCATAGGCACATACACTCAAGTGCCTTCTTGTACACACTCACACACACACACACACACACACACACACACACACACACGCGAGCAAAAAAAAAAAAAAAAAAAAAAGGATGAGTAAAGAATTTTACCTTATGCACAATGATGAACCACTGAAGACTTTTGAACAAGAAGATGAGACAAGACATTTCTCCTGGTAAAACCGCCCAGGCAGGGAGGCTTAAGGAGAAAGAACAGCAGTTCCTGTTTAGACATCTAAGTCTGACATCATGGTAGGTCACCAAGAGGAAGCAGCTTGGCAAACAGGTGAAATGTGGTCCTGTGGGCAGGAGAGCCGAGCTCAAGGTGTGAATGGTCTAGTTCAACCAAACCCTGACGGTCACTCATAACTATCTTCCAAGAGCTGAAGACGCTGAGCAACAATTGGACCTCATTAGAATTCCACATCTGGCCTAGCAGCATTCCTTTCTGGAATTTTTCAAGCATAGGCCAGGACGAGATAACTACAGTCAGCAGTGATGAGAAACTTATGCAGGACCTGACAGGGAGCTGCGCCAGCAAATTAAGTCCTGTATAGCAGAAGGATGGTGGATAGTGGGCACTGCAGGTCTTGGAAAGCTCGGACTCGGGAGGAATCTGCAAGAGCATATATCATGCTACATGCTTCCATCCCATGGAAGACCTTTTGTTTCAGAGATAACAAGTCCATCTGTGGCTGTGCAGACAGCTGTTGGGAAAAGAGTGGGGAAGTGAGTGCTGATAAGTTCTGGGTTATTTTTTAAGAATGATGGAAATCTTTATGTTTATTTATTTTCCTCCTTACCTCCAGCTACACAGATCACTCGAAAGACTATTTTACAGGAGTGTTTCTTTCTGCACATTGTGGTTCCAGTTGGGCAATAAATAAAGCTTGACTGGCAGGCCCAAGAAGCAGAGAAGAGAAAGAGCAAATTGTTTTCTCAGAAGGACACAAAAGAGAAGAAAAGGAAAAAGCATATAGCTAGATGAATGGATCAAACTGGGGAAACCTGGCAATGTCCCCCAATTAATCCAAATCATGCAGTTACATTCTTGTGAAATGTTTAATAATCCAAACTCCATAAAAAAGACAGTATATTTTGTATAGCTAACTTTATAAATTACTAGAACAAAAAAAAAGAGGGTCTTGCTCCACATAAGCTTGAACAGTGTGATGCTACTAGACCAAAGATGCTAGAAAGGGGCCTGTGAGATGGCTCAGTTGATAAAGTGGGCACAAGATGAAGATATGAATTCTGGTCCCCAGCACCCACGTACAAGTTGTCCTTGGCGGTGCATGTCTATAACTCCACACTTCAGGGAGGGAAGCCGAGACAGGTGGCTCTCAAGAGCTCATTGGCCAGTCAGTCTGGCCAAATCAAGGAGCTGCAGATTCAGTAAGAGACCCTGTTTCCAAAAAAATAACATGGAGATCACCCACTGTCAACCTCTGGCTTCCACACATGTGCACATGTATGCACACACATGTATACATACACAAGTGAACATACATACATGTATGTGCATGTAGTATGCACACAAGATGCTAGAATGTAGGGGTGCAGCATCCTGGGCATAATTGTGTGAAATAAAACAGATGGCAAATGACAAGGAAAAGAAAACCTCAAGGAACAAATGCCTGACCAAGGCAGCTCTTAAATCAGTAAGAAGGAAAATGGTGCATTTAGTTTCCTTTTACTGCTGTGAGATAGTACTCGGGGTCAACTTAGGGAGAAAGGGAGATTTGATTGGTTTATGGTTCCCCAGGGAAGACAGTCCGTTATGGTGGGAACCACCTAGCAGAAGGCACAGCTGAAGGCAGAAATTGGAGGCAACTCAGGTCACATCTGTCCTCAGGAAGTCAGAGACAAGAACAGAGAAAGCAAGGCCAGACTGCCATGCCTCAAGGCCCGCCCCCTGAAACATGCCTTCCAGCACTAAAGGTGCCATGACCTTCACAAATGTCAGCACCAGCTAAGGGTGTAAATAGATGAGCCCACAGGGGTCAACCCACATTCAAACCTCAACAGAAAAGATTCTGCCACAAATTCTGTGACACTGCAAATGAAATTTAAAGATAAATATCAGGTTGGGAGAACTTTATACCATTTGTTCAATAATTGATAGTTTGATTTTTCATGGACTCTTACAAGCCAATGAGAAAATCACTGATACCTTTCAATGGACAAAGACCTTTAAAAAATTAAATATATAGTCAATGAAGAAACCTACAAATAAGATTAGCCTCTGTACTAATGAGAATATACAAAAACAAGCTTTAAATAGTTTTGTTAACAGTAACAGTATTTTTATTGTTATTAAGGGTCAATTTGAAAATGAGCATTAAAGTTTGTGTGTGTGTGTGTGTGTGTGTGTGTGTGTGTGTGACTGTATATACATATGTATAGGATAGTTAATCTTGGGTGTCATCAACTTAACCACACCTTGCATTAACTAATATCAGCTAAGACCACCTGAAGAGATTATCTGGATAAATACATTTACAATACAAAGATCAGCCCTAAATCTGATTGGAACCTCCCAGCAGCGGAACAAATAAAAGGAACCACAGAAGACTGAGAAGAAGAGAGACTCTCCAGGAATCCTCCAGCCTTCAGCCATCACCTACTAGCTGTCTGCAGTGACTTAGCCTGACTCCAGCTTCAGCCACCAGCCACGTCACCTCCGCCACAAAAGACTGTTTCTCCCCTCTGAAACCATAAGCTGAATAAATCTCCCTTTCTCCCTTAAGTTGATTGACATGGAATGCTCTCTCACAGCAACAGTTAAGAGTAACCGTTAGAATGTATAAGAGGGCTCTTGAGTACGTGTGTCCATAAAGACTCAAGGGAGACATTAGAAATAATCCTGCAGTGTTCTGCCACCTTATTGCTTTGTTCTGGAGTCTCCTAGGCTCTGCCTCTCAAGGTCAGGATTGTAGATCACCACCTGTCTGGCATTTTAACATGGGATCTGGGGACAACGGGTCGTTTTGCCTGAGAGGCAAAGGCCACTGAGCCATCTTCCCAGCCCTGAAAATGAGCACTAAAGTCATAAACCCTGTTCTTTCTGATTTGTGATAGTGCCACTTGAGCATCTTGGATCTGAAACCCAGAATGCTCTGGAATCTGAAAGTTTGACATGATATCACAAGTAAGGTCTCTGAGGTACACAAAGTCTGTTTCATGCTTAAAACTATTAAAATCACAGTATGCAGATTATCTTTAGTCTATGTGTATAAGGTACACATGAGGCCTTATTTCCAACACATTTCAGTATGTATCTATAGCTATTTCAAAAGAAAGAAAGATTTGAACTACTATCCCAAATAGTTCAGATAATCAATACTCAACTGACACCAAGAATTCTTCCTTTAGAAACTGAAAAAAGAAAGAAAGGGACATCAAAATAAGGTCTCATTGAAGTACATAAGGGTATAGTCATTAAATACACCTCTTTTCCATTCTTTACAAGCTTGTAGAAACAAGGAGTAGTGAAACGCTACAACAAACAGGCTTTCTGAGTTAGGACAGCAAGGGATTTGTGAGGGTTTTTCTGGGTTGCAGCAGTATTGTAAATATGAGGTTATTTCCATCTGTGCAGTAGAGCGCCCCATATTGACATGGATCGGCACTGTAATTTATAAGTAAAATTATAGTTTGTGATTATGCCTGTTGATAAAGAGAGAAAGACCCCTGGATACAACATTGTAAGAACAGAATACGTAAAGACAAAAAACTCAAAGTGCGGTTAGGACTGCAGGACATCTCACCAGATGCTGGTCAGCGCTTTCAAGAGTTCATGGTCCTGAACAACCAGAAAAAGACCAGAGAAAATGGTAGAGGACGAAGGGGTAGGAACAATGTGGCTTCCTGATGGGATCCTGAATCAGGAAAAGGACATTGGCATATAAACTGGAGGCCCTGGAATAAAATCCATGAGTTAGCTAATGGTTTCTCACTACTGTGGTTTTCTTGGTTTTGTAAGATGATAATCTGACAGGAAATTGTTTGAAGGCATGCTCTGTACTATCTCTGCAACTTTTTAAAGATTATTATTTGAGAAGCAAAGGGAAAGAGGGAAAAAGAGGGAGAGAAAGAGAGAGGGAGAAGAAGGCAGCAGGCACACATGCATGTGTGTCGTGGAACGCAGGTGTCAACTCTCAGAAGTCAGTTCTCTTCTTCCACTATGTTGGCCTTCAGGGCTTGAATTCAGGTTGCCAAGCAACCTTACCCACCAAGCTATCGCTCCGGCCCCTTTGCAACTTTTTTGTGCATCTGACATTATTACCGAAAAAAAATGAAAATTTTTAAATGGGGGTAAGACATACATAAAAAACCTGTACTCAATTCAATATTTGATCTGGTATAATTTTTGGAATTATATTGGAAAATATTGGAAATCACCGCTAATAATCAATAAAAAGCAGCCAGACTTCTAAAAGATACTAACAGGAAACAAATAGATGGTGATACATTTGCTTTTTAATTTTTTTTTCATTTTTTTTATTTTTTCTGCTTTTACAAGCATATCGAGTATTTACCCCAGCTTTGCTTCCTCACCCCTCCCTTCCATGCCCTCCCTTTCCTTCACCATTGCCTCCCACTCCCTCCCACCTTTCCGCCTGTATGCTTCTATGGACTTCAGAGTTCACTCTGGCTTGTCTACTCCTGTAGGGGCTCATGCCTCCATAGTATAGCAAATTACTCTTCAGTTCACTCCACTGATACATGCATTTCCCTTTACTCATCCAGTTTCAGACCCAAAGGTTTCCATGGTGAGTTCCCATTCTATGGGTATAATAATAGCTTACGCAGTACCAAGGAATGCTGTAGAAGCTGCTGGGGATGGAGAGAAATAATCACAAGCCCCATCAACAGCATGAGATCTGTAAGTTGCAATATAAAGCACCATGGCAACAGGTGACCACCAGTAATAGTGGCATGAGTACCAAGAAAACACCCAACAGCTTTCTGATTGGATTCAAGACCTCCTTGTCAGAATAGTACCCATCCCTGTTACTGTAAACTAAAACAAGAACCTAAAAAAAAAATGGAAGGAAGTAGATCAGTAGAGAAGACAGCCAATAAATCTATACGTAGGAAGATAGTACATTTGCTTCTTTTTAAAAGTTCTTCCATGAGTGTGTGTGTGTGTATGTGTCTGTGTCTGCATGTATGTGCATGCACACACATACATGCAAGCCTATATAACCAATTACTTTAAAAAGTAAATGCTACTTTTTAAAGTGTATGGAGAAAAAGTGACCTAACTGACTTGGATTTGGAAGAGGTGCCTGAGGATAGTGGACTGCCCCCCGCCCCCATTGCCCCCTTGCTGGCACTGAAAGGACAAAGCAATGTTGGCTGGAGAGGAAACAGAGGACTTTCCAGGAAAGCCGAGCATTGCCATGCAGCGCGCGTTTGGGCTGCGACTCCACAGCGGGACAAAAAAGCCTTCAGAACTGTTGGCAGCCGCATACTCCATGGAGGAGCAAGACAAGTGTCACAGCCAGCCCCGCCACCTCTCTGTCCTTTCTGCCGCCAGCGAGGAGGCAGGAAGGTTTGCCAGGCTCACATGGCCTGCTGCCAGGCCCTGAAATGGGGACAACCGAAACATGAGCTGGCTGCTGGTGTGAAGATGGCAACACTGGGCAAGGCACGCAGAGCATCCCTGGGCAGTTCCTCGGGGCAGAGGGAAGGCAGGACAAAAGGCCAGTGTGGTCCTCCACCTGCCCATCTGCCCACGGAACCTCTCTGTGTCCTCAGCGGATGCTAATCTTTGGGAAAACAGCGAGCTGGTCCTCACAGCACTCAGCTGACCCCATGCTGGAGGTCCTGGGTGAGGCAGATGGCAGTGTAGGAAACAGGTCCGCCCTGCAGGGCAGCAAAAGGCTCGGGGCAAGCACAGCAAGACGTGTGTCTCTCCCCACCTCCATGATGTCAGAGGATGCGTCAGCTTTTCCACAGCTAGCAGAACTCCTGCGATAAATCAGAGAACTCCGGGATTCAATGTCTTGCCAGTTCCTTGGAAACTCACAGCAAGAGATTTAGACAAACACGGTAGCAATTTCTGCCAGTTCCTCATCACTGGTGTAAAAGGAAAAAAAAATCACAACTTTCACCTCAAAGGGATAAGAGGAAGTTTATTTTGGAACCAACTATGAGTGACTATGGCCCGGGAAACCAGATCAAAGTTACCCCCAAACTCCATGTTCTGCTGTACTAACAGTTTCTTGGGGTTTTATAATTAGGGAAACGAAGAAAGCCATAAATCAAGATACTTTTGAAACATTGGTAGAAATGTCTGGTAGGAGGGTTATGGTAAAGCCAGGAGATCTCTGTTGCAGGCTAGAGATGTTAGCTGAGATTCTTGGCCTTTTGGTTGATGAGGATTAGTGCTCTGCTGAGTTAATGCATTAGTCACAGAATGTTAGGACAGACACAGAGGAGGACAAGGGTGGCTATCAATGGAATGTAAAGTTCACCCAAGATAAATGTGCAATTAAGCTCTGAGTGTGTAGCATTCCACTCCTCTCCACAGCTATAGAAATTCCAATCAGCAACATCAGCCTGTGCAGTTCAGTGAATGAATCTTCTTTCTGGGAACTTGTTTCCACACTGGTAAAAGTGGTATATTCAGTTCTGGCTTTCTCTATATCACACATTCGCTCTTAAAACTCCTATCTACTAAGTATTTACAAGCTGCAACTGACCACAATCCAAAGTGTCCTCCTCAGGCCTGCATAGCTGGAGGCAAGAGCTGGGTGTGGAAGAAACTGATACAAGGAGTTTTCCAGGTGAGGACAGCCCAATTCAAGCTCTCTGTCCCCAAAGAGCAAGTCTGACAAGTGAGGGCTTTTCTTCTCTGGTGGTTGTGGAGCCCGACAGGAGAGAGGCTGAAGGTCAGAAGCTTTTAGGACCACATTGATAACGGAGGTTGGAAGATGTTTCCAAGAAGGTTTCAAATGAGCTTAGGTTGGCAGAGCAAGAAGTCAGTTTTCTCCATCTTCAGCAACCATCTCCTATTCTCTCTGAGGAGTAATGGCTCCTGCCACGTGTGGGGCTGTTTTAAGGAGGAAATCAATGCTCAACGTAGTTCTGGCACATGCTAAGGCCTACACTGTTATGTATTAATTTATCATGGAAACTCCATGGCACGTTACTATTTTTAATTCCATCACGCAAACTACAAAGCATTTTTTATCAAATCTGCCCTAAATCTATGACTGGGGGAGGCAGGGTAGTACAGCAACCCTGGATCTAGAGTCAGCAGTCTTGTGGCTTGGAAGTCAGGCATTCAACCAGGGGTACCTGCATCTCCATCTTCCCCCAAAGCACTCATTGCCGATTCAGTCTTACAGATAGAAACTGGGTCTCAGAGAAAGTAGATAAATTGACCAAGACTGCAGGGCTGAGGTAAGATTACCATCTACTCTTAAAGTTTCCATGGAGTCTGTTCAATTGTTTGGGGTTTATATCTGCAAAGTAGAAACAATATCAGATCCTGAACTTCCTCAACTAGCTCTCTGTATTTTATTCACCTGACCAGAACCTAGTTCCACCCACCATGGACTGAGCCTTCCCCATCAACTAGACAATCTCCTGCAGGTTCGCTCTGGGCTTAACTCAACTACTAATTGAAGGGGGCTTGTTCCGGGACCCCCTTCAATGTCAATACCCAGCATGAGTGCACGGAGCAGCAGCAGGCTTTCGTTTCATCTCAGCTTATATAGAATACAACTAGGAAGGCACTAGGAGCAACAGTCAATCTAGATTTTCTACTTTTTATAGGAATTGTACTTTTTAATGGGAAAATACTTAGTTATTGAAGCATTTCTGGAAAGGCAGGAGTCCACCGCGGGGAACATGTACATGAAGAAGGAGGGAGGGTGCCTGTTAAGGTCCAGTGAAGAGGAAGAGCTTGCATACCCAACATGAATGCCCAGAGGCGCCATTTCGTCCGGGAAGTAGTGCAGTAGCCTAACACTAATTCTCTACAACTGTGCCCAGAGCTTGAGCCCTCAACTCTCAAGTTGACACCTGTATCTAACTATGACACTCCACCCCTTGCCAACTTGACAAAAGAACATATCACTTTTAAACTATAACCTTCACCTTGTCCCCTCAGGTGTTAAATTTATCTTATAAATACATTCAATTCTAAAAGTCTCAAATCTCTTAACTGTAAGATCCTGTCAAAACAAATTAAATACTTCAGCCCTGTAAAACATTAAAATGGAAGTATTATGACACAATAAAAAAATCATGTTAAGACTAAAATCCAGCCAGTCAAATATACCATCTTATAGCTCAATGTTCCTCTTCTATTGCTCGTTATGTCGTCACAATGGCTCACAGATTCTGGGCAATCCCAGTTTTTTTCACAGCTCAAAGTCACACAAACAGCTATCTCTGAACCAGGTTGAATCTCCACTCGAAGCTATCCTCAGCACACATCCCATGTATACAGCTCTTCTTAGCAGATGTCCCACATTGGCTTTGGTATCTCCAACAAAAGCCATATAACAAGAGTTGTCAGCAACACCCCACTTCTCTGATACAAAATTTTGTTACAGTTCACCTGCATTGTTGCTGATAAATTACCACCAAATGGCTTAGGAATAAGGGGAATAGCCTGGTTACAGTTCTTAGACCAGTTGCCAAGAGTGCATGTACCATCACCAAAAGGTTGAGGGAACTGGCCACATAATATCCGCATAACAGCTAAGAGAGGGACGATCTTTACTTGCCAGGCCAGCACGTCTGGCCAAGTACACATAAGGATGGCAACTTCTTCAACCAGCTCTGGTTCCAGGATCCTGACCAGGATCTAGTTCCACCCACTCTGCTCTGGGCCTTCCCCATAAACTAGGCGATCTCCTATAGGTTCACTCTGGAGTTAACTCAACTACTAATTCTCTACAAATAAGCCCAAAGCTTGAACCCTCAACCATCGAGTTGACACCTGTAACTAACTATGACAGAAATATTACAAAAAAAAATCTTTTTAATGAAATTGCATCTTGGAACAAAGAAGTTTCTTCCTTTGCTGGATTGCTTGGAATTCAACAGAAGATTGAAAATGTACAGAGCAGTTCAATTTTCAACACATGGTCAGGTTGTCTTTTCTCTGGATACACCCTGTCACCCAGCCTAAGCCAGCCAGTCAGAGTACAAAAAAAGATGAAGATCAACTTGAGTTTCATTCTGGAATTTAGGGCACAAGGATGATTGTGGGGTTGTCTAAAACCGCATCTTCCCAAAGCAATAAGTCACAGTGGTTATGATATTCCAACATGGATGTGTCACGGTGGTTATGATATCCCAACATGGCTGTAAGGGAACAAGAAGAAATATGCTAACAAAGTACTTCCGAACAGGTTTGTGTGACCTTAAAATCCCTCATCAGCATGGAGGGGAAAGGCACTTTGTGGGGTGGGGAAAAGACGTCCTGTGCTATGAGCCCACGCCTCCTGCCAGGTCAGCGCGCCCCTTCCTCAAGCCAAGTCTGCTCAGAGAACTCACCGTGTTCCTTCTAGTCAGATGGCCCTCAGGGGACCGCAGGACAAAGCCAAAGTGGGTTCTTGGGGACAGGGACTCCTGGAACTCCCTGAGGCAAAGGATATGGCACCTGGGCACCCTGGGCACTGGGCACTGGAACTCATGAGATCCTGTCTAGTGACAACTCAGAGAACCAAACAGGCAGAACAGAGGCCGCAGGATCCCTGGGGGCTACAGCGGAGCAGCAACCAGTCAGCCAGAGCTGCAATGGAGAGGTATGCAGTATGGAATTTCGGTGACTCCAGGAGAGAGTTGCATGTTGTGCATCACACACCATACAGTGTGTGAAAGGGTCACTGTAAACATCAGCAAAACTCCAAAGACCAACATGCAGGTATTCCAGTTGAGAAGGACCCCCTCCTTCCCCTGGCTCTCTGGTCCCCTCCAGAGCGCCAGCCTGGAATGAGAATGAGGTTGCTGGGAAGAATGCCTCACCCAGCTACTCCCCAGTTCAGGTTTTCTGAAAGTCTTAGGAGAAATCAGAGGAAGCCTCAACATTGAAAGAAACTGGGACTTAGTCGCAGTGGATCTTTCCAAACTGGGCCAGGTAAAGCTGAGTAGAACACAATGAGCCGGCTACATGCTGCCACTGAACACCACGGAGTAAAACTAGGTCTGACAAATATTCACTCGGGCAGCATGAAAGGTCAAAGGTCTGAAAAACGCACTGCAGGTGAGTGCACCCCCTGAGCTATGCTGGTTACATTATAGGAAGGGCCACAGATCCCTCCGGCATGCTGGACAGAAGTTTCACGATGGAGCAGACAGTTGGCATCCTGTGAGGTGACTATTAACACTAAGGAGCAGAGAAGGCGTGGGAGCGGGGCTTCTCTGCCTGAGGAAATGGACTAAGACTTCAGAAGCGAAGGCGGTTTCAAAGGCATCTTCAAAGAGCAGAAGGATGAACACATGCCAGGGAAAGGCAGGACGTGTGCAGAGACGCAGAGGCGTTCAAGAGGGTTTTCACTTTACGGGGTCAGATGTGGCTGGACCCCAGGGCACTGTGAGGAAGCAGAAGACAAAAGATAGGGAAGGAACACATAGGAAACACTCGTGTATTTTGTGTGTGTGCATGCACATGTGTGCATGTGTGCGTATGTCCGTGGGCATGCGTGGGTAATGTCTGTGTTGCATGTGTGTGTGTGCATATATGCATGCTTGCCTACAGGCATTGTGATGGTCACTCTTAACTGTAGCTGTCAGAGAACACCCAAAGTCAAACAACTTAATGGAGAAAGGGAGACTTATTCAGCTTATGGTTCCAGAGGGGAGAAACAGTCTTTCATGGGGGAGGCAACATGGCTGGTGGCTGAAGCTGGAGGCAGATTTAAGTAAGTCACTGCCAACATCCTGAAGGCTCAGAACTGTGGAGAGTCTTCAAATTCTTCTCTTCTATGGCTCCTTTTATCTGGTCTGCTACTGAGAGGCTCCAATCAGATCTAGCGCTGGTCTTTGTATTGTAAATGTGTTGATCTGGATAATCAATTCAGGTGGTCTGATGGCTGATCTTAGTTAATTCCAGGTGTGATCAAGTTAACGCCCAGGATTAACTATCATAGGCATGCATGGGTAATGTGTGTGTGTGTGTGTGTGTGTGTGTGTGCTTGTGAAGTATTGCAAGGAGAATGGAAAAAGGAGAATAGTGGAACATGATCACTCTCATGCTAATGTTAATTTCATCTCTTTCTCTTAAAAACAGATGAAATTAACAGACCTCTGCTGACTGTAGCAGTGAAGAGTTGTAATAATATTTTGTTTGTTTATTATATGCCATGAACTGCATAAGATGCTCTGTGTTTATTTATTTGTTTTGTTGTCTTTGGGTTAATTAGTTTTTACTTGTTCCCCCCCCCCAGGGGCTCTCACAATGTAACCCAGGCTTATCTGGAGGGAGGGGCAAAAGAATGTGCTAGATAAATGCTATTTGCTTCCATGCCTCCCGCCTTATAGCCTGATATTAATGACCCACACCTCAAGATGAAATTAACTACATAAGTAGAATCAAGCTGAAATATCATGTTCTGACATACTTTTTAAAAAATAGTTTATTTATTAGAGCGAGACAGAGAAAGAAAGAGAGAGAGAGAAAGCAGGCATGCGAATACCACAGTACATGAGTTGAAGTCAAAGAACAACTTTTGAAAGTCAGTGTTCTCTTGCTATCATGTGGGATTCTAGGTTCTCGGGTCTTTGTGAAAGCACCTTATACACGTTGAACTCCCCCCCCCCACACACACTCACACAGCTTCGCAGATTAGCAGCTTGAGTGTGCTCAGAGTTCACAGCTGCAAAGCTGACAAGATGGGACCCACCCGGGCCTTTCTATCGATTTGCTCACACTGTCTAGTTAGACTTCATATTCTTCCCTGGCAGGCAAGCAGAGCTAGTGTTTTGATCTCGGTTTCACAGACAAGCCCCTGAAACCCGTGAAGGTTACATAATTAGCCCAAGTCCACAGGTGAAGCTCAGAGGCGTGTTTTGAGTCTGAGTCTTGCTGCAAGGCCAGCCCTGCGTTCGTGCCCCTGCATCACACCCTGCCTCCTTCTCCTGTCACCACAACCTTTCATTTTATAAGTTTCTCTTTGAGATATTTTTTCCAACCTAAGACACACATCAAATTTATCATCTTGAACATTGGAAGCTGCAACTGTAACTTTAAATGTCTTTGCACAGTTGTTCACACTAATGTTTACTTTAATGGACTTACAAAAAAAAAAAAACAAAAGAATTCGGAGTTTTAGCCAGCATCCCTTTTCCTTGTGACAAAACAAAGGGAAATAACTGCTTTTAAGATCTCCACGTACTTTGTCTCCTCTGGACAGTCCAGTCGCCCTCCCCCTTGTCCCCTCCTTCTGGTCCCTCTGGCCCAGTGCACTATTCATCCCTTCCCAGTCATCCCAGAAATGCTAATACTAGCTGGGTCTTTTGTCCTGACAAGAACCTGAGGGAGACAATTTTAAGGAGGAAAGATTTGTTTTGCTTCCTGATTTCAGAGGTTTCAGTCGGTGGTCAGGTGGCTCCATGGCTGTGGGCCTGAAGCCAGGTGGAAGGACTGGTGAGCAGGGTGTAGCGGAGCAGAGAAGCTTACCCCTCAGAAGCCTGAAGGCAGGAAGGGGCCAAGACAAGGTGTGCAGTGTGAACCTTTCCAACCCCACCCCCGTGACCCACTTCCTTCGGCTAGGCGCCTCCTCCTACCTGCCACTCCAACACTGTCATCCCATTGTGAATCCAGCAAGGAAGCCCTCCATTAACTAGGCTTCTCAATGATGGGACCACCAGCCAGGATGAAGCCTTCAGGGGGCTTTGTTCATCTAAGCCATAACATCTGTTCTGAGCATGTTGGTCGCTGGATACATACTCTGTTGGGTCCTCATAGTCTATAGAGAAGTATCTGTGCTTCATCATGGATTAATATACCACCCTCTTTACCAGTCACTCCAGCATGTGACACTGTCTCACTGACCGCACGTCTGCTCCTCTCTCCTCTTTCTTTTATTTTTTTATTATATTTATTTATTTTTTCCCAATCATACAAACTTAATAGGTACCCTATTCCCTCCCTCCCTCCACCTCTCCCCAGTCCCCCTTTCACCCTTCCCCCCCTTTTCCCCTTCCTCTCACCCTGTTACTTTTCTTAACAAAGGCTGGGAATCCACAAAACTATACCACTTTCCCAGTCTTTGTTGTAGCTATAAGTGACTCTAGGAAAAGGTATTACATTCTTTATACAAAGAACAGAAGAAAACACCTCTTCACCTCTCCTCCTCTCTTAGCTGGATATATGAGTCCAGGAACTAGCAATCAGCTACCAACTATGAAGCAACAAATATAAAAAAGGAACACTTTTTTTAAGTTTTTAAATTTTCTTCTTACTTTTGTTGCTATTGTTGTTGTATGTGTGTTGTGCGCATATATGTGCACATGCATGTGTGCAGAGGACAATTTTGTGTGTCAGTTCTCTCCATTTACCTTTACACGAGCTCCAGGGGCTGATCTCAGGTTGTCAGACTTCGCAGCAAGCTACTTCATCCTCTGAACCACCTCACCAGTCAAGAGGGGTCATCAGTCAAGGGACATCATTAATCCCCTTAACTACACCTGGTTGTCTACTTATTACTTTCTGAAGTGAGAAAATTTCTCTTCACTTGGTTAAGCTCTATTAGTTTTCTGGTTCACTGATACACATACTTTCTCTAAAAATATAAAAGAAAGACAGAACAAATAAAATCATGCAATGAATACAAATGACTACTGAAATCATTTGACAGAAGAATTTTGTAATACAAGAGCAGGTTGACTATACTTGAATGCTATGATCAGCTTGATGAAAGAACAATTACATGATGATGTGTAGTGGTGTGAGCAATTGTGGATGCTTAACATTATGAAGACTTTTTGCCAAGGGCTTCTCTGGAATACAGTCAAGACCTTAGAATGGAAGAACATTCAAGGATGATTCCTAATATCAACCTTGGGCTTCCACAAGCACATGTATGCATGTAAATGAAGATACATACACACACACACATACATGTGCATGTGTATAAAAATTCATAAAAAAGAAATTTTTCTTCTTTCCCTAGATTATCAATTAAAAAATCACAGAGAATTTTTATGAAAATTAATAAAGGCTTTAGCACAAACCATAAGAAAAAACTTTATATCCCACTTACTGAACAATGATTAAAATATAACTTAAAATGAAGCATTTCTAATGCATCAAAATACTTTTAAATACCCAGCAACAGATCTAATGAAAGACATGCAGGATTCGAATGGTGACTACCATAAAACTTTAGTAAAACATCTTTACCCATGGAATCATCTTAATTGCTCATTTATGTGATTATTAAAAAGTTATTATTAAACTTCTGCCTCAGTATCTATCTATACCCTAAAAATTAGGGAGTCACAAAGAGATTTTATGTGCTTACTATGTCATCTCTGCTTACCATGTCAGAAGTTAAAATTGAGGCTTTTATTCTTCCCAAAGAGTACGGTAATTCATTAAAAAGAACAGAAAATTCATTTTGGACTAATATGAATAATAATATGAGAAACAGCCATTTAAAAAAAAAGTGAAGAGGGGTTGCAGAGATGACTCAGAGATTAAGATTCTGTCTTGCAAGCAGGTCTTGAGTTCGGATCCCAGGTCTCACGTAAAAAAAAAAAAAAAAAAAAAACAGGCAGAAATGGCAGTGGCCTGCACCTCCAGCTCTGGTGGCAGAGCCTGGGAAATCCCAGGCAAAGCAAGAAGGAGGGAGAAGCAACAACCCAGGATGGTTGCCAAAGTCACCCTTGGTCCTCCACAGGGTCACACAGTGCCCCCCTTCTCTCTCATTCTCTCACACACACACACACATAGAATGAATAAATAAACAAACAAATAAAATATATTTCTAATGATTTTTATTATTATTATTTATTATTCAACTGTGCGCATGTGCGTGTGTATGTGTGTGCGCGTGTGTGTCTGTGTGTGTTGTGTGTGTGTCTGTGTATATGTAGAACCACGGACGAATTCGCGAACCACCATGGCCGCCTCCACCTCCTTCTGCCCCGGGATTCACAGGCTCCGCCCTACCAGGACCAGAAGCGCAGGCTGCCCCCGCTTCCGCCTGGCGTCTATACGTGGGATCTGGGATCCGAACTCGGGACCTTCCGCCTGCAAGGCGGAGGCTTAACCCCTGAGCCACCTCTCCAGCCCATAAAATATATTTCTAAAAAGCGAGGAAACTTCACGTTCACCAGGCAGAAAGTAAACCCTCTAGAAAAATTTATCCTTCCCAGCCAACCATAGCAACTGAACCTCATGGTCATTTCCAGCAGGTCAGTCAGTCGGTTTCTGACCCGCTGGTCTGGCTTCAGCTTCCTGCAGGGAAGGGTAAACTTGAGATGTTCTGGTGTTCCCGGCTCCAGGGAAGACAGGAAGTGGGTGAAGGATGAAGCTCTGTCGTTGCCCAGGTTGCCAGACCAGCCAGGCTGGGCCCTGCTCACAGACGCTCTCTCTGCGAGGCTGAGCTGGATGGGCTCCGTTGCTCTCGCTGCTAACACCGTGCTCAGCCTGCGTAGGAACTCTTCCTCTGCTGTGATAAGTCGTTTACTGGTCAAAGCTTCATGCTCTGCACCTTTCTTTAGGCCTTGGGGGATGGCAAGGCGGTATCTTCCAGGCGCTGCCACAGGAGGGGACAGTGGATTCTTGTCAGCTGCGGAACCTACCGGCTTCAAAGGAAAAGTCAGTCTCCTGTGAGGAGAACAATCTTTTAATTTCTTAGAATTCTTTTAAAATTTCATGTACATACAAGAAGGTGCTTAGGCACCTGAACTGATTGTGAGAAAAGTTCCATAGCGACTGCTAGGCATCTGTACTGGAGGTGGTTCACTTTAATGACTAATGAGATTAAATGACGTGTCTTTACGTAGTCTTATTACCACTAAGACCTACTGAATATTACCCAGGTGCTGTTCATAGTTTAAAGAGTATCAGCTCATTTAATCTCCATGAAAGGTTGCAGATCCTTACAGAAAGATTGGACAGTGAAATGTTTGACCTGAGATCATGGTTGAGAGAAAAAAAAAAAATACACGTTTTAAAACTAATTGTAAAAAGACAGCAATTGGAGTTAAATCATGGTATTTGGTTTTATTTTCTTCTTTGTGATCTGGGCAGTTTTCCAAATTTCTATCACAGTGATGGTCTATTTAAGAAAACAAACACATAGAATGTCAGCCCACACGTGAGGCTGGGGTGGCCCATCATTTCTGGGCCTCTGATAAACCAACAGGAGAGTGAGCCCAGCTGGCACCACGGCCAGGGAGCCAATAACCCTGAGGGCCGAGCGGGGGAGTCGCTGCAGAGTGAGGAGACCAGGCCCGCCCACTGTCCAGAAAGGCCTCTGGGTCACCAGGGAGCACTCCAGCACTGGCCGGCACTGAACACTGTTACACAGCCTGACCACTCAGACAAAGTTCAAAGGTCCAGTTCCAGCATCCACTGTCTGGCTCTTGTTGACTTTTGGAACAGTTTTGCAGGACTCCAGCCCTTCTCTCCAGTCAGGCGGCTTCCTGTCAATAGTTGTGGATACATTTTTTTTTTCTTCCTTCTGTGCATCTTGCACACTTTCCTTTCCTAAGCCTCTACTCCAAAAAATATCTTTTCAGGGCTGGAGAGCTGGCTCAGGGATTAAGATTCTGCCTTGAGAACAGAAGGACCTGAATTTGGATCCTGAATCCCATGTTTAAAAAAAAAAAAATGCTAGATGCAAATGGTGGCAGCCTGCACTTCCAGCCCTGGAAGGTAGAGCCTGGGAAACCCCAGAGTAAAGCCTCCATAGGCACATACAGTGCTCGCTCTCTCTGTCTCTCTCTCTTTCTCTCTCTCTCTCACATCATACACACACACACACACACACACACACACACACACACACACACACTAGATGAATATCTTTTTGCTGTTCTAAGCCCAGAGGTGGTGTTCACAACGCTGATGAGGATGTCACTGTAACGTATGAGCTGCTTCATGCACTGAATCCCATTTCATCCTCAAGCCTCGCCCAGGAGCAGCCTCCGTGTCCTTCCTAAAAACACACTTAAGACTCCGGGAGGTTGAGAATTTCACCCAAGGGCAGTACGTGGTTCAAATGCAGTTCACGCCCATGGCCTGCAGGTGAGATCCACCTCTGTCTGACAGAAGAGAAAGCTGAGTCTGGTGGTGGGGAAAGGTAGTGAGTGGGCGACCACGGCGACTAAGAATACGGGTCTCCTGGGTCCTTTTGGGTGCAGAAAACCCGACCTGTGCTTGTGGGCTAGGTTCTGAAGTCCTCTGTCTCTTCAAGTGTTTTTCTGGACTTGTCCGTGCTCAGAAACCTCTCTGATGGATATCACCCTGGTAAGTGGAGTATCAGACACGGGTGCCTATTGTGGGATCTGTATGGAGGTAGAAATTTCATGAAAGGTGCCTGCAACCAGTCAAGCTAAAACAGACTAAAAGACTAAATTTAAGGAGAGATAAAAACCATGTTGTTTTCTAAAAATACAAATGAGCAGAACCCATTCAGGTTCTAGGCAGGAGGAAAGGAACCCCCTGACCGTGAAGGTGGGATTTTTGGGAGCGGAGCGCTGCTGCCTTCCAATACGGGAGTCCAGCTGGTAAACGTGGGGGTAAGGAGGGGGCTCACCTCTGGCCCTGGAAGTCTGTTTGGTTCCCGTGAAATGCCTGTGGGTTGACTACACTATGTTGGACTTCAGAGGTGGGTCGAGTCCTGGGCTTCACCCCTCCCTTTACCTGTACCAATGTATTTGGTTCATTGTTTACTTGGACAAAGCAACTTCTCGTTACCGCAGGGGAGACAAAAAGTGGCCCTGAAGTGGAGTGAAGTGTGGGAAATCGTTGAGTCGGATCCTCCGTCTGATCCCACCTGTTCCCACAACCAGGTCTCGGTCTTGGTGCATCTGAGGCCCCTCAGGTCAGCCAGGTCCCCCGGTCCTGCTCAAGGCACAAGAGGAAGAGGCCTCCAGAAGCCGATCTCCAACTCGAAGAACTGCGTGGCCCAAACCTCTAGAAGTCTACTTGTATCAACAGGCGTTTCTGTTCACAGAGCTTGTAGCATTCTTGGAAGATGATGTGCGTGAGAGACCGAGTTATTTCATGCACTGGTCGACTGGGTTAAAGAATTGACGCTGATTTCACAGGTGATCTGGAGAGCAGATAAGATTGGCCCACACTTCTTGGAGTAATTCACGTGTTAAATACGTAGGAATTCATCTGTATTTTGAAATGTACCTATTGAGTTTTGATTGTTAAGAGAATTATGTAGGCATGTGTGTGTTTGTGTGTGTGTGTTCCTTAGTCACTCTCCATTGTTTTTTTGAGATAAAGCCTCTGGTTGAACATGGAGCTTTCAAAGCCAGCAAGCCCCCCAGGAATCCTTCTGTCTGCCTCCCCAGCATGGGGCTTACAGGCACACACTGCTCGGCCTGACTCTTTTATATGTGTTCTGGGGGATGGAAAGTTCTTCAGGCTTATGTGACCTTGCAGACTTAGCCATCCCCCCAACCTGTGTAAGATATCTTTCAAAGTATAAATTAGTCCTAAATATCTTTATAACAAGTCTTTATATCTTTATAACAAAATCTTTATATCTTTTTGAGATCCTTCCTGGCTCCTCATTTCATCCATTTAAAGGATGAATTCGCAGAGCTGGTGACCATTCTGCAGCATTTTCTTCTTTCCATGCCAAAGGTGGAATCCACAGTGCCTGGCGTATGCCAAACACGTGTTCTACCATGCAGCCCTATCCGCTGCATAATTGTAGCGCATGTTCATCCCCCAAAAGAGAGTCCTCTTGCCTTTCCTTCCAGTCCTAGGCAAGCACTATGTTTCTTCCACCTCTATAAAAGCCTCTCTCTTCTGCCATGTCATATAAATGGAATCATGAAGTGTAGGGTCCTTTGCCAATAACTCCTTTCACTCAGCATAGTGCATGCACGTGATGCATTGGTACTTCATGCCTGTGATAGTTAATCTTCAGTGTCACCTTGATCATACCTGGCATTAACTAAGATCAGCTGTCAGACCACCTGAAGAAATTACCTGGTTCAATACTCTTACAATACAAAGACCAGCCCTAGATCTGATTGGAACCTCTCTAGATCCAGATCCGATTAGAACTTTCCAGTAAAGGACCAGGTAAAAGGAATCATAAAACAGGAGACCTGGAAGAAGAGAGACTCCAGGATGTTAGCAGTGACTTAACCTGCCTTCAACTTCAGCCACCAGCTATGTTGCCTCCACCATGAAAGCCTGTTTCCCCATTCTGGAATCGTAAGCTGAATAAATCTCCTTTCCTCTTTTAAGTGGATTGACCTTGAATGCTCTCTCGCACAAATAGTTCAGTAACTGTCATGTTCTCTGCATGACAGATGATATTCCATTGCATGGAGATGTTTTCTTTAACAGAGAGTTGGCAGATTTTAGTTCTTCCCTCTTTTTGACTAATGCAATAAGGCCTATTGCAACAGGCACATTTTGGGGTAGGCACATGTCTTTGGTTTTCTTGGGCATTCATCCAGTCACGTGGTGAATTAACTCCTTGGAAGGCTGCGACACGAGTACTCTAGCACTTGGGTTCCTAACGCTACAAACAGTAACACAGAACTTAAGCTCAACTATCAAAAACATTGGCTAAAGCTCTAACTAGAGTATTTACCAACCTGGAATCTCTAACAAACCTGAAGTAGTGACCTTCCACTTGGGGGATCAATGACTTTCTTTGTCTGGCTTCTTTTTTTTTTTTTATTAAAAATTTAATTATACATTTAAATTTTTTTTTTTACCAGTTCCCTCCCTCCTCCCTCCTCCCCCCTTTGTCTGGCTTCTATTAACACCTTGCAAAAGCTTTTCTCCTGCTCCTTGCTGAACTGTGTGAATGCAATTTGGTGTTGCCAGTTCTCGGTTGTTCTTGGTGAAGATCAATCCAATCTAAAAGTGAGAATCAGCTTCTCGTTTCTAGTCTGTTGCTCTACACATCTATTCATACGTCACTCAGAAGGAGCTTTGTAATTTTTCAACATTATGCCCAGCTGGGTTTTTCGACTATTAGTGAGTGTGAGAAGCAGCATGATTAATTTTGCCAGAAAACTCCTCAGGGGTCTTACACAAATTGAATTGAATCTGAAGACCAATTTTGGAAGTGTTTTCAGCTTAAGGATCTTTAATCTTCTGAGTCATGAACATGAGATATCTGCCTATTTATTTAAGATTTATTCAAGTCTTTTAACATTAATAAGTTTTTTAAATGTTTATTTATTTATTCTGTGTGTGTGTGTGTGTGTGTGTGTGTGTGTGTTTGTGTGTGTCTGTACACTGTAGGTCCTGTGGAGGACCAAGGGTGACTTCAGAAATCATCCTGGATTGCTTCTACTTCCTTTTTGTTTTGCTCTGGGATTTCCCAGGTTTTGCCTACCAGGGCTGGAAGTACAAGCTGCCACTGTTTGCCTGGCAGAGTCTTAACCCCCGAGCCCTCCCTCCAGCCTGTCGATGAGTTTTATATTCTCCCGTGTGTAAGCTTTGCGTTTCCCTTTTAAAATGTATTCCTGCTCAGTTTGATCATATTCTGGATGGAATCATTTTCTTCATGCAACTTTCCAATGGCTCACCACTAGAGTTGGAATCCTTCTTCACATTGCTGAATGAATTCAGGACCCAAACATCTTAGGGGAGCAAGAGATTTTATTCCCACTTAGAATTCTCAGTTACACTTTATTAGCATGGCAAATGAGTTCATCCCAGCACCAGGAGCCAAGGGAACTAACTGGTCACACCATATCCAAAGGAGTTACTGAGTGAGAGACATACTTCTCACCTGCCAGCATGCCTGTACGCCACAGTCATGCCAAAGTACTGACCAGCTTCCCCATCTTATCCAGCTGCGTGTGTTTGGAGATGAGAGGCTGACATCAGGTTGCTTTCCTCCGTCCCTCTCCACGGGCCTTCACACTTCAACTAGATAATCTCCCTTAGGCTTGCCTTAATGAAATCATCCCTTATAGGTTTGTCTAAAGGTTCAGCCTTCAATTGTCAAGTTGACACCTGTTTCTAACCAACACAACTAGTGTTTAGAAATTTAGCTGATTTTTTATATTGGATTTTTACTCTGCACTTTGCTGAATTGACTGTTATAGCTGATAGCTTTTTAGCATACTCCTTAGGATTTATTATGTATCAGATAATTTCATTTGCAAATAAGCATCTATTTGTTCCTTTCCAACCTACTTAAATTTCATTTCATTTATTTTATTAAAAGGGAAAGCTAATGCTCATATTTAGTTGCCTTAAAATTCAAAAGAAAAAAAAGGTTCCATGTCTGTTATATCTCAATAAAACTGCTTTAAAGGGAACGGTTTAACTGACTTTAAAGGCATTGCATTAATATGTTGACTTATTTGCTTGCAATTTTTTCCTAATGTATGTACAGACTGCTTAGATGTGTTACTGAGTACACATTGTCGAGATACTTTACAATTCTTCTTAGAAGGACAGCGTACAGTCAGTCCATTCTCAGGCCTTAGGAGCCAGGGGTGGTGAGGCAGGCCTGTAACCCCAGCGCTTAGGAAGCTGATATGGAGGATCTGGAGTTTGAGAGCAGCCTGGGCAACACGTGAGACATTGTCTCAAAACAAACAAACAAACAAGCAAAACAAAACAAAACAAAAAAACAGCCTTATGAATAAAGATGTCCTGGACTATGCAATGGATCTTGTGGAGGGTCTCACATAGACCCCGTCATCATCCTGTAGCCACCAGGGATGGTACCACACCAGAACTTCCTTAGCCTTTCTCCCTAGGAAGGGTGGCCCTGAGGAATGAGAAATCCAAGAGAGGGAGACAGGCCTGGAGGCAAGGGTGAATTCCTAAGAATCCCAGAGAGGGTTGCCTGCCCGCACCAGGTGGCGATGGTAGCCGGGGAGGTGGCCAGCATTTGGCTGCTTTCATTTCCTGGGCTCTTTTCAACCACATTATCTCTTTGTGTACATTTTTCCTGGTACCCTCTGCTCTGTAGGTGTGGACCCAGAGGTTGGGTTTCAGGGGTGACCTTGGGGCCAGTGGTAGCTAGGAGGTGGAAGACACAGTCAACTCCTCCCATACCTGGCTGGGGAAAGGTATCTCAGTAATTTGCAGGTATTGGTCCTTGCATTGGGTGATGCGGGCGAACCTCCCCACCCAGATGGCATGGGAAGTTGCTAAGCCTAACGACTTCCCGCTGACTGCGGCCATTCTCGTGAGTCCAGTGTCTGGTTTGTCCCCTGTGTAGTGGCCGGTGTGCCTGGACCCACCACCTCTTCAGGCACCATCATTATCTGCACCCCTTTTTTGGATTCTTTACCTAGGAATTCACACTTGCTCCCAGACCTGTCTCCCTTTTCAAGATAGTGAAGTTTTGTCTTGGCTTGTTTTGACAGGGTCCTGCTGTATAACACAGGCTGGCCTTGCGCCCTCCATTATGCTCCCAAGTGCTGGGATTGCGGGTGAGTACCACTGCTCCTGACTTGAGAAGCGCTCTTCAGGACGATTGCGTTCCTAGAAGCCCTCACTATGTGCATGCGTATTTTATTCTACATGGACAGCCTTGACCTGAGACCCCTCTCCTTTTGGGTTGCCCAGAGCCAGTGCTGTTGGCATTCCCCCACACCTCTCAGTCTGAAGTTAAGAAGATGCAGACTTAGAAGTTGACGCCTGAAGTTTTTCCCGGCACGAGTTTGCTGGGGCCCCAGGACCTAGCAAATGCCCCGAGCACTCTCTGCTTTTCACACCCCAGAAATGGTCCTCAAGGCACAAGCATAGCTGAGTGGAGTTTTCCTCTGGTTTCTTTGGTTTCTTCCCAACAGCAGCAGGCTGTCAGCCCCAGCCCTGGGAGGTAGTTAAAATCAGTTTGAGAGCTGATTGTAGTTAATAAAGAGAATCACAATGTCCAAGGGCAGGGTGTGACTATGGCGTGCTTGACTCCAGACAGGACATCTAGATTCCCTCTCCCCCTCACAAGGCTCAGGGAACACAGAGGAAAAGGGAGCAGAGAGAATAAGAACATCACCACTGAAACCATGTTTACCTGCACAAGACCCACAGATTACACATCGCATCGCGGTCCAGGGAAGAGCTCATGGGGCCCCTCCCCTGTCTGAGTGAATATGGATGGTCAGTGCTGGCAGGAGGAGGCACCTGCTCGCTTCAGTGGTGTCACCACTGACATCACCTAGGCTGCGGCAGTGTCCAAGCACGTGCCAGTGCAGGCAGCCCATATAGAACCCACTGGTCACCCACACAGGGAGGACATCAAAACAGGAGGAAACTGGAGGAGGGTGAGGTAGGATAATGTGGGGAGAAAAAAAATATGTGAAACTGACAAAAGTAAAAATAAATTAATCAGTATTCGCAGATCCTTTCTAATCCCATAAGAGCCCTGGGGGTTGAAGTGAGGATCACAGAGCCTCAAAAGAAGTCCTCCAGGTCTCCAGACCTGGGGTTCTCAGGGCAGGACAGCTCTCTGCTTCTGGGCAGGGCCAAAGCTCCCCTTACCCCCAGCCCACCAAGCTATCATCGTGGGCCTTACCACTCCACCTGCGGGGACCCTGCTGAGGAGAGGGCTCCAGTGTCACTCCTCAGTCCCCTTCGGAGTCTTTGGACCCTCTACCCAGCCACCCACAGCTGTCTCATGCTCCCCACCCCCCATCCTGTGGCCATTGCCCCATCAGCAGCCATGCTTGCTCTCCGTGAGTGCTGGTTTTGCTCTTTCTGATTCCTGAGAGTCAGATGAGAGTCTACTGTCCCCCTTCCAGTCAGTCTCCGAGCACGGCCCCAAGCATTTCCATTTGTCGTGATAGGGCATCAGCCTTAAAACCTCAAAGGTGGCTAGTTCCTTCTCTGGCCATAATGAGTGATAGGAGGTCAGGACCTTAGAACCAGCAAAGTCTGGGTCTCTTCCTAAAGGGATAATACCTTTCATCCCTTTTAGTAAGCCTGTCTTTCATTCTTTTTTTATGCTGCTGTGATAAATATTACTCAATAATTTAGAAGTACAGGGGAATTTTTATTCCAGCTTGTGATTTTAGGTTCAACTGATCATCGTGTTAGAGGAAGAATGCCATCATCAGGAGCAGAGGGACCCATCACACATCACATCCATAGGAACTGACAAGAGAGGGATAGACCTTCTAGCTTGCCAGTCTGCCTAAGTCAACAGGTCTCCCTCCATCTTATCCACCTTCCCAGGGAATGAGCCCGCCCAACTGTGGACTGGGTCCGCCCCCATCAACTAGATCGTCGACCACTGTAGGCTGGCTCACAGGTTTGCCTTAGCTAAATAATTCTTCATCAGTGTGCTTAAGAACTCAGTTCTCAGTGATCAAATTGACATTTAAAACTAAGTGCCACAAAGCCTTATGCCCATCCTGAGCCCACTGCACAGACGCGGACAGAAGGACTTGCATGGAAGCTTGTAGAAGCAGGACCCCCCACATATACTGCTTGCTTGTATCTCTGCAGACAGACTACCCGGATCCCAAAGGACAGGGCCTGTGGATCCCACCCTGGCTAATTCTTCACGGCAGCCAAGGCTGCAGCGAAATGGAAAAGACTTTTCAGTCTAGCAGATAAACTGAGGCAAGAAGAGACTGGAAAGCCTTGCCTCTCTACTGACAGCTGGAGGGCAAGACCTGCTTTCATGTTAATTTCTCCAGGCCTGGGTTTTCCACTAACCAAGTCCATGGCTCTCCAAAATGACTTTACTTCTTAATACCCTGAAATATTCGTTCAGCCCCAGGCGCACACGGTTCCTGCAGCTGAAGCCAGGCGGTGGCTGCGGGAAGGGCGAGGAGGCAGCGCCCCCTGGCGTTCACCTTCAGCATTGATCCAGGTTGGCAGAGAAGTGGAGTCCCAGGCCAGCTGGCTTCCTGCACATCGCACACTCGCCCTTCCCTTCAAGTGAGGACCAGAGGGGCAGGACTCAGGGATGGGAAGGGGCTGAAGTGAAGTGGAGAGCTCCCAGGAGCAAAGCACCATGCCTTCCTGAACCAGGCCTGACATAAGCGACTCTGGGAAACTACCACACTCCATACTGTGGTCAACCTCCAGTTGGTCAGAACCATGGGCATCTGGATCAGGTCCCAGAACAGGCATTCCCAAAATAATCTAGAAGTTCAGAGAGCAGCCACCTGCACCCAGAGGATGCTCAGTGGAACAAATGCATGAAGGAATAAGTGGATGAAAAGAAGCAGATCCCACTATCAACCATGAGAAGCCACAGGGGACCAGGCTCAGGGACACAAAGGTGACACCATCTAAATGCCTTTGAAGGGAATGACACGGCGACCTTTGGGAGTTTCAGGCTATGGTGCACATGCCAGGTAACACATGTAAACATACACACACAAGATAACACATGTGGATATACTCACGTAAGGTATACACTTGTGAACCTAAGTGTATTTCAAAGTAAGTATCAAAAAGGATCCATAAATAGTTTCAAATTGTGCTGAAAGTTTCAAATTGTGCTAAAGTTCATGTGTTTTGATCACTTGTGTGATAGTTAATCCTGGGTGTCAACTTGACACACCTGGTGTTAACTAAGGTTGGCTGAGACCAGGTAAGATCTCACTTAGTAAGATTAGCTAGACTACCTGAGGAGATTATCTGGATAATACAAGACCAGCCCTAGATCCCATCAGAACCTCCATAGATCTTATAGGAACCCCCCAGTAATGGACCATATAAAAGGGAACCACAGAAGAGGAGAGACATTCTGTAGCTGTGCTAGGAATCACTCTTCCTTCTGGCTGCTTGGTTTCTTCACTTCTTTGACCCTCTAGCTCTCCAACCCTCCAAGTTTTCAATGAGACTAAAGATTCTCCAGGAATTCTTCAGCCTTCAGTCATCACCCACTGGACTTCTGGACTGAACAGCATCATCGTTGGACTACCTCTGCCATATATATATCTATATGTCAACTTAATATATTTTCTATTTATATATTCATTTTGTTAATTCTGTAACTCTAGAGATCCTGACTAATACAACTTGTTATATGAGCATTTCCTTGTTCTCAGGAAATACATATGAATTACACAGGATTTATAAGAATCAGGTCTATAATAAGTCAACAGTAGTTCAGACTTTGGACAAAATTTTGTGTGTGGGAGAGGAGTTTACGAGGATATATGGATTACAATTCCATGTCTCTGGGTGTGGTGTGTGTGTGAAATCCCAAAGTTGACTTCTTGTGACTGTAAATGAGGAATATTGGACAATGATGCTGAGAGATGAGCTCATGAGACACTAGGGGAGAGACCCTGTCTCAAGCAAGATGGAAAGGTGAGGGATGACACTGAGGGTTATCCTCTGGCCTCTGCATATGTGTCAAAGTACACACACATACTCCACGTCACACATCTGAAATCCCATGCTAAGCTATAGGTTTAATCCGGAGCTCCCTGATAAAGTCCTATTCAATGTCAAAAGGGTCTGAGTGTTAAGAATTGTCTTGCATGAAGAGTTGGAATACTGTTGCTTGACCTAAAATTATCCTGGACTACATTTAGTATCCTTAATAATCTGACCTAACATCCTTTACTTAACACGTAAAACTTTGGAATACATTCTTAGCAGACCATCCATCAGCTTCCAACTCCGAAGTGAAGAATGTTATCAGATATGGTTGAAACCTGTCAAACTCGTCCCATAGCCCCACCAATGTGATCATCACTGATTTTTCTTTTTGGCTGTAAAGTCCATGCAACTGCTTCTGTGGAGGAGCAGGTCAATTAGGCGAACCTCCATCCATAGTCCCAGGCCATGGTGATTCTGGCTCAAAATAAACTCTCTTATTCTCTCAGCAACAAGAGTTTGTTTTGAGTCGACAGTGTTGATATCCACTGTAGGGTTCAGAGGAAGGACAGCCTGCAGCTTTCCCATGAGCCAACTGCGGCTCCGCATCTTCGGCACGTCCTCATTGGGTGTTCTCTAGACTACTGCCATTCTTCCTCTACCCGCCAGTTCTGTGTCTGGAGCGAGAACCTCAGCTTTGAATTTAGCCTCTGAGCCTTTCTCTGGTTCAGAGGCCTTCCCGGAACACACAGAGTATCAGGAGTATCTCCCAATTCACAAACCAACACAGGGGCTCAGGGAGCCTCCTGCCGTGGGCTCCACAGCATCACTCTTTCCAACGAGCCCCTGGCACCAGCCTGCTTGGCTCCAGACATCTTGTTGTCAGTGTCTGGATTTACACTGACATTTGCAAAGGGAGGAAGATACGTGGAAAGTTATAAGCATAAAAATATATTTTTGGCAATGAAAGTTTTCAAGAGAAAGGAAAACGCTTTTGAATGAGGAATAATTTTGTGTGATAAAATACATTTTTTGTCTTACACATAAAAGAGTTTTCTGAAATCAGTTCTCTTCTTTCATCTGGACTCTAGGGATTGAACTCGGGCCATCAGATTAGCAGGCAGGCACTTTACCTGCTGAATCATCTCACTCAATGATTTGCCCACCAATAGATAGATCATCCACGCCCCAGCAAGTACTCAGGCACTTGCCAGTAAAGGACATCCCAGATGAAACCCAGTGAGACACACACACACACACACACACACACACACACACACACGAAGACATGAAAGTAAGAGGGAGATTGACCAGAAAGAAGAATGTATAAAGTGGGACAGGACAGTTTTGGGTGTAATAAGGGATGAAAACAGGCAAATTCATACATTTATGTATGAATATGTCGAAGAATTTAAAAATTAAAAAACTGTTCTGAAAGGGAAGTATAAATAAGAACAAAAATCAGAAAATTAAAGTGCTGCAAGAGGGTTTATGAAATATAAAACTTCAGATGGTTATTTATGATTAGGATGATGTAATTACAGCCTATTAAAATTCATTAGGCCAAGATGCAATGCATGATATAAAGCTAATTCTCTCTCTACAACAAGCTGCAACAGTTGTATAATTGGTTTTGAGGCCAAAGAAGGATCTTGCTTTATCCCTTCACTAAATGGGCTATTCGACTTGACAATTAAATTTCATCCAAATGTCTCCAGGATATAACCCATCCGGGTGCTAATCTGCACACCTCACGAGCCTCACCACAGAACTGAAGTCTTCCCTCGTCAGAAAGTTTCCTGTTACAAACCATCATTCCTGCTTTGGACATTCTTGCTGCATTGCACAGTGACATGGAACTACTGTGCTCAAGGACAATGATTTAAGTCCATTTCTAAAATTTGGTCTCTTATCAAAATAACCTTGTTTGCTATTGGCATAAGAAATAATAAGATAAGATAAATTCCTAGACATAAAGACCAGTGTGTTACACCTGCTTCCTTTCACAGCATGGTGGTTAAATATGCTACAGCGCAATCTTTTCCATAGTCATCAACTGCACGGATGTGGCCAACTCAAAACCCAGATGATGTAAGGACTATCCTCGGTCCTAGAAGGCTACCCAGACTTCTGCCCGCTTTGGAGTAACTTCTACCATCGTGATGACACTCATTAGGGGTACCCCAAGATTTGAGGCTGACTTTTTATTCAAATTGTTTTAAAAAAAGTTTCCAATGACAGCAGCATTCATTGTGAGTTTATTAAAATTAGCCAGAGACCTCACTGGAAATACAAGTATTGGACTAGGGGTTTGGGGACAAAATAAAAACATTACTTAAAAAGGAATCATGTTCATAGTAGAATATTAGAAAGAATGCTATTTCAGAAAAAGGAAAAATGTAAAAACTTTTTTGCAAGAAAATTATTAGCAATTAAAAAAAAAAACCTAGAAAATTAGGACTATTCCCAAACTCAAAAAATGGAGGAGACTGTATTTCAAGAAGGACCAGGGACACAAGGGAGACATCTTAGTACATAAGCTAGGCCTATTGTTCATAGAGATTCTATGGCAAGCTTCAGTCACAAGAAATGATGTTTTTTCTCCTGGTGGGGCCAGTGTAGTGTGTTTTGGGGGCTGTAAAGTTGTTCAGGGGTGGCAGATAGCCTGCATATAGTCTTTTCCTTTGGCCTGGACCCATCTTGTTTGGCTTGCTGGCCAAAAGATGTGGGAATGGTTACCTTTGTAGTCTTATCTCCCTTCCCAAGATGTCCTAAGTCCAGTTGGAAAACTCTGATGCTATAGATGCTGGAAAATATACCAATGGCTTGGGCCAGGTCAGGACGGCTTCCGCAAGATGGAGAAAATATCACCTCTTTGTAGCTCAGAATGTGGTGGCAACACTTCTTCCTGTGATTACACTGGGCGGCTAGAAGCCAGAATAGAGACAATCATCCACCCATTCACACCAGTGGAGTCTAATTTGATGCAGCTGTTTGAGAAGCCTGGGAACATAGACACAGAAGGAATAATGTACCTAACACAGGCTGTGGAAATGAGCAGCCATCTTCCATGCTGTGAATGGATGGCATGGCATCTCTGGATGGCTGGCATGCTCTGGAAGTTGCAGATGTATTTGCCACAGGACATGGCAGACATACTGAAGCTAGAGCTGTGGTTCTGTTAATTGGACCCAAAGCTCTTTTTAATTTTTCGACTAAGGGCTCCATGCTAATGTACCATGTCTATGACTCCTACAGGCCCCATGCATGCTGAATACCTGACCATAGATGGAACTCTCCCCATAGCACTGCCTTGGGGGATTAGCATGTTGTTCTGTCAACTGTGGAAAGATCCATGTCCAGTGGTAGAAAGAGGTAAATGATGAAGATGGTACATGAATAATTTTGGCTTCATGAGCTTCCACTTACCATATTGTCTTCAGCTTACCAGAAGTCTTCAGCTTGGATGTTCCTGAATGACTTTAATGATCAGAACAGGGGGAAAAATAATTTCTTCAGTGACCTGGGAGTCTTTAGAGATGTTAAATTGGAAGACACTTGCACAGAGATGTGGCGAGGCATTTGGAAGGCTAGTTTTGAATTACTTAACCAGAAAAATGAGGGCATCTTTGAGGGAATCAAACCAAAATGGAAATATGTATCCCTCTGCATGTGACTGCCTAGTTTCCATTCTAGTACATCCCCTGCCTCAGCAGCTGGCAGGGAAGGACACTTGGGTTTTGTCTTATGGCTTGGTGTTTAAAGTTATAGAAGATGCCATGCCAGGATCTGTGCGATCTTAAATCAAAGCTCGACCCAAAAATGTGTGGGGGCCAGAGAGATCGCTTGGCAGATAAGATGCATGCTTGCAAACCTAGAGACCTGGGTTCCATCCCTGAAAGCCCATATGGTAGAAAAACTGACCTCTTACTTTCACCTGTGCATAATGAAATACATGTGCATCCTCTCTGTCTCTCATAATTTTTTAAAGTGTGGCACATGATATCCTTGCCAAAAACATAATGCCTAGAGATGCCACTTACCACTCATTAAATTACATTTCCCAGCACTTGATGGATGCCCTCTTTGAAGAAGCATGGTATCTAAGAGCAGATGAAAAAACAGAGCTTCCACTCAGCGCCCCTCTCCAAATGACCTTTTGAATGAAACAGTAGTAGTTCTTGTACACGCAAACATAAACACAGCAACAGAACCTATTCCAAGCCCAGCTGAGAAATGGGCCAAGACTGTGGCGGCAGCAGGCCCGGCCACAACTGTCATTAGTGCCAGGAAATGCTAAGATATTCAGAATTATAGGACTTCTCAGTGCTTTGGTGTTCAGGTGGGGATGCAGGCAGTTAGAGGAATGGGATGTCCGGGACCATTAAAGGATGACAAGTTGCATGATTGGCATGGACCCTAGAAAGCTACTGTATTCTTGGAAAAGTCTCTGCTCAATGCGCTAACCTGACTCTTGTCATGCTCTGGCCAATAGTAACTGTATTTAAATGGCAGTGAGCTTTGTAAACTTTATTCTTCTGGCTATTTACATGCATGCAATTTAATTTTTAAAACTGGTACAAACCAAGTATTTCTGTAAAGAAAGAAGTGTACTAGTCTCTAATTTAGAAAGTTTTCAAAGAGCAACCGAGAGCAATGGCAAAAGTCTAAAATGTTTGGGGGTCTTTGAGACTCTTTGAGCAGCATTTTACCAGGAAGTCACTGCACATGAGCTTTAGCTATAAAATCATGCTGGTCAGAAGAAAAACTAAAATAGAAACAAATGATTTTTAATACTTCAACAGCAAGAAAACACTTCTGGCTACATTCAGTTACTCTGACCATAGGTTAAAACCACAACAAAATGGCTTAAGGGGGAACAAGTTTTATTCTTGAACAAGGGACCAAGTGAACTGGCCACACCATTGCTGAAAGGGGACAATCCCTACTTGCCAGACCAGCATGTCTGGTCAAGTATACTGAGGAATGCCAATTTCCCTAACCAGCTTCTTTCAACTTATGCACCTACCCAGTGACTAGTCCCACCCACCATTGGCTAGGCCTTCCCTATCAGATAGTCTCCTGTAGACCTGCTCTGCAACTCAACTACTAATTCTTCACAAATGTGCCCGAAATTCAAGCCTTCAATTGTCAGGGTGACACCTGTATCTAACTATAATGGGGAAAAATACAGACAGATACAGAGGATTTTGGATGAAGATGATGGTCAAGTATTATATCTGTAGATATTACTACTAGCAAATGTTTCAAGTAACCTTTATGTGAAGTGCACAAGACACCCTATAATATAATCTGGAAACTGCTGCCTTAATGGCTGTAACAACTATCTCTCTCCTCAAACATTACTTTCTTGCCTACTTAGCCTCAATTTTTTCAAAACATGGGAATGAGCCTTCCTAGCACCACATCACATAAAGCATTTGGTGTCTGCATGCACAAAACATGATGTTTGACCAACCCCGGGAGTTGTGAACTGAGGTTCCCTGAAAAAAAGGGCCATCTGTGTAAAGGAATCTACAGACTGACTGCTGATGAGGTGACTGTGGAGAGATGGAATGTTGCAGATCAAGAGCCAAAATCATTTTAAACTGTATGTGGATACCTCATAGCCATGTATCACTTCTGACCATCCATAAAACATTTGGGATAATATATTCTTAGCAATTAGCTCATACCATTCAAAAGCTTTGAATGCCATCAAAGCAGATTTCCCTTTGTTGTTCCCATCTAGCTCTTCCCAAATGCAAATAAATGTCTCTTGTTTCATGACTATAAAAGCTTGTGTAATCACTTCCTACAATGGAATATGCCATTGAGGAATACCCCAATCCATGTTCTCGGTGTTCACTCTATTTGTCTCAGAATACACTACCTCTTACTCCCTTTAGAAAAAATGAGGTTTACACTGACACTTACATGATATTAACAGATTTACCCTTATGAAAAGAAACAAAAGCATGACCAGACTGCTGAAAAACTCACATGACACTAGGGCCCAGCCAGGGTGCCCGTCACTTCACTCAGCACTGTCCATGTTGCTAAGTCACTGGTTTATGCAAGAGTGACCTGAAAGAGACCTGTGAGCTTCAAGTTGGTTGAATAGCCCCATGTTTGAGGATGGCCAGCCTCCAACCCACCAAGATTTTGTACCCTACTTACTCGCACTATTAAGTAAATGGAGATTTAAAAACTGTCCCATGACAACCTGTAAGCCAGAGCTAAGTGGGTTCACCCTGGAAAGGAATTTTTTTGGGGGGGAGGGGAGTAGTTTCTACTTACTTGCTACTAATGCCATATGATGACATACCACAGAGGTGCTGACTACTCCCCCAACTCTCCCCTCTCCCCACACAATCAGGAAGCCCAAGTGGTACTGTATCTCAGGAGGCCTATGTGTGCATGAACACAGGCAGCAGAAGGCAGCCTCCTTTCACTTGCCTCTCCTTTGCTCAAACAAAGGAAGAGCTTTCAACAGGGCAAACACTCAGGCCAAAAATAGCCTTCATTCTTCCACGATGTTTTGAATGTCTTCTAAGGAACACAGGAAAATTGTCTGTTCTTATTTGAATCTGCTGAAAATGGCTCACAAAAATCTTTGAACATTTTGTAGATTCACCTCAAACTATGGGAACCAAGTAGGTTTCATAAGCAGTAATGTTTCCATCAAAGACAGCAGGTAAACCATTTTGCACAGAACTGATTTTATAACTTCCACTCCTAATGTTCCTTCCTCTGACTTTACTTCCATGGAGTGCCTTATTATGAAAATAGTTGATTAACTTCAAAAGTCTACCTGTGCACAAAGAAATACATGTAGAGACTGGTACCACTATAAACATTTAACTGAAAATTATACACTACTAAACAATTCTTTTTGATGAGTCATAGTCCCATCAAATCATTTCTAACAACAATCAAAGAATAATAATCTTCCAGATCTGGATCTCACATCAGCAGTCACAATATAACGCCCTGAAACAACAGAGAGATATAAGCTCTACTTCACAGCTGAGGAAACATTTAAGATGTTAAGAATTGTGTCCAATTCATACACAACTGAAATTTGAAGTCAGATAGTGTCCAGTGTTATCTATTCCTCTGGGCTGCCTGGAGATTAGCCGACTAGTAGGTTAGTGAGGAAATGAATGCAGATCAAGGGTTAGATCAGACCAGATGGGGAGTGCAAGACATTCAGGCTCTCAAGATTGTCTAAACTCATCCCTGCCAACGCTAAGTAAACATCCCGCTTGTACTCTGTAAACAACTCTGTAATCTATTCAAGGATTAAATACACAATGTATGTAACATTCAGTTTACTCTCTGGAACAGTACAGTAATTAAGTGACCCAAGAAATCCGTTTACATCTACAGGTTTTTATTAGAAGGTTATCAATTTACTTGAATGTCAAACAAGTTGTCCTTTCAAACTGGGGAGAAAGGTATAGTACCTTCAATAGACTTCCTTTTAGATTCAGCGGCAACTATCGACTATCCACATATAATCATTTATGACCTAGATTAATGGCCCCCAAGTTAAATGAAACAGCACTAACCTTTTAACTTCACTCTTTAAAAAGTTCCCAGAGCTAGTGAGATGGTTCAGTGGATAAGGTGCTTACCCTACAAGCACAGACTGGAATTTGGATCCCCAGGCCCCATGTAAAAGCCTGGTAGGCATAACAGCAAAGCCAGGGAATCCTTAGGGCAAGATGGCAAGCTAGTCAAGTCAACTGTGAGCTCTAAGTCCAGCTGAGAGACTCTGTCTTAATAAGAGAAGTGAAGAGCAATCCAAGACATCCAACATCAAACTCTGGCCTTCACACATGCACATGTATGTACATAAGTCACGCAAACATTCATACACGCTCTCTACACACACCAAAATGATGTTCTAAAATGTCCACAATAACATAGTAGCACATTCTATACATGGCTTTATGATAATACATATAACTATAAAACTATTTTAAGTAAGATACAATCAGGCTTGGAGTTACTGATATTGGTAACTTTCCAAAGTAACACTGCTATCACATTAACAGTAAAGGTGAACATCTTTCCTCTTTTCCAATCTTTCAGTCCTAGACCAATCTCTCCAAAAAGATGTTAAAAGTATAGGATAGAATGCACAGCTTTTAAGACTACACTCTGAGTTCTAAAGAAATAAACTGTGTGCCAAATTTGTCACCAATGTAGATGATGACTGTTAAATGTGAAACTGATTTTAGATCCCACTCCATTAGATGGCAGTAATGTTCTACCAGATGTTAGGCGATTAAAGGGCTTGGTCAACTCACCCTAGATTAGTAGAAAAATAATAAGAAAAGAGACCAGATAGCAAGAGTCATCAGCGTATTTGAAAATCCTGAAGTCAACCATAAAGCTCCACAGCTCCTAGGACAGGGTTCAGAGAAAATTCTAGGGAATGTTTCACTAGGGTGAGAATGTCCTAGCAACAAAACATGCAGAACAAACGACTGCAGTCCAGAAGTATAAGAACTTCACCAGGCAGGCAGTTGGCATGGAATTTTGAGTTTTCATTTTGTATTCTCCAGTTAGTAAGTTATTCTTAACCCCCCCTAAAATTGAACCATTTTGGATATAAGATTTAACCAACTCTCTGGACACTGATATAAAAAAAAAGCCTCCCAAACTAAAAAATTCTTATCAGTTATTCCTGAACATGCTTCTCATCTTGGAATGGCCACAAATATGGAGAAGTGTTGCAGAAGGAATAGTTCTCTCTTAAAAGGGACAATGAAAAATACACCACCTTAGCAAGCAGATAGCTCCACCGCAAGGAACTTTTTGCTCCTTTCTGCTTACGTGCAGCCCTGGTTGGCTTCAAACTCATGGTACAGGCAGGGCTGCCTCAAGCCTGCAGTGGTCCTTCTTCCCTCTGCTCCCTTAGTCCTGGGGACACAGGTATGTACCACGCCTGGATACACACCACTGCCACTCATTATTTTTAAGTCTCATCCAGCATGTTGCTTTGCAAAAGTTACTGAGTTTCTCAGATTAAACAAAACTTTCCAGTAATTTAAAACTAGTAATGGCCATCTCAAGAGTAAATGTTCAATGGGATAGCCTAAGTTATATTGCCTACTGGGATGTCCGTTAAAAAAGAAGCTACCCTGGGATAAATTTTTATGTGAAGACTAAATATTTGTAATGTTATAACTTCAGATCTATCTGTGAAAACCAATAACCACCTTTCCAGTACATCAACACAATCCAGTTCCTTCAGGCTCTGAATTAAGCAAACTATATTAGCTAATTAGAATGGCAATTTATTTCTGCTTGAATCATTAAAGATGTAACAGTATTTGTGTATATGTGCATGTGTGTGCTGTGCACGAAGATATTCATGTTCGCATGTGTATGGTAAATAAAAATATGGATGGATGCACTCCAAGTTGCTATCAGATGTCTTCTTCAATCACTCTCCGATTTATTTCCTGAGGCAAGGACTCTCACAAGAATGGTCTACCTTTCCCATTTCGAGTACTGGAATTACAGGCAGCTACTAGATCTGCCTGGCTTTTCCATGGGTTCTGGGCATCTGAATTCTGGTTGTCACACTTGCCCAGCCAAGTATTTTTAATCACCAGGCTGCTCCAGCCCAAACATTTGAAAAAGGTGCACCTCCTTTTTTGTTTTTACTTTCGAAAGAAGTTCTTTACAGTTTCTAAGGTATAAATAATTCAAATGTAGGCCGAAAGTTGTTTTCAGAGAAATAAACATATTGAGAAACAGGAATGAATGATACTAAGTTAAAAAATTAACACATTTGCATTCTTAACAATATAACCATTTAAGAACTGTCATTACGGAGGAAAATTCAAATTGAAAGTTTGTTTCCAAATATTCTACTTAAGAATCAATAACTGGGGGCTGGAGAGGTAGCTCAGGGGTTAAGCCTCTGCTTGCAGGCAGAAGGTCCTGAATTCAGATCCTAGACCCCATGTACAGACTCTGGGCGGAAGCCAGGGGCGGCCTGCGTTTCTTGTCCTGGTAGGGCGGAGCCTGTGCATACTGGGACAGAGTAAACAAGGAGGCGGTAGAGGCGGTCCATGGTGGTTCCCAAATTTGTCCATGGTTCTACACACACACACACACACACACACACACACTTGAATAAATAATAAAAAAAATCAACTAAATATTGAAAATACTGCATTCTATTACGTCACAACATTGTTTATTATGTGAACTTTTTACAATACAAACAAAAAATACAGATATGCAATATATGGATACAGCTAAATGCAGAATGGTGACTTTTTCTCACTTCAAGAGGCCATGATTCCCATTTCTAGTAAAACAAAGAGGCTGAATATAGGTAGAAACAGGTTGATCGTTAGCTTCACAATTTGCCTAGAAATGATCTACAAATGTATTTTCCCTGCTACTTACCATAAAGTGTAAAAAGGGGTTAAAGGAAAGTCCCTTGTTGGTTCCTACCATATGAAAGATGCTACAGTCTATTTTAGCAGGGCCAATATATGGAAAATATCTAAATTAAATGTTATTACAAAAATGAAACAGTAATGAGATTTTTGGCTAAAAGGGCACTAAATGAGAATAATATATATATATATATTTAAAGAATCCAAAACAAACAAAAAAACGTTGTTATAAAAAAGCTCTAGGTGCATTGTAAGCATATAGGGTTTTTTTTTCCATGTGTTCTTTTAAACAATGGAAGTGTCAAAAAATAGGGTCCACTGTGTTAGACTACATTACATTATTGTATAGGCTGCACTGAATGGAACCTCTGTATTATAATTATCATAGAGAAGCATAGTTTGCATCATATTATGGCAATTTATCCTCAATGAAATCCTTCCAAGAGTCCTTTTATTGTGGAATATTCTGTAAACAATCAAACCACCAGAACATGATTGTACAACAGTAAAATGTTCTCTTGCATTAAACTGAAGACATCTTTTTTAATTTAAAAAAAAGGAAAAGAAAATGTAGAAGGGTACTTAGAGCTGTTAATTTCCAAGTACACAATATCCTAGACAATTCAAGGCATCTTAATCCCCATTAAGAACAACAACAAAAAAATAATTTTTGTCATGCTGTTAAATCCATCATTATGGATAAAATTGGTGCAAATTGGTCAAACGGATCCAACAAACACTGATGTCCAAGCTGGCATATTGGCAACTAATACATAACTGGTGGTCAATAAAGTTTAAAAGATCTTCCCTTTCTTCTTGTTCTTTTCCAAGGTTCTAGATGATTAAAGGAAAATAATCAAGATGAGTGACCACATTATAAACATGAAAGACAATGCATGGTAACAATAGCTAACTCAACTACAACAACTATGCTTGGATTTCAAACACTATTATTTTCACTTAGTAAATAGTGAGGTCTATGACTGTCCATACAAGTATTTTATTGCTTATCCTGGACCAAATTCCATGAGAGGCAGAAAAAAAAAAAAAAAAAAGGAAAAGTTTCATCATTTTAATATACAAGAATTTTTTTCCTCAAGTGAAATTACACAAACAGAAAAATTAAGCATCTTTCTCTCCTACCATCAGTGAACTCCTAAGTATAGTTGCTTTTGCAAATGTGTATTTTTCTTTGGGCAAAAAATTCATAGAAAGATAAATATCAATCTTGAGTGTTTAGCTGTGAGGGTAATTTTTAGAATCCTTAGTAGAATGTTGCTTTTCAGTTTTTTTGAGGATTAAGGTACAGTTTATTAGAGGAGAGAAAGAATGGAACTCATGAACTCCAGACATGGAGTACCATGAGGAAAGAACAAGGGCACCCTGGAGAATTCATGGACTCCAGGCATGGAATCCATGAGCAAGGCTGGAAAAGAAATCATGGACTCCAGAGGTGGTGTGCCCAGATGAGCAGGTGCTCACTTTTCAGTTTTAAATTACATCAATGAACAAAAGAGGAAACCTAAGATACAAATATTACTAGCTTTTATATTTACTAAAAGGGAGAAAATAATTAGCTATATTGCAAATTAGATCCCACATTTTACCTTATGAAGTTTATTCTAATGAGGCTGGGAATGCAGAATACCCAACTAGCAGATGTAAAGCCCTTGAGTGCCCCCAAACCATTATTATGTCTGATAAATGGGTGAAAAGGTAAGGAATCAATTTGATCAACTTAAGTAGGGGGAATGTTAAGAACCTACTAAATCATAATAATTACGTTAGGGAAAAAGTTTGAACTGGAAAACATACTGCTAATAGTATATCAAATTAAGCAACATATACACATGAAAACTACTGTCCTTAGTCCTACTATGGCTTTTCAACTTTTTAAAAATAAATAGGAAAAAAGCTATTTAAATCATTACCATAAATGTTCTTTAATTATTTGATGCTAGTTACCTTGAAGAGTTCTGTTGTTCTAAAATACGTTGTTGAGCTTCCCAGTTTGCCTTTTCCTCTTCAAACTGACGACGTTTTTCCTCTAATTCTTTGTGTTGTGCTTCCAAGTTCTTTTTCATTTGCTCATGGCGCCGTTGGAGCTAAATCACATAATAATAGAATGAAACTATTGAAGAAAACATAGGGCCAAGGTTTCATTCAAACATTCCAACAATAAGGCTATGTATGGGTCAGAATAATTCTTCCACAATTCAGTGTCACCTGGAAAATATTGCTTGAGGGTTCCAGCCACTATTGGATTTGATACGCAAAGCCAGGTGCCCAAGACAATCATCTTGGGAAACAGGAAAAAAAAAATTTTTAAATATAACAAACCTGCATTTTAGTACACTTCAGGTTATAAGAAAAGGATGTTCTACATATTTAAATGCAAATATTATCAAAGCCATATAAAACAAGTATCTAAGTTCTAACATTAAAGATTACTTTAAAACATTCTTACTACTATATTGACATATACTCCTTTTCAATTATAAAGATGATACAGCTATGCTAAGAAAACATTCACTTATTTCATATTAACTATTACTATCTACTATTCTGAGATATCTATCCAATCAACAAATCTAGACAATCTTACCTTTAGAATATCCTTATTCTCTTGTCACCAAATGAAAGTATCTCCAAAGTTTGTGTGTGTGTGTGTGTGTGTGTGTGTGTGTGTGTGTGTGTGTGTATAAGGGTCCCCTTTATTGATAGAAACTTAACAATTTCAAGATTATAGAAATGTGTACTGGGATGCTTTGTCACTATCCTGGTCCAATGCTGGGAATTAACTTTAATACTATACAATAAATTAATATCCAACATGTTCACAACAATAAGAAGTGCTCTCCTTTTCTCTTTCATCAAGGTAGATCATAATTCCAATAAAGGTTATGTGATTCTTTGACACATAAATGTTTGATCAATTATTAGTTATTCTAACATTAGTTTTTATTCTTATAGCCACACAAAACTCTAAATCCTTAACTTTCTTATGAAATGTCTTATAATTTTGTCTTTCATGACTCTAAGTCTTTCATTGCTTATTAAGACAATAACTAAAAATTTATTCCAAGCGTTATAACAGTATGTCTTCCCATTTAATATGTTGTATGTCTTAAGCTTCTACATACTGAAATTTATTGTTTCATGATAAACATAGTATTTCTTTTATCCCCCATTGTATCACATTAGCATATTAAAAAAATTTTGCAGAGGAGAATAAAAAATAACTTTGCAAAAAGCATAAAAATTGGAATTTTATTAAAATTAGTATTGTGTAAGGAATATTGTTGGACTATTACAATGATTACCTCAGCTTCTGAATCCTTCAGTTTTTGAACTTTTTCTTTGACCTTCATCTCAAACACCTGTTCCATCTCCATCTCCATCTTCTTCATCTTGGCTACATGCTCCCTTCTTTCTTCTTCCATTTGTGCCAGAGGGCTCCTGTCATCAACATTAAATAATTATCAAATGACTGTGAATGAGCACTGTAATATGTAAGTCTAAAAGAGCTAAGGAAAACAATGAGATGCTATAGATGACTATTACTTCAATATATAAAAGCACTTTTATTACATTATCAGATTTTTATGTAATAGTGCTGTTCGAGGAAAAAAATAGCTGAGATTCAAAACAGCTTGTCCATCATGACAGCATATACTGTAATCTCAAGTCGAGAGGATACAGCAGTAAGATTCTCATTCAAAGGCAATTTGGGCCACATACCAGTCTGGTTTATACAGTAGACTATCAAAAAATAGATGGGAAGAAAAGAGAGGAAAGATGGGGAGAAAGAGAAGAATAAGACTCAGTATTTTATTGTTTTTGAGTGAAAATATAATAAAAACCAAACATAAGCAAAAAAAAAAAAAAAACTACTACCATAAGATTTTTGTGGAAGGACCTTTGAACAATGGGCATAACTGAAAAAAAATTAGAAAGTCTCGCCATTTTTAGAAATACTATTTTTTACTTTGTTTTGTTTAAGAAATGGGTACTCCTTATGGGTTAAGAGATAGACTCTGAGGCTGGTTTTGAATTCCTAGGTCAAATAGGCCAAAGTGATCCTTCTGCTCCCATTTGAAGTGATGGGACTATCAGTAAAAATTCTGTCATGTACCAAAAAGTTTTACATCTTCAAACCTTGTGGTTTCTTTTTGAAACAGTGTCTCTATAAGGCTAGCCCCAAATTCTTGTTCTCCTAAGTCAACTTCCTGAGCAGTGGGATTATAAGTACGTACAACATAATTATCTTTAGTGATTTCTAGGAATTCCATTATCTATAGTTTTCACAAGATGAAAGACAGAAAAGGATATATACGAAACAGAAAAATCAACTTGCAAAAAATATCTAACGGTATACACCAGTTTCGAGGCAATTTGAGAAACCAATTTCATAATGTCATAAATTATCTACTGATTGCTAATCTATTTTTTCATTTGTTCTTAAATACTTCATATAAATATGCATACATATTAGTCTGCTAACATATATGTATGTGCAGATGCAAGTGAACCTTTCGAATTTTATAGTTTTAACTTACATATGGAAATGTACATTTTATATATGAAATCTGATATGGTCCTACTCTGTTAAGCCAAGATTGAGAATGTGAAGGTAAAAATCTAAAAGATAGCTGAAATTGTCTCATCAGATACAGGGTCTATTAAGCAACAAAGTCCTGTACTGTAGATAGCACTGACTGACTGTTGATGCCAGGTTTACTATTTTTCCTCTTACCTGCACTGAACAACAATGAACATCCATAACATTATATAAGCTTTACAAGATGAAATATGAGAACAAATAATTCTTTATTTGTGTCTAAGATATAAATGTTTAAAATTTTAAAAATGAACATTTAGACAGGGGAAGATGCTCAGTAGATCTAAGCACCTGCCTCACAAGCAAGGGGACCAGAGTTCAGATCTTTAGAATTTATGCAAAAGATGGGCAGATACAGGCAGCTGCCTATAATCCTGGCCAGCATTAAGGAAAAAGACAGGGAATCCCCAGGGCAAGCTGGTTTGCTAATCTAGTGGACTGATGAGATCTGAGTTCAACTGAGATCCTGCTTTACTAATGAAAGTGGGAATGCACTCACAAGAACACGTGCGTGCACACAAACAAGCAAGCAAGCAAACAAAATCACTGAATATTCCATGGTTCACTGAATAAAAATCTCAGGGTTAGGTATGGAATACATCCTCCTGAGTAGTAGTAGTTGGTCAAAAAGGCCCCAGAGACCCAAAAAAAACCACAGGCTATTCCTTTGCTCTTGGGTGCCTAGCCAAAACTAAATGACAAGATCCTACCATTGAAGAAAATACATACTTTAGTTATAGGACATAAGGAAATCAAGATGGAACTAAGCTGGAGCATTCCTCCCTGTCAGCTAGCTTTCATAGTTTTGGAAGGTGTTATGCAGGGACCTGGGGAGAGAAAAGCCATCAAAAGTCTTATCTAGCTGCCTGTGAATCCTGTGAACTATAATAATATCAACATGCCAAATAAGATGAGCCCACTGCTACAGTAGTGGCATGGCTACTACGGTGATAACAAAACACTTCTTTCTTACTGTACCTGAGACCTACTTCCCAGGAGAGAATTACTGCCTGGTTTTGTAAAGTTGCCAATAGTCCATAGATGGAGAAGTCACATGCCCTAGCAAGAAACCTACTACCGTTGTTTTGCTAAACAGACAAGGTGTCTAACTGCCTTCTAAATATTTATGCTTATATGTATGAATCAGTACATCTATATCATCGTTTCCAAGGCCAGAGAAAACTGTGTAAGAATAGGTGGAAAGAATGTAAATAAGAGTTGGAGGTAGAGAACAAATACCATGAAATGCTACCTTCTGGCTATGACAACAGTTATTACATCCATGAATTTACAGCAAAGAGCTGAACAATACTATGACCTTTATTTAACATTCTAACATGCTCCCTGAAGAGCTAAAGGCACTAATGGTTGCTGGGAGAAAGGAAATCACATTCCTCATTGGTTTAATCACTGGTAAGTTGTCCCTGGCTCAAGTAAATAAGCCTCCATCGTTGCTTATATAATCAACTCTAATTAAAATTTGGTGAAACACCAAAAAGAAATAAATAAATGAATCTCAAAATAGGAAAGGAAAAGCTTGGGAGTTGTTGGGAAAAGAGGGTTCAGTGGGAGGGAGAAGGGATAGGAAAGAACAACAGGAGATTATGGTCAATGTACTATATACATGAAATTATGAAAAAAGATAAAAACATATTTATCCAAGTTTTGCTAAATTTTAAGCGTACTTCTATATCTAACATGTATGATGGGCGCATATGTATTTACATATATATACACACACACACACACTTATGTATGTGTGCAGATATACTATGGATATAGAAAAGAAGAAAAGTTTTCACCAAATAATAATAAACATTAACTACCTTTGGGAATGGGACTTTAACTTATCTATTATTTATTGTCATATTAATTGTATTGTTTTAATTCTTTAATATTGTGCTACCTTAATCTTAAAAACTATTTTAGATGAAAAAATAACAATTTACATACATTTAACAAGTTTTTATTGAGTATATTTGCCTTGTTAAATACTTTACAAAGCTCACTAATTAATGAAAATGCACTGAAAACTGATTAATATCATGTGAACAATCTAATGATGATTACTCTTCTTTTGTGATAAAGCTGCTTGAAACAAATTTTTGAAAGAATGAGACAAAAGGCATGCACTGAAACTTACCTCAAACAGAATCTTGTATTTTAAAAAAAGGCACTTTTCTATGCCATTAGAAGGAATAGAAAACTACAAAACACAGTACTTCCACTTTAAAAATGATTTTTTTTTCTCATTCATATAAAAGATCCATGTGAGTGGATTATCAGGTACAAATATGCACATCATTACCTAACATGGTTTTCCTAGCAATTCTGATCTTCAAGCATCTCAAAAAGAGGAAATGTAGAGCATAGGTTTGGTTATACATTATCTTTCAACCCCCTTCCTTTCTTCATGAAACTATAACAGCCAGAGATAAAGAGCTTGGAAGGGCAGATACATGTTTGGCAACCATATACATCATCCTCGCCCATCAATAGAAGAAACCCAGGGGCCTGGGGAGATGGCTCAGGAGTTAAAGTCTCTGCCACACAAGGACCTGAGTTCACATCCCAGATTCCACTTAAAAATGCTGGGTAGACGTACTTGTCACCATGTACAAGACTTAATTCCAAATGGATCAAGGACCTTGATATCAGGCCAGAGACTACAAAAACCATAGTTGAAAGGATAGGGAACTCCCTCGAGCTGATTGGGCTAGGCCAACAGTTCCTAAACAGACATCCAATGGCACAGTCACTGCTACCAACTCTCAACAGTTGGGATCTTGTGAAATTAAAGAGCTTCTGTTCAGATAAAGAGATTGTAATGCGAGCTCAAAGGCAACCCACAGAATGGGAGAAAATCTTCACTAACCACATATCTGACAGAGCTCTATTGTCCAGAGTGCACAAAGAACTTAGAAAACTAAACACCAAGGAAACCAATGGCCCAATTAAAAAATGGGCCCTGGAACTTAAAAGAAACTTTACCAGGGATGAAATTAAAATGTCTAACAAATATCTTAAAAAATGCTCCACTTCTTTAGCCATCAGGGAAATGCAAATCAAAACTTCCCTGAGATATCATCTCACCCCGGTCAGGATGGCAAAAATCCACAATACTAACAACGACAAATGCTGGAGAGGATGTGGAGAGAGGGGAACTCTCCTACATTGCTGGTGGGAATGCAGGCTCATACAGCCACTCTGGCGAGCCGTCTGGAGATTCTTAAAGAAATTAAAGATTGAAATGCCATATGACCCTGCTATTCCACTTTTGGGAATAACCCCCCATACAACAGAGGTTCACCTCGATAGCACAAGCACGACCATGTTCATAGCAGCACTGTTTACTATAGCAAAGTCATGGAATCAGCCCAAATGTCCAACAGTTGACGAGTGGATAAGGAAACTGTGGTACATCTATACAATGGAGTACTACTCAGCCATCAAAAATGATGAATTACTGGAATTTGCTGGGAAATGGATGTCATTAGAAACAATTATATTAAGTGAAGTATCCCAGACCCAGAAAATTAAGCGCCGTATGTACTCCCTAATAGGTGGCTCCTAGTACCAAACCCACCCAGCCCACCTAGAGACAGCAATTGCAAGGATTATGAACAGGAGGGATGGGGTAGGAGGGCCACACCAGAAACAAGGAGAGAAGGGACCATGTTACAGCAGGGAAAATAGGCCTCCACCAAGGACCCAAATAAGTAATGAGACATCTGATTAAGTTCACAGACTTTTGTTCCTGATCATTTACTACTGAGGGGGTGTGATCTCACCAGAAGAGGAGGGCATATAGTCTGGCAGATAAAAAGTAACAATTTTGCAAATGGGTGATAGATCCCTCCCTCACTGTGGTTTCCCACTTTTATTACATCTACCTTTGAATGTGCTTTTATCACAAGACTCTAACAGCTTTTTGTCTCTGGCCAGGGGGTAACATACAATGCCCACCAGGATGGAGTGAAGGGCATTGCAGGAGCAGCAAAACTGCAAAAGAAAATCAACAAACCACAATCCAGAACTTCAGAGACTCTATATCAACCACCTAGAACTAGGCCAGCTTAGTCTCTCCCCATCTTGAAGCTCAGGGAAATTTGCGGAAGAGGGGGCGGTAAGAGTGTAAGAGCAAAAGGATGGGAGGAGCAATGATATGTAAGATACTCTATACTAGTTAGGGTGACGCAATCATAATTGGACTTTGCATGCCCTGCGCATTGTCCAACACACTGCTGACCTCACAAAGTCTAGCATCTGCTAAAGGCACCAAGATCCTTGGAGGCAACGGATTGGCAGCCACAGCAGTGTTCCTATACCTAAGGGGAACACGGGAAAGGGTTCGGGAAAGGCCACTGGGTCCTTGTACGTCATCGGAGAGGAGGGCCCAGAGGAAAATCAGACATGCACAAGAAAGGACTCTCTGGGAATTGGGGCGGGAGGCACTGGGGGATGGGGAGGGAGAGGGGTGGGGAGGGGGAGCAGGGGGTACGGGGGGAGGAGGAGGGAGGGAGGGAACTGGTGTACCTAATAAGTTTGTATGAGCTGAAATTAAAAAAAAATATGAAAAAAAAAATGCTGGGTAGAAATGACAGCAGAGTGCGCTTCCGGCCCTAGAAGTCAAGAGCCTGGGAACCTCCAAACAAAGCAATAAGGAAGCAGAACAATCCAGGACTCCCCAAATTACCTTGGGCCTCCATAGGTTCTCTCTTCCCCCACCTCGTCTCTTTTCCCTCTCTCTCCCTCCCTTCCCTTCTCCCACTCTTAAAATACAAAAACAAACAATAATTCACTCCTTGGAAATAGGCTGTGAGAATAGGAAAGGTAATAAGACCATGTTCACCTAAATATTCTTTTTGTTTAATACAATCTCATTTCCATATAATCATTATGATAACTGTTTCAAAGGCTTATTTGTAAACGAAAGAGTGGTATCTATATTTCTTAAAGAGAATTAGGTATTTACTTTTAAAGTAAAATGGATTCAAGAAAACTTTTAAATAGCTATTCTCTTTCTTAAAAAATATGCTTATTTACCTGTTTGGTTTCTAATTGGAATGCTATTAAAGGTGTGGTGCACAGAATACAATGATGGCAAATGATAAGAGAAAACACAGCTTTTTTACTTAAAGGACAAGATAATAGGCATTACTTCAACAATTAAGCAAATAAAACTGCCAAAACAAAGCTTAACAGGGTAATTTTATGCTACCTTAAACAGAGCGCATCATCTAATTTTTCTAACGAGTAACAAGGAGGAATTTGATAAAAATGAAAGTGTGCATGCCATGTTTGATGTGAGTTGCCCTCCTCAAGCTCATGTGTTTGAATCCTTAGCCACTGCTAATGTTTGGGAAGGTTGTATCACCTTTAGGTGGTGAAGCCATGATACAGTAAGGCACACCATACAGGGCAATTCTTTAAGTTTGGTAACCCATTTCTGTTTCTTAATTTGTTCTTGCTCTCTGTCTCCATGATGGCTGTTGTGACCTAACAGGCCTACCAGTCATACCTTCTGATATGCAATTCCCTACATAATGAACTATCTCCCTATGGAACTATAACCCTAATAAATTTCCCTTTTTCCCCTAATTACCTTGAGCCTGAATGTTATCTCACAGTAAAAAGAAAAGTGACAGCAATAGTTTTGCAAAAACAAAACCTTTTTCTGGAGAAACACACACACACACACACACACACACACACACACACACACACACACACACACACACACATATATACATACTTAGTAAGTTGGCCTTTATTCTTGTTGTTATCCACTCCATTGTAAGTCACGGCTGCTAGTTTTCTGCTTCTGTAGTTCTCATAGTGTACATTATTAGTAACATCTTTCAAGTCTTGCATATGTGTTCTGTCGAAAACAAGATTTTGCTTCTGTTAAATACTTTAATGCACATTAAGAACTTGACAAAGGGCTGGAGAGGTGGCTCAGGGGTTAAGCCTCTGCCTTGCAGGCGGAAGGTCCTGAGTTCGGATCCCAGATCCCACGTATAGACGCCGGGTGGAAGCGGGGGGCAGCCTGCTTGCTGGTCCTGGCAGGGCGGAACCTGTGAGTCCCAGGGCAGAGTAAACAAGGAGGAGGTGGAGGCAGTCCATGGTGGTTCCTGAATTCGCCCGCGGTTCTATATATTCTCTCTCTCTCTCTCTCTCTCTCTCTCTCTCTCTCCTCTCTCTCTCTCTTATTAAATAAATAAAAAAATTAAAAAAAGAACTTGACCAAAACTTCAGATTCAAAACACAATGAAAACACAATGATTTAATTAACATTATACATACAATTATCATATAGTTTACATATAGTTGAGATACTTTATTAGTTCTGAAGTTGTACCAGAAAAAGGAAGTATGAGTCTTTAGACAGTCCCCGTTTGTGAGAATAACTGTCTTATTATTCTATGATTTCTAGTTATGATATATATGTATGTTACCACCTCCACATATCACATCTAAACAGATCCCTGTGCAATGGAAAGTGAACAGCAGTGTGAAAAAAACAACACAGTAATTAAGATGGACACCATAAACTATAGAATGAAGAATATAGTAAGGGCCTGGAGAAACAAGAGAAATGGGACAGGAGGAAAAGAAATGTGCACTGTCATGAAAACACTACAGTTCACTTTGATCCCCTAAACATCTCTAATCCCACTACAATTTTTTTTTTTGCAACTTTTTCTCTGCTTGTATTCAAATTCAAGTACTGGGGCTCTACTTATCTAGATTTCAATGTCCCACTCAACAAGCTATTCTTCTCCTTTAGAAGGCATGGAATGAATAGAGTTTAAGAATGTTTTCCTACCTGTAGGAAAAGTGGTTTTGTTTGTGATGTTCCAATAAAATAAAACATTCCTTTCCCTTGGTACTAATCTTAAAACACCAACCTTCCACAGCTTTCCCAAGAGTTTTGCATCAAGCAAGAATAAGAGCCTTTTCTATTCCACTTTCAAAATTTACTTTGATATTAAATCACAATACAAAGTACATGATACACCTCTGACACAAGTTTTCCTTAGTATCCCTAATCATAAAACATGTTTGGCATTTTTGAAAATGATTGTCAAACCTTAGAAGAAGAATCCAATTGTTTCCATGCAGTATTTAGACTTCATTGCTAGAATGAAAATACTAATTTAAAGTACTTTTGTTTACAAAAGTACAAAAATCAGTCTATACAACGTGAACTGTATTTGGGAGGGGGAAACCAACCAAAGAGAGCCCTTAAGGTATTTTCATCACTGCTTACTTACCTTATCAACATATTTCTTAGAATTGTAAAATCACAATGCTCACCATTTTCAACTGTAAAATAAAAAAGGAAAAGAAAATAAACCACATATACTTTTACTAAGGTTTGTCTTTTCAAAGAAATATCAGAGGAATTCGAGAGTAAAACAATGACAGAATATGTTTATCAGCTGAGACCGATTTTTCACTAAAGTTTAACACTAATTACAGTACTCAAGAAAACGACAGAAAATTGTAGTATAAAACTACTTTAAAGTCTAATTCTCCATGTTATCTATACAGTAAAAGCTTTCAGGAAACAAACATTGCTAATTTGAAAGGGGAAACACATTTTTTTTAATTTTTTTATTATTATTATTATTTATTCAACTGTGTGCATGTGCGTGTGTATGTGCACGCGTGTGTGTGTGTGTGTGTGTGTGTGTGTCTGTGTGTGTAGAACCACGGACGAATTCGGGAACCACCATGGACGCCTCCACCTCCTTCTGCCCGGGATTCACAGGCTCCGCCCTACCAGGACCAGAAACGCAGGCCGCCCCTGCTTCTGCCTGGCGTCTATACGTGGGATCTGGGATCCGAACTCAGGACCTTCCGCCTGCAAGGCGGAGGCTTAACCCCTGAGCCACCTCTCCAGCCCGGGGAAACACATTTTTACTCTATTGATACAGAACATATATGTAATCTATAATATATTTTAAAAACATTGTATTGTGAGAACATATAGAGAAAATATATAATAAGACAAAAAATATATAAATACCCCTTTAAAGCTCAATAACCATTGAGAATAGAGGATAAAACAACTTTTAACAGCCAGAAGCTACAGAAAAGACATGAAAAGGCCATCTTCTAAACACAGCAGGGCCGTGGTGATCATGTGCACACAGCTGTGGTTACTAAAACCTTTACAGGATCTGCCCAGCTAACAATCAGTTATAGATAGGGAGGAAGCCATGGAGCCCTACTAATAACCAATGAACAATGGGGAACTAACAGGTTCAAGGGTGGGGGAGGGGAAGATGGCAGGCAAAATATTCATATGTATGTGCCCAATGGTGAACCCATTAAGCCGTAAGAGCTACCTGTCTCCCAAGTCAATTCATGGTCACACAGATAGATAGCCTTGTTGTTAAACCCAGTGGGAGAAATGAATATGGGAGGGATATTTGCAATGGGGGGGAGTAACTAGAATGTATTATATACATGCTTGAAATTGTTAAGAAACAAAATGTAAAGAAAAAATTCTTGGTAAGTAAAACGTAAAGGTGAAGTCAAGAGCTTCGCAATGATTTATTTTTAGAAAATACATCACCAACAAGAATACTACTTGGCAATAGTAAAACAGGGGTAACACACTAAATAAAGCAATTTCTTCAGAGCATTCTAAAACTTCAGGTGAGCAACCCTAAGTTGCCTAGGTATAATGGAGAGCTGTCAATGAAATACAGTGTACTTAGAGGAAAAAATTGCACATAAGACCAGTATATTGGAATTATTATCTAAAAATTAGTTATTCAAAATACCAACAATCATGATTCCAACCTACTAAAATACACAAAATTAAGTATTAGAGTAAATCAATAAAATAAAAATCTGAGGAAACTTCTAAAAAAGTGAGGTTTGATGCTATTAACTAAAATTTTAATGGAATCTAAAACTTATGAAACTATAAAAAACTGGTCATAATGTGACACGTCCTCTGTTCGAAATGGTCCACTTATGAAGGTCTATTAGATTCTCCAGGAGATTACCTTTAGATCCTAGGTAACAAATCTCTGTACGTGTTTTCAAACAAGAAAATAAAAGCTGATTTGATAGTGCAGCTATGGGGGAGCAGGTAAGTGATGGCTGACTCGTGAAGTATTCCATCCTTAGGATTTAATATGCTTTCCTGACTTAGGACACAAGTCGAAAAAATGGAATTACATTTCAGAGAAAAAAATAAGTGAACTCTTGACAATCCTGACTTTATCATGCAATTTTACAAAACTTTATAGAAAGTTGTTCGCTGAAGATATCTTACCTTCGGCCACACCCCAAGGATACTGCCTTCCTCTCACTCTTTTGCCATTAACTTCAATGATAGTATTACTACCTACCACAGCAAGAGGTAAACGGTCCTATAAAATAAAGTGTTGTTGTTCAAATACATTTCTGCAATCTTGTTAATTCAACAATAAAATGTTATATTATTCAACACGCAAGCAAAAATTTACTTATATAGTTTCTTTTTTCTAATTATTATTTTTAATTTGTTATCTATTTATTTACTGAGGGGGAAAACAGATGCCAAAGTGAGCACATGCAGATGGGAAGACAATTTTGGAAGTCAGTTTTCTCTTCCCATGTTGGTTCCAGGAATTGTACCAGGTCTCCAGGTTTGTATACTTGGGCCTTTACTCCCTACCAGCCATCTAACAATCCCTACACCTGGATAGTTTTGACATTCATTTTTATGTGTCAACCAAAAATAATATTCAGTAAATTACTACTATGTGGTATTACCAGCAAGGTAATATGAATAAAAATGTTTTTCCTGAAAATTTAAGAACACTAAAATATATGCTGTTCAAATTATTTGTCATAATTCACTCCAGAAACTGTTCCGCAATGAGAAACAGTTAAAAATACATAGTATTTCAAAGAAAAAAAATGAGGTGAGGCTGGAGTTTCCTGTCTA